>JAWWEV010000004.1:3728285-3756707 GCA_035583235.1 Hafferia zeledoni | reverse complement strand
TGGATTCTCTGACCCTGGAGGTTTTTAAGGTGAGACTGGATGTGGCACTGAGTGCCATGATCTGGTAATCACAGTGGGGTTGGATTAAGGGTTGGATTTGATGATCTCAGAGGTCTTGTCCAACCCAACTGATTCGATGACTCTATGATTCTATAAGCTCACAGCTCCGTCCACAGCCTGGTGTTCCTCATCAACAGAGTATTGCTTGTTCCTCCCTACATTTTTTAAGGTGCACCCTCCTCCCACTGCACACCCCCAGCTCCCCATGTTCCCTGTGGCTCCCACAACACCACTACCTCCCTGTTTTTCCCATCAGAGCTTTTTGCAGGGCTGAAAGGAACATGCTGGGCTGCTCTGCTGAGAGGTGGGGGATTGGTAACACAGAGACAGCCACGTGGGTAATGGTTGATCTGTCCCTGCTTTTCCTTGGGATGCTGAGCAGTTATTTATTCTCTGCCCAGTAAAGAAAATCTTGGAAAAAACCCAAGCTTTGAGAAATCTCCCCTGTGTTACGTCTGGCTGGGGTTAGTCAGCAGACTCAAAACAGCTGTGAGGGAGTGGGGAAATATTTCAGGCAGGCAAGATCACAAAATCTTCTTTTCACTATGACAAGGGCTGGAAATGAAATGGCAGAAGTGTTTCATGCTTACCTCCAATCTCTTTCAAAATGGATTTACAGCCAGCTGCATTTATTCCAAGCCTCACATAGACCTCATCAATATTTGCACCAATGTTAAAGCCACTCTGGGTGCATTTTTGGACATCACTCAGAGAATAACCTTAAATAAACAGGAGAAAATGGCAGTGTTTTAATACAACTGTTTGATGTTTTATATCCAGACACACAGAAAATGGGAGCTGATAAGTTTTTGCTTTGGGAAAAAAAAAAGGAGATAAGATGAAGAAGTATTTTTTTATATTTAACAGAACTATATGAAATGAAATCTCTACATTTTACAGAACTCTGAACCAAGTGGAAATGCAAAGTAAATGCTGGAAGAGGAGACCTTTGGTTACCCACCCAGCTGTGCTGGGCTAAGCAGAGTTGAGATGGGGGGGAGCCTGGCCTGCCCCTGAAATGCTGAATGTCTTTGACCACGGACTCCCCACCACCCATCCCCACCATCAGGAGCCAGGCTTTTTAGGAGTAATAGATGGCATAGCTTCTCCTCATTTGCTAGCTCACATCTCCAACTCTGCTGCCAGAAGAGCCTTAATTGTTTCATAAAAATTTACATTGGATATTAGGAAAAATTTCTTCACCACAAGGGTTGTTTAGCACTGGCAAAGGCTTCCCTGGGCAGTGGTGGAGTCACCAGCCCTGGAGGGATTTAACAGATGTGGCACTTGGAGACCTGGTTTAGTGGTGGGCTTGGCAGTGCTGGGTTAACAGGTGAGCCCCATGATATTACAGAGCTTTTCCAACCTAAAAGATTCCACGATTCTTTGATCTGGCCTATTGGATTCCATGTGAGAGCAGTGCAACTACCAACCATGTGACACCATGTTTGATAACAGATTTAAAAAAAAACCCCTTGAGTTCCAGCACAGACAGTACAAACATAATGATGGATTTGAAGGGAAAAACCTGAATTTTCAGACTGGACCTACAAAGCCCTAGTGAGAACTTACAGCCCAGCTCAGCACTGGGGACAGTGTGAAGATGTTGGTACTGCTGCAGGATCCTGATCTAGGTCAGAAAACACTGATGGGTGGAGCATTTTGATCCAAACAATAATACACATTAGTTCAGACAAATGTGGCTTGTGATGTGCCAACACGAACTGCTGAAATTGAGACACAATGTCAGAATTTCAATTATCTGAAATATGAATCTAAATTCTGTCGCTCTGGCCTCTGACTACTGGATAAGGAACTTCCCAGGCAGCAGAAGAGCAAACAGACTGAGCATCACACAGCAGAGTCCACTAAATGCCTTTGCAAATGGACAGTGGAGGCAGTTCCTCACTGCCATGCCAATGAATAAATAATTGAGAGTGCAGGTATTGATTAATGTCACACAGCTCACTCTGTCCTACACAACAATCATCATTTCTTGCAACAAAGGAAGCCAGAGTCAAAGAGCAAGAGCAATGTCAGGCACAGGGGTCACCCAGCAAATTATTTACTGTTTCCTACATGGTGGAAAAGCTCTCGAGGCTAAAGGTGTTTCAAAACTGCCATTTGAAAGGCAATGGAAAAAGAACTTAGGTGAAGGTTTTCAAAGCTAACAGAAGTGTTAAGATCCATGATAGTCATTCATCTTAACCTCTTGTCAGCCTCCAAACGTGTCGTGTAAAATACTTGCTACAGGGCCCTTCTTTGTGAACTGGCAGCACCCACAGCCTGAGCACCAGACAAGCTCATGATGCTGAGCATGCTTTGAAATCCACTTTATTCTCTGCCATAAAGCACTTCTACCCCCACATTTCCTGCAGGCTTTCTTTGAGACGGTGTTGACTCCTTCTTCCACCATCTCTCTTTTCTGACCTCAGATCTGAGCCACCCCCGTGCACCTGCAGAGGACCACAAAGGTGGTGCCAAAGCTCCTTCCCACCCCCCAGATGCACGTACCTGCCTTCTGGAGCTCGTTGCCATTCATGACTAAAGTATATTCATAGATGCCACCGACAGTAGCCTCGGTGATGTAGTGGGTCCCATAGTCCCTGAAGACCTCTCTGTACTCCCCATAGATGTACTCTGCTGGGAGCTGCTGGAGCCTCTGCAGGAACTCATAATGCAACATCAGGGCTCGGGGCTTCAGCTTATAAACAGCAACAGCCAGCTCAGAACGGGCATGAATGAATTTGCTGGACTATGCGAAACACAAGAGAATCCAAAAGAAGTGAGGGATGTCATCCCTGTGACAGTGTGTGGTTATCTGCTATTAAACAACTAGCACTGTTCAGGATTTAACAATTTTATGGTTTGCAACTGGAAATCTTTTAACTTAGCAAAACTTTTAGCAGTGAAGTTTCTGAAGGTCAGGCCATGACTGGGACATGGGGAAAGGCAGGAGCCAGGCTCTGGTCTGGCACACCCATGAGGCAAGGACACCACAGCATCCCACGAGCCTGCTCCATTCCTGGGAACACTGACCCGCCCTTGTCCCTCACAAACTCTCTCCTGAAAGTTCTGACATCTGAAGCCACGATTTATATGTGAAATGGTAATTCTCTGGCTAATCCATATTCATATTTAACAGAATATGCTGTTATCAAAACTCAAAGCAAAGAAGAAAATACAAACACTCCGACACACATGCATGAGCATTTATATGTCTCTGTGTAGATATGTGTACATGGATAAATATTCTCTCTCCCTTTTCTGGCATAAAAGTCAGGAACAGAAGATGTCTTTCATCATGTTCAATGGATTTAGTGCCCAGTTGTTTGGGCCAGCAGGACAAGAACATTAGGGAGGGTTCAGTATAGAACTCTGCAGCTTATATAATAAAATCAAGACTTAGTATTGGGTTTTTTTATGGATATCTATTGCAAATGCTTCTCATATATCTCTGATCTTCTTGTGGGAAATGCCACTTTGCAGGAAGCAAATGCAAGTTTAATAGCAACAAGGAATACTTTGCAACTCCTGAGTGTACTTTATACTGAAGGGGGACATAGATCAGTGATACTATTAAATCACTGATGAGAGCTATATTTGTTTACAGCAATACCAGATGAAACAAAGGACAAATGATGGTGCACACTACCTCGGACTCAATCTCATAAAGCAGTCCTAAGAGTTATAGCTTCAAGATTCTCCAGCCAGCTTAAGGCCAGCCTCAGCTCACAGCCGTGACCAAACATCCGCAGACACGACCAAAAGTGATGATGCCATCTGTATTTTGTGGAGTGTTTGTCCTACTCTGGTGAATGATGCACGTGGCAGAAAGATCACTTCAGCCAAAGCAAAATGACATGTGTTAAGTCTATAATTAAACCCAGGAAAGGCCTGCTAGCAGTTTTCATTCTATGTTATTGTCAATGCTGCCCTACAGTGGAACAGCTTGGCCCCGCTGTTTGCATTATCGTTTACCAACATGACAGCTCCTGCCTTGCTGAACCCACCTCAAACCAGAGATGGTCCTTCATGTGTGAGGTGATCCTCTGCAGGGATCACACAGACAACAGCCACCTGCACTGCTGACCAGTGCCTGGAATGTGTGTACAGGTGCAGGAATTTCTGGAAGTGCAAAAATCCTATCTGGCCTCCTTTCACCCCAGATACCTCACCTGGTCACTGCCACTCACCTGTAGGGCAGGGGGAACTCTGGGCTCCTGGCTTTGCTACCTACACCTGATTCTACCTGTGCAGATTCCCTTAGAGGAGTCAATGTGCTGGCTGCACCCCCAGACTGCTTTGGCATCAGAGTGAGGTCCTGTCATGGCCCAACACCCATGGCCACATCACCTGTACATCTCCCATACAGGTGACTGTGTGGAGGGGAGGCTGTTTGAACAGGCTGCTTAGTTTCACTTCTTTAAATGGCTTCACTATAAACACCCAAATCTGGATGCCCAACAGGACACTGGACAGACTACACTCAGAAACACAGAATCACAGAATATCCAGCTGGAAGGGACCAAGGATGCTCATGGAGTCCTCTCTATCAGTTGTGGCTGATTTCAGAGGTTAGGCAGCCCAGCTCCTGGCTGAGAGGTGAATGGAATAGCTCCTGGATGCTGTAAACGCAAATGAAGGCATTGTGGCTGCAGTAAAGACTTGGGGAAAATGGCAAAATCTGGCTGGGGCTGCTGACCTGCTGATGAGCATCAAACTGACACACACATGCTTGCAGCTAACACACTAGCATGGAATTAAGTGGAGCAGTGCTTACAGTTGAAGAAAATCTTTTCATCCTCTGAATGAACTTCTTGAACCTGTTGTCGTTTGAACTGTAACCGAGCTCAAACACTCCTGGTATTTTTATACCAAAGCTGAAGCTTGACTGTGAAGCCTTTGCCTTCAGGACAGAGCTTTCATAATTTGAGTAGGAGTCATATTCAGTCATTGTAAATTCATATTTGCCTTTGGTCTAAACAGAAAGGAAAAACAACATGTCTCATTTCCTGCACAGTGATTGTATACCTGAAGCATGGGGAAGGAATGCAGATACAAATATACTTGTGAATTAATGCTTGCACTTTGAAGATGAAAAGCCTTGTATAATTGCAAAGCACTATTATTATTAACACAGGTACTTCAAGAATACTTGATTTACAGCAGCAGGAAAGCTACTATCTGCTCCATACTGCAAGGTCCTCAGGCTTTCATTTAATATGTCAATCTTATGCAAAGAAGGTGAAATGATAAACACAGGCATCAATTAAGGTATGAATTCTAAAAGAAAAAGGTTTCCTAGTGGGCAACACTCAAAAATATCATGCTATGTCATCAAAAGCATTAAGGTCAAATAAATAATATTTGAAATACAGCTTTGATGCACCACAGAAACAACCTTGGTGTGCTCCTCAACCCTCGGCTGTTGCACCAGGGCAGCTTTCCCAGCCTGGCTCTCAATGCACTCCACAATTCTGTCCAAAATTTACCTCCCCATGCCCACTGGGTACCTTATGGGGCCTCTTGGACAGATGGCACTGGGAAGGTAAGGCTCAGTTTTTGCACTGACAGGGTCCAAGGGAACATTCTCACCTATTCCAGTGCACATGGATATTGTAAGGGGGTGTGTTCAGCATCACAGACTACATCAGGCATGGTGATGTTCTACAATAGGGTTACATTCACTCTGATCCTACTGTGTGTCAAGAATTTTTTGTAATTTTTTATAAAATGATCTAGTAATGAAGCTATATTGGTTTTGTGCACTAAATCTATTGGAATATATGTATGTGTGTTTATTTGCAGATAAATCTGACACTTACCTCTGGTGTGTAGCTTTCTACATTGTATGGCTTTCTGAATCTGGTGTCCACAATGTAATGAGGAGAACATCCCCCAGCATAATACCTGTGATCAAGAACTAATCCTTCCAAGTTGTTTGTGAAGATATTTAACCTGCAGATGAAGCATAACAGCAATATTTTACAATAGCATCAATTTAGAGGTAAACACCAAGTGCCTTGGGTGAGAAAGGCAAAAGATTCCTTTGTTTGGCTGAGGGCTCTTTGTTTCGTATTTGTTTTGAAAGCCAAAAAGAAAGTTTTGCCTCTTTCACTGTACAACATCCCAGTTGCTGCAGAAGAACACCTAACTCACTAATAGAAAAGCAAAAGACAGAGTCAAAGTCTGGCACGTGATGAAAATGAAGGGCAATTTTCACCACCAGCTATGAATGACACCAGTGTGACTGTCCCCAGCATTGGCAGTGTTTGTAGCCTTTGCTGGAAGTCTCTGGGAAGAGCACAACAAATTGGACCAGCCAAACCCCCATCCCACTCAGCTGCCCACCCTGAGCATCCCCAAAAACTCACAGCATCCAGCAAGATCTTTAAAGACAGATTTGCCAACCCATGTCATCAATCCAGACCAATTTTTAGTTCACATTCCTTTGGTCTGGTTTATCAGTCAAAATCTTTAACAGGTTGTTCAAGGATCAACACAGGTCAGTAGATGAGAGCAAAAATTGCCAGGGAAGAAGAATAAAGGTAGTCAAGGAATTGTTCAACTAATCCTCGAAGTCACAGATCAGTTTGATTTCAGTGGATGATGGACAGAAATTTGCTCTAAGAAAAGATGTAGCACTGCAACCTTTGTAAATGAGGAGATTAAACTCCATAACTTGCTCTTCCTATTGCTGCCCAGGGGATCTATTGGAGTAAAAACCCTTCTGTTGGTCACTGTCAGGACACACTCACACCACCCTCCTGGCACACAGCTGGTGGCACTCACCTCCACAAACTCAAATGGTAAGAAGTGTAATTAGATAAAACTTCACTAAAAAAAAAAGAGGATAAACTGCTAATAATCCATGTGTGTCCCTATTAGCATTCCAGGACTCTGTTGGATCTGCCTCTCCTTTTTTGGGGTAGAGAGGCTTGCATAATGACTCTGAAGCTGTAAAAAATTAACTCTAATTTTAGAAAAATCTGAAAAGATGAGAAGTCCACTAAAAGCAAATTACTGAGCAGTTGTAGCTTCAAAGAGATGAGAAGCATGTTCCTATAATTGTCCAACATTATTTTTAATTTTGATTAAACTCAGAAGTACAAAGCATTAGCAATGACATGTGCAGCAGCCATATCTCCAGAGAATAACAAGGAAATTATAATTTTTTCTTTGCAATATGATTTTTTTCTTTTCCTTTTTTTTTTTTAATGTAAAAAGCGTTTTTTCCCTGCAGAATGAGAAAAGACTCTTTTCACACAGTCTGATCTTACAGAAAGTCGTCACAGTCTTAGCTGGATCAATTCAGACTTGGATTTTAATCCCCACAAAGCTGGAGTTGGCTAACATGCAGGTTAACCCTCCTCCAGTCACACAAAGCACATAAATTCCACCATCTCTTACTGTCATGGAAGAAATCAAAGAAATTTTGAACTGCCCTCTTCCAAATCAATACATGGTGTAAAGATACAGATCTACAGAAAGGTTCAGACTTTAGACAACCCAAGATGCTGATTTCATAGAATCATGGAAAGGTTTGGGTTGGGAGTGACCATTAAAGGCCATCTAGTCCAACTCCCCTGCCATGGGTAGGGACACCTTCCACTATCACAGGTTGCTGCAAGCCCCATCCAACCTGGCCTTGAACCTTTCCAGGGATGGGGCAGCCACAGCTTCTCGAGGCAACCTGTGCCAGGGCCTCACCACCCTCACAGGTATGGGAAGGCCAGAAATAGGTCACTCCAGAGCCTTCTCTTTTCCAGGCTGAGCAATCCCAATTCTCTGAGCCTTTCCTCATACCAGAGGTGCTCCATCTCTCTAATCAACTTGGTGACCTTCCTCTAGACTCACTCCAACCAGTCAATGTCCACCAAGCTTTGGATCAGCTTCCCAAAGCCTGTTGGATCCTCACTCACTCCTGGATAGAGCAATTGCTACAGCTCTTCTTTGTTCAGTGTTTATGTCTGAAGTCACATAAGACCATTCTAAGCCTTAAGTAAGCAAACATCTCATGGAAGTCACTGACTTACCCTTTAGCCAGATTCTCAATTCCCCAGTATTGTTCCATCTTCTGGTCACATTTCTTAAACACTTTTTTGCAGTTCTTTTCATCTGACTGGTCCCCACAGTCATCGTCCCCATTGCAGAGCAGCCTCCGTGCAATGCACCTCCCTGGGATGCAAGGTGAAAGTCACTCATGAACAACCTCTGATCACACTCCCTGACTCAGAGTATGGAAACAAAAGATTCCTGTAGTGAATGGTTCAAATCTAGCTGGAAAAAAAAATTCTTCTCTATCTGCATGGATCAGCAAACTCCATCTGCTCAGTTTCACTCAAAACTTCCGTAATCTTAGAATTCATTGCTCAACATAGAAAGGATGTCAAGGATGCCCAGTGCATGTTCTCCTGTTGCTGTCACTTGTGCTAGAGATTTTACTGTATAACTGGGTTTTAATTTCCTATTTGATGATTTATAGACATGCTTTAGACTGACAGATGTTGGCTAATGGACTCACTCAAAATCACTGAGGCAAACACAAGAATGGATGGAGCTGGGTCAACCCCCGACATCCCTTTGGCCCAACAAACTCTTGTAGAAGCAGAAAGTTCAGCACAGTGGTGTCACAGATGCCACTTGAGCATCTCCAATTACCACTCCCCAGGTCCTTACCTGTCACTGCACACACAAACCCATCACATCTAACTCTATTCCTGCAAGGACTGTTTGTAACACAGTCTTCGGTTTCTCTGTCGGAGTAATCACAGGGATCTCCATTGAACTGAGAGGGTTGTTCCAGGCGGGCAAATCTGTACTGTGATGAAATAAAAAATATTGACTCAAGTGTACAGAAACTGTGAAATTTATGCTTCTCAAGTTAAAAAACAATCTTTGTGTTGTGGAGATCTGATCTAAGAGCACTGTCACATTAAAAAAAGAAGTGTCAGCAAAGAAGTGTGATGTTAGTGAAGTGCCTCATTTCAAAGGTTTCTGATCTGCCACAGTTTTAATTTTATTAAGGGAAGACTGAGGATAGGAAGGGATGAAGGAAAGTTTGCATTTCTCTGACAGTTTGTATAAATGAGCCTGACAGGGTAGTGCAGGACTTTGCAAGAGTAAGGAAGGATTTGGTTCCATCTCCTCTCTTTCAATTAGCGCTGGTAACGACATCCCTTGTTATTTTGTGTCAGTGTATTTACTTGCCCCTCTGTATCATTAGGGATCTTTTTCCGCCCACAACACTGCTGTGAAGCAGTCAATTACTCCATCCAATATGTTAGCCCTCCTTTTTTCCCCAGCTTCCAAGATTAACTCTTTGATACAAAGCTTCACTCTTCCCAGCTCCCATCACTGGTTACTTCTGCTTAAGCCTGGGAACAGCTTCTCCAACTTGTTAGCAGAGGTCTCTCTGGCAATAGGGATTTTGCTCTTCATGCCACTGGGATCATTACTTTCATTTTATGGGGCTTCTTGGGTGGAAAATGCTGGCTGGCAGACAAGAAAAAGCATCTTAATCCTGAGATGCATCGAATGTCTCCAGGTCCCCCAGGGGACCATTAATGTGGATGTTTTGGAAGAAAGGCCCTGTAATGCCCAAGCTTCCCATCCATGTTTTCACCAAGCCTGGGCTTACACCTTCTCAGGACAGTGAGGCACCCTAGAAAGTACTGGAATTACTGGGGGTGATGAGCTGAAGAGCTGAAAACCACCTGAAGTGAACACCCAGGGTCTCACCTGTACAGGACTTTCCCCAGCAGCTCCCCATATGCCCAACCCCACAGACAAAGGAGACAGGGCTCACATGAGGTTCTGCCTCAGTTTCTCAAGCTTTGTACCTAGACCACAAGCACTCACCCTTTTCTTCTGGCAGGGGTCACACTTGCTCCATGAGGACCAGGCAGAGAGGGCGCAGTCGCGGGGCTGTGGTGTGTCACTCACGGACCTGATGTGCCTGCTGCTGGCCACGCTCTCATTGGTGCCACTGAGGTTAAGGGACTCTTCACCACTGGGCTCAACAACATGAGAGCTTCAAGGTGTGAAACTACTGATCTACAAGGATGGAGCAACGTGGCCTATACTTGTGCAAAACCACACCCCAGAGAACTAACACTCATTAGACCTCATCAAGTTTTGCACACAATCTCTAGGTATGAAACCTGGTCCAGTCTCCAATGCCCAAGAGCAGACCCAGTCCTCTACACCACCACCATGACCACAACCCTGCAGAGCATTCAGAAGGGGTGACTGCAGGACACATATTTGATCTAGCCAGCATGGGAAACTCAACCCATGGCCCACCAACCTGGGCTTTACCTCAAGCTATGTAAGCCCTATCAAATGACCTGGCCAGTGGGCAGCAGTAAAATCTGCACCACCAGCTGCTGCCCTTGCCCCATGACTTCCCACTGCTCACTGTATGGGCAGCACTTTGGCACCTCACTGCCGTACACAATGAACAGCTCCAAGACCAGGTACCTCCATGGCCAACACCAGTCTCAATGTTAGGGGCTGGTGTGCACTCAGCAGTTTTGAAAACCAAGCTTAAGTGTCTCTCTATGCTGAGCAGCCTATTTTTTCCCAAGTTGGCCAAAGCCGTTAGTCTTGGACTCTATTCTCAGTTCACAATAGGGAGTCATGAACCCATTAATCCCTTTCAACCCTGTAATGAACCTGAACCCCAAGTGTGAGCCTTTACTTTACCCTAGCCACTATCTCCCCCTTCATGTGATAATTGTCTCCAAGGTTTCCACGATGTCAGAGCTAAAATGCTGCCTACTTTTTTGGTGGATTCAGTATTTGATTAAATCCTGGTCCCAGACAAATGCTTCCATTATGACCTCATCAAAGTGGGGAGCTTTAGTAAAATGTTGACAATTAGTTTCTTTGCATACCCACTTTGACAAGGAAACTACCCCAGCAGTGTTCCCAATTCTTCCATCAAGACAAGGAACAGCATCAGCTGAAGCTTTAAGTATGATTTAGTGCCTGGCATGGGGCTGCCATTAAAGCATATTAAAAATCACATGGAATAAAGGAATTACAAAACCTCATCAGCTTGCTGAGGCATGAAATCAGAGCTCAAAGTTCAGAGAACAGGGCAAAAATATGGTTAGATTGGAACGACTACAGTCACAGTTCTCTGAAGGAGCAAAATCTATTAAGCTAGCAGAGAAAGGAACAGCTATCAGCTGAATTCTCAGCATTTACACACTCCAAGACAGCAAATCCCTGTCTCCCCAGCACTCCGTCGGGCAGCCAGCACGGGAGGAGGCTGCATGTTGCAAACAATTCCCCGTTACAACACAGCTGTGGCAATTTGTCATCTCAAATTTATCACCAGGATTACTTTTGTGAAGGCAGACACATTGCACTGTGTTAACTTCAAACAATGCCTTTTGCTAGTCATTAGAAATACAGAAATCACTCAAGACAGCGATCAGGGGCTGTACGACATCAAAGCACAGAGGCTGTGCTGACTTTGATGGTTTATCTTATCATCCCATGGACGTGGCTCCAGAAACACTCACCCAGAGCAAGGAGCAGTTTGGATGCCAAGTAGAGCACAAAGCAGCAACAGTTTGACTGGGTATGGAGAGAACACGGCGCGTGTTGTGCTCATCGCTCCGACGAACCATCGGCGACTCGAAACCACCGCTGCTCCCATTCCATCTGCTGGTGGGGGGTTTGAAAATGGGTCAAGCACTAGAAGATAAATTACTGAGTTGCTTTTCCTCTCTGTAAACAGCAGATGACCCAGCACCTGGCAGGTTCACAAGGTACACGTTGCAGTTGTTAGCACATGGCTTTCCGGAGGCGAGCGGGGAGGAAGCAAAGGTCTGTCTGGAAGCAATTTACACTTCCATTTGTAATGCTCCTTTCAAGGGACAGGGAAAATGAATATTTCAACAAATGAAACATATTTGAGTCTTGGCAAGGAGAAGTGCTAAGTAAACTCGAGTCGGCTCTCTAGGAATAGAGTGCAAAATCATTTATTTATTGCTGCTTTTCATGTCTGTTTTCCAGAGGAAGGGCAGACACGAGGCATAAGCACTCAATCTCACACCTCAGGGAAAGCCTTTACCCTCGAGAGTGCCCTTTGCTGTGTCTCACCAGGGCTGGGGCTCATGCTGCTGAGGAAGACAAGAGCCCCAGCCCTGGCTGGACCCTTCCACAGAGATTCTCTGCTCCACATCCCCACTGAGCCCATGGAACCCTGTCAGGTATAAATTAAGTGTCTTGGTGTTTTCTATGTACTATGTTGAGTCTTTCTCTCTTTTAAATGGTCCTAACCAGGGTGAGAACTTACCATGGGCTGATTCCCATCAGCTCAGTTGGGCCTTCAAAGGCAGATCAGGATCTTCACCACTTTGCAGAATGTCTCTTTGGTTACCTGTGGAGGCAGCCTTCAGATCCTGCCACTTCTCTCTTCAGGTAGAGCTTTTTGATTCCTGAGACACAACAGTCTTTCCCTTCATTTTCCTAATTAGTCTTAACTTACAATGAGCATCTTAGAGGGAGAAAATTTCTCTGACCTGTGTTTCCCTGTATAAAATGAGGAATATCATTGTGTTTTCCCACCCTTCCTCTTGCTGGACAAGCAGAGGTTCTTTGGAGAGACACAGCCTCACTCTGTGTGCAACTATGGCTTTTAGCAACACAGTCTCTCACCATGGGATAAATCTCTGAGTGGTACAATGAGACAAAGAATAAATACATTTTAATTTGCTTGTTATGGGAATGATGGATGCTACATATAAAATGGATCATATTCACTAATACAAAACAAACCCGACAACCTCAGTGCTGTTACCTGGCCAAGTACTACACCTTAGTGTGTCACAGTTACCTTACAAATGACATTATTCTGCCTGTGGAGCCATGGCTCTGCAAAATAAGCAACTGGCTGCGACATCTTTCTGGTTTGGCAGCTTGATGATAACAATTTACCACAGAGAAGCACATTAACCGAATCCGTGCAGGAATCTGCTCCAAATAAAAGATTGTGTTCCAGGCAGCCCGTTTTTAACCCAGAGTTACTGAGCACACAGTCAGTGATTAACAGCCCTCCAGACACGGAGGACAAACTGTTAGGGAAGATGACTTAGGCTGTGCAAAGCTTTCTGTTTGCCTTTTTTTTTCCCTGGTTTTTGTTTCAAATGACTTTGCCCCAGCCTGAACCCAAGATGTGCCTGTGTGATACAGCTTGCTCAACCTTTGACACAATTGATTCAGTTGTTAATCATTTGTCCATGACAAGAAAACCCCCAAAAACCATTACAGAAAAGACCTCTCCATCCACGGGACCTTTGCTGGCTGGGAAATACAGCACACATCCAATATTTCAACAGCAGGAAAAGATAAACTAAGGTTATAAACACCCTCTAGATCAAGCTGCAAACCACGATGGTGAACCCTGTATGTGGAATTCTCAAGGCAACCTGGCTCTGTTTGCTGCTTGTCTTTGCTTTGCTGCGTCTCACCACACATGCCTTAGTGGTGAACAAGCAGAAGGAGTGGTGCATTAGCAGAAGGAAGTGGGGTTAAAACAGGAGCAGGGACCCGAGAGACAGAATTTCCTACACATTAACATACTTTTCAGAGAGAACTGAAAAGCACAATCAAGTTTTACACATAGTTTACAATCTGGTTCAATTAGAGGTAAGTCTAACACATAAAATTTATGACAACAACCACAGCTCGTTTTCTGCTTCCTTGGGTCCATGGATCAGTGGGAATGTTGCCTCGTAATACCTCCTGTGTCCTCCTCCTCTCCCAGCCTTGCTCCTTCTCCATCGCTGGCTGTAATAGCTGTGTCTGCTGCGCTGTTTTTATGTCCCAAAGCACTCAGTGCTAACAACACTGTAAGTCACTGCACGTGGGTTTCCTCCCAGCTGAGAATGAAGCCTCGCTGTGCCCACCAGGAACAAGGAGCTCACAGGTGCAACACATCCTTTGCAGAGTTCGTAACCCCAGCTCGAGTTTGTGACCCCTCGTTCCCTGTAAACAAAACCTGTACAGTTTCACCAAACATGATGTGTTTTGTTTTTTTTTTTTAATGGCAGTTTCCTGTTCAAAGAAAAACTGTGGAACACATCAGAGGTGAGAGACCCTCCCTGGGAAAGGTCAGATTAGAACCAGCAAGCAGCTTTTTATGGTATAATTAGTGCACTTTTCAAACAGAGTTTCTTTTTCTCCTTCTCTGAGACAACTTTTTATTCCCTGCTTTGGAACTTAGAACGCAGTTCCTTCTGCAGAAGGACATAACTGGCTCATTGAAAGGTAAGAGGAGGCTTCCCACCAGCTTTAATGGTGAAGAACATTGGATGGAAAATACATGTAAAGTTTACACTAAGGAATGTTCTGAGGTATTTGCTACAACTGATTCCACTGCATCACAGTTTTTCTTACAGTTATTTTCTGGTTGTGAGGCTGGACATAAAAAAATCACCTTGTTGATCTTAATTCTCTCTTCTGGCTTTTGAGTCACTAAAAGCAATGTCACTAAAAACAGTCACTCAGGCCAAAGCTGGCCCAGAGTCACCTACTCTGAAAGCTTTAAGGTTCTGTGAAGATGTAATACAGGGGACTGAGCAGACAAAAAAGGTAACCCCACCATGCCCCACCCCTTGTCTCATCACCTCTCCACCAGACCTCGAGATAACACACACACAGAGTCATTTTCAAATTAGAAACAGAGTTTTTAACAGAAAAAAACAAGACACTCTGAGTATGTAAAATAGTACAAAATTTACCAAAAAAATACAAAATCTCACAGCACTGTAACTTTGCTCATTTCACACAGTTGGCTTCTGCCACTGAGAGCTGTTCTTGCATCTCTAATGACCGTTAGAAGAAAAAGATGTCACAAAAGGTCTTTTTCACTGCTAGTACCTGGCAATAATTCTTCCTAATCCTTTATTTTCACAAATGTCTGAGGCTGAATGGACAATGATTGCTGCCTGTTAACCTGATTTTCTTTTAATCTATTGTGATCTCTTTGCTGGTGAGGAGTATTTATAGAAGTGGTGCTACAAGGAGCTATGAAATAGGGCTGAAAAGCCAACAAATAGTATCAGATCTTAAAAGACCTTTTAAAAAAAATTACACTCTGTATCTGAAAGCCCCTTGAATGGGCAACATCTGAGGCTATTCTTCTCATTGAGATTTTTCAGGTCCTGATAAAACATTTTAGGGTGATAGATGAGCCACAGGGCAAACACGTCCATTGAGATAAGACTATTTAAAGCTTTAAAAACTAATAGCCAGAGAGCTGTTTCACTAATAGCCCTGATATTTCCTGCCTCCAGTAGAATAATTTTAGAAAGAGACAGGCAATGTCACAGGTACTCAGGAAATCGTATCAGGGTATCTCCCCACATTCCTCACTGTCATTCTGAAATGTGGAATTCAGTTCCCCCACACTTTCAGACAGAAAGAAAAAACCCAACCCTTTATTCTTCCCCAGGCCAGCTTTACTTCAGGCATTTAAAAACAACAAAAAGAAAGGTTTTTAATTGGACTGATCTTAAAGAGCAAACCAGTATGAGAAGACCAATGTAATGGGTTTGATCCATGGCTTCCTCAGTAACCAGTGTATCTAAGGAAGTAGACATTACAAGTATTCCACACGTGTTTTTCCACGTAAGAGAGGAGGAGTTTCCTCCCCCTTTCCTTCCTGCCTTGCTGCCCTTCTTGCTGGGAGCTCGGGAGAGCAGGGGAGAGAGCCTGGACAGTCCCTTGGCTTCTGTTGTTTTTTCTCCCTGCCTGGGAAATTTGAGGAAGACCTCAGCACAAGAGAGTCGACAGAAATACTCTTACAAATCATGTCTTTTGGAGCAGTAACATCACAGCACAGCCAGGAACAGGGGGTGAGTCCCACTGGCGGCACTTGCCAGGAGCAGAATGGGAAGCCAGGAGCAGGGCCTCCACTTTCTGGTGGTCATATGGGCTTTCACTTTGTTCATCCATCATTGTGTGCATCCCACGCTGGCTTAGAGAGGTGATGTAGAGAATGGATTCAAACCTCTGTAGAAAACTGCCAACAGATACCCCCTTTCATTTCTTTGACATTATACTCTTCTGACTGAGAATAGCATTAGCCAGAAAAGTAAAAAAATATGAACTTGACAGGAGTTCTATAGAAAGCAAAGTCAGAAAAAAGGAAACATTGTGTGAAAATACATATCACAACCTGGAAACAGCCAGAAAGAGGTTAACTTTGCTGCAGCAACTGTCACTGCCAAGTGATTAAAGCACAGAAAACACTGCCTTTAATCCAAGGGAAGGGAGTTAAAATTGCATATTCCCAGTCTATACAATCAATTGCTTTCCCAGAAGTCGCTGAGAGGGAAAAGAGAGATCTGTCAGCGTTCTCACTTCTGTAAAACCGCAGGCTGATTCTGCAAACTGTTTGCTAAATAAATTCTCATTACTGCAGGAGATCATGGCCTTAATTAGCATTAGTTAAATTGGGACCATTTCTTGAGCTAGGCATGTCTGAGTTGGATACACTCATATACAATCTACAGACTCCTAGTGGGCTTAAGTTACAGAAATATGAATGTAATACAGTACATAAACACAGCACAGAATCAGATTTTTTTCCTCTTCTGAACAATGCCAACACACATCCAGTTGCTTCCTACTTTGAGATTCCTCATCATTGCCAGATCAGATCTCAAACCTGAATTCTGAATTTTTAAGCAACTGTGCAACATGAGCCACTCTTTCTGATTTTTCAACCAGCTTCACTGTGAGGATACCAGAGGAACATCAACAAGAGTAGATTTGGCCTTCATTGTAAAAATGCATTTTAGTTTATAACCACGCTTAGCTGTGTCTTATTTCACTTTAAGTTGACATTTTGTAGCTCATTGAAAACCAGAGATCATGTTCTTCCTTCCAAGGACATCTGAACACAGTCAGCCACATACAAATCAAAAGGACATTAATGCTGGTGTGCTTTCATCACAACAGAATGACCTTTATTCTCAGGTGGGATCCAAATATTTCAACAATCTTCATTGACAAAGGCAATGAATGTTTCAGCATGACCTGCTGGACATTTCTGGTGGGTGAGAAAGGGATGAGACATCAAAAAGTAGAAATACAACAAAATACATGTGCATACATCCACAACCATGTCCCTCCATGTATTTCTTACCCCTAAGTTTTATTGTATTACTCTTTTGGAAAAGGATACTATTCCTTCTCAGGTGAGAAATCCAGTACCTGGTACCTCTGAGCATCAAACATCATTATTTTGCATGTGGCATTCAGAGTTTCACACCAGCAAACCCTACACGTTGCCCCAACCAGCAGCAAGGTCCCACTGATACAGAGGGTGGTACCAGTACCATGTTGTCCTGGATCAAGGCTTTGCTCTCAGGTCTGTTACTCAGTTCTCAATTACTGGAAAATGTGGAGGGGTTCAGCTCTCAAAATTGCCATGTTTAAATGCAAATTTTTAATTTCAGATCTTACTTGAATGAAAAATGTGAGCAAAATTAATTTCAGGCTGTCAGGCCACAAAGGTACAGCAGTTTGGGGAGCATCACACAGTGTGGTCTGTGCCAGGAATGTGTGACTTCACAGGAGGTGACAAAAATACCTACTGGTTTGGGATGCTCATACTTAAAACACCCAAAAAGAGGCAGCAATTAAAATCAGCAAGTTACACATCTGCAAGATAAACAACACTTAGTGTTTAAGATCAATTATTCCCCTAATTGAGGATTTTCTCCTTTCCCAGATATTTCTACTGTCAAAATAATTGGCCATGCCAAACACCAACACTGCACTGCGAGAATGGCAGAATTATCCTAGAGGAGCAAAAGCTACGGAACAAACTTACTGAAATGACACCTTTTTTAAATGTTTTTATTCATAACAGTATTACATGGTGTGTGTGTTACAGAAATTAATGGAAAATTTCTAAAAATTTGTTGGTTTCTTTCGTTGTTGCTGAATGCGTTATACATAAAGTTAAAAATAATGTGTCCATATATGTTAACAAATGGGCATTATCTGAGGTAAAGTTAAAGTAGGTTTAGAAATGTACTGCAACAGTCATTTTATCTTTCTCATCTTTATTAAAAAAATAAGTGTCAGAATGCAGAAATAAAAATGAATGAAAACCACGGAGTAAACATCTTTGCAAAGAAGGTGCCCAGTACGTTATTAGATGAAAGGTTTCATCAGACACTTGGATGACTACGATCTATCAAAATATCTTTTCATGACAGGTAAAGACCAAGAACCTATGGGGGATGGTAACAGGATGGCTGGTGGGATTCCCTGGTTTTTCAATTTAAAGTGACGAATTTAGTGCTAGTGAAGGATGAGGGATTAAACAATTGCACAAGCTGGATATTTCAGTTATCTACAATACTGGCACAGTGCAGAGCCCTCCAGCCCTCTCAACTCAGCAGCTCAACCATGGCAAGGACGATCATATGACGAGACAATTCGGAATTGGTTTTTATTTATGAGTGTTGGTAAAGGTAAGACAAAGGTCCGCGGTGATGGTTCAGTTGTCTCTCAGGAGACACCAAAATTCCAGCCTCGTTCCCTCAGCACCTATTTGTTAATGATCTGCTTCCTACAAACACGATGGCAATGGATCCTCTGAGACATAAAATCTCTCCTTTTCTTTCAACGTTTCACCCCATAACTGGAAATGCACTGACAATACTAAACCTCAAATGTCTGTGATGAACCAAAACTGTCTTTGTGGTTCCATGTGTAGGACAAAACCCAAAAAAGCCACTGAGGAAGAAAGTAGCACCACTGTGCAAATTAGGAACATATTCTCACAGAAATGTCCTTTAGAAACACTTTTACCTCTGCTTTTAATCCTGAAACGCTCCATCTGCCAAGTTTTAAATTATCTTCTCCAGTTAGAAAACCTGACCTTTCTTCAAATGGGAAAATAAGATTTGCTACAAAGCTGTTTGCACATGACCAAGGAATAAGCATCAAATGACCATGAATGAAGATAAAAGTTCTCTTCTCTGCAGGTTCATTAGGTCTAGTCACAGCTAATTCTTCATTCACATACATTGGGTAATGCACATTTCTCTAATTCAAAATAAAAGACTGGAATCATGTTGTGAGATTTGGTTGCAAATATCAACAATTGCCACCCCAGTTATTCTGCCTTCTAAACCATTTTTAGCTTATAACAGAGACAAAAGAAAGTAAAACATTTATAACTCCAGGCCTATTTTAATCATGACAAAAAACGTAAATCCTAATGTGTCAATTTAAAAACAAAATCTGCACAATAACCCTAAAAACTGATTAATCATTTGATTTCTTTAACCTTTTTTCCTTTTTCTGTTTTTTCCTCTTTTTTCGTCTTTTTTTGTCTTTTTTTTTTTGTCTTTTTAGTGTTAAACCACTAAATTCAATATACTGTAACTGCATAGGAACATCAGGAAAACACATTTGACCTGTATAACAATTCTCTGTAGGGCAAAAATATATAGATTCTTTATGAAAATCATGTGCTAAACATATGAACCCAAACACTGCACTTTTGCTTCATAAAGGTAAAAAAAGGACGTTTTAAATTCTTTTATTCCGCGTGTAAACAGTTTGATGACTTCTATGCAGAGGTTCCAAGGAATGTCAATGGAATGTGAGCTCCTGGGAGTGGAATATGTCCGTGTGATAACGCTAGACCAGAAAATCATGTGTTCCCATTAATTTCACTAGTTGCTGACAAGCTGACTGCTTTTGGCAAATGCACTTGAGCTTCAGCCCATTATTGTAAGCATGTGAAAAAACATATGTGATGTGAGAACCACAAACTGGGTATGCCACCCCTTCCCAAGCACTGCGACTTGCTACCTTCTCTACTGTGTAATGGCATTAGTAAAAGAATTTCCATAACATTTATATTTACAAAAAAAAAAAAAAAATGGCAATTTTCATTCGAACTCCTTAAAGCCATTTCCCCTTAAACATTTAAAGAGTTTAACAGTAAGTTCTTTTTTTCAAGTTATAAAATAAAAATCCCATTTGATTTTTCTGATGTACAAAAAGTGATAAAGATGAACAATTTGATCACAGAATCAGTTTGTTATTCCAAAATCCATGCCGTCCTTGTCCCATTTGTAAAGTCCTCTTCATCCAAACTCCTAAACCAGAAGCATACCAGTATTATTTGGCAAATGATTTTCTTTTTGTCATCAAAAATGGCACACAGAGAAGAAAACACTTGTCTGCATAGCATTACAGCAGCAAGATACTGAAGAAATAAAAATATTCCTTTTCTGTACTTTGTTTAGAGTTTCCTAGGAAATACTGACTCTTTTGTCTTTCCTCAGTGGGACTCCATGTCCTTTCTCAACCCACAACAAGAGTATTCCAACAGAAAGCAGCATTTCTTCCTCATGATGTGCTAGAACTTAAAGGTCCATTTGGCAACGTTTTCAGTCAGGATGGAGAAACAACCAAGTTTCATTCTGTGGTTTCAAGCTGGGAATCATTTCTGCAGGAGGCGTTTTGCTGTTAGATCTGTCATTGATACAAAACTACAGAAGAAATAAAAAATAAAATAAAAAAAAGGACACCACCAGTATTTTTTGTTGTTGTTTAAATATGTTTACATAGGGAAAAAAAAAAAGGTCAGGATCAGCCTGATGTAAATGATGATGAAAAACGTGTCACTGTGACATAAAAAGTGCCGACTTGTGCCCCAAAGGCTGTTGAATGATAATACCACTGCACTACACACAGACTCTGCTTTTTGCTCAAAAGAAAAAGGAATGTTTAATACTCAATCAACTTCAGATGCTTGTTATTTATATGTGGCACACAGAAGATAACAAATGCTTAAAGGAAGACTGAGGAGTAAGATATCCTAGTCTGGACACCCACAACTTGTGGGGACGGGGCTGGACTCGTGGTATGATAAGCAGGGAGAGTTTTTATTTTGTGCTGCCTTAGGAATCTGCCACTGGTTGCCAAAAAGAAACACATCAGGAACACTCGTAGAGCCAGTCCAGGAGGGCAATCTCTCTCCTTGTCAGACAAAATCAATCGGAAAAAAGCAGGAAAGCCAAAGGCCTGCCACGTTGTTGGGTCTCGTTTGAGTCTTGGAGCACCACAAGCCTGTAACAATGCTATTTCTTAGGTCTGTTAATCTGGGCGTAGAGAGGTTCTGCTTCCTGGGGATAACAAACATAAAGTGAGTGGAGATGTCTCCAGACAGCATTTTTAGAACATTTAAAGAACATCTGCTTGAGAACAGCAATACCTTATGAGTCAAAACCCACAGGAAGCGTTTGCCTTCTGTGCTGCCTTGAGTGATCAGGGCACTCAGGTTGAATTGTGAAGAAAAGGGGACATTATTTCAGGAAATGAATGCTTACTATCAATTCCCTCTTCCAGCACTGGCCATGCACTGATTCTCACTGCTGGGCACAGACATATGAACAAATTAAATGATAATTTATTCGACTGGATGTTTGGAAGTTTGGAGGCCAGAAATGCAGCTGGTGCACAAGGGTGTTCCTCGTCCCAGGCTGAGACCCCTCCAGCAGCACAACAGCAGAACAGACCTGTGGGTTTCGCAAAACTCAGGGAGAAAACCACTTGCAAACAGAAACCACCGCAGAAAGCTGAGCTAATGAAGCTGTGATGGATTTAAAATAACAACATGAGTTGCCTATGAAGAAGGAGGAACACTAGCCCTGCTCAGTTTGATTAGGAGGCTGTAGAACCACGAGTACAATCATTAAATCTGGGAGGAAAGCATTTCAATTTGTTAAGGGATACTTCGATTTGTTAAGGGATACTTTCTTGGGAATTTCCTGGGTGGGGAGGAGGAAAAGCTGAGTTTCTTCATAGCTGACACCCTGTGTTAATACTACGTTCATCTTGGCTGCAGTGGGAAGCAAATCACCCACGGACCCTGGACTCCATTCCACTTCATTTCCAGAAAGTAATTTATTAAACTAAGAATGACATCTAAAAAAAGAACAAGACAGGCAGAAAGGCTAATTAATGCCATACTGCATTAACTCTCCACAGCTTGATAAATATTCAAATACCACGCCACGACGTTGAATTTAACCAAGTTCGAATCAACTCGTGTTACAGCAGCATTAGCAGGAGCTGACTCAAAAAAAACCTCTGAAGGCTGGCAAGTCACTGGGCACTGCGGAGCTGACATGTCTGCCAGGGGATGGCACAGGATTTTAATCACTGCTTATAAAAATGATGCTGAGGGTGAGAAAAACAGCCCAAAGGAGGCTTTGTAGGGCTGTACATACTCTGTGCCCAGGGTGCCTGTTCAGAGCCCTGTCCCAGTGCCCTGTCCTGCCTTGTTGTGCAGCTTGTGGTGAATGAGGAGCAACACAACAAATCCAAAATACGACCTGTTTCCTCCATGCCAAGTTGTCTCTTATTCCCTCTTAAAATATGACATTTCTGGAGCTTTCAGAGACCCTGTTTCCCCATCTCCTACCTACACAAAGCCCTGAGTACACTACAAGCATTACAAAAGGATGAGAGAAATCCTCTGGAATGATTAAATAAAGGCTGCTAAAATTATCCCCAGCAAGAAGCAAATATATTTTGTGACCTTGAAAAACCAAAGGTATTCAGAAGAGATGACTGAGAGTAAATAACTGCATTTCACACACTGTGTGTTAAATCTACCTGTGCCAATTTTCACGTACTACGGACATGAAGCTGCCAGAATGATCTATCACAGCTAGTTCAGAGAAAATCTGTACTAATTAATGTGTGAACCTGACGAGCACCAGGCCATTCTTCAGGCAGTTGCTGAACCTGAGGTGATTGCAAAGCGAAGTGAAAAGGAAGGAGGAGAAGAAAAGGAGAGGGAGGGAGAACATCCCTTTGGAACAAAAGATGTCAGTTTTTCAAATGCCTTCAGGGAAAAAAAAGAGCTTTTCAAAATGTCAAGCCTGCTTGTTAGAGCTGTCCTCAAATATCCTTAAGATACGCAGATGTGCTTAAGTAACAGGTGTCCTAAGGTGCCACTGAACTTGACACCCTTGGAAGAGGAGGAGGAGCTCATCATGGGTCAGCAGCACTTTACACAGCACATGAGGCAGCCTTTGCAATGAGAAATTTCTTTGATTCACACCCAACATTTATCTGAACATACACTTGATGTGGCAAAGGCCTGCATTTCTCACTGATTTGAATAATTTCTCTTCCAGCAGACCAAAGCATTTCGCATGAAAAGTGTGCTCTTATGCCTTCCTCTCAGTTGATTTCCCCCTTCAGATGCCTAAACGAGAAATTAATTGCAGTAATTGTGTGCAGCCTTCCCAGCCAAAGTTTTTGTATCAATGTCTGAGATTTGTTTTCTAATATTATTCTGAGCTAATTCAAGCAGCACATCATGCCTGTAGCCCAATATTGCACATGGTATCTGTAAAGTATTGATGCTGATGCTCAAGAGGGCAAAAGAGAACAGAAAAGAGGCAAAAGGAAAGTTGAGTGCTGTTGACTTCATGAGTAGCTTCTCTCACAGTGCCAGGCACTGTTGGGGAGGCCTTGGAAGCAGAAATAAAGCACTTTTTTTTAGATAATCCACGCAAAAGTCACAGGGCAGGTTATGAAAAGACAGAGGAGTATAACTCTTCTCACAGCATCAAAACCATCTCACCACTGTTTTCTTCTTTCTACCACTGCATTAGAACAGTCTCAGGGAGGGAAAGAAAAGAACTGGTCTTTGTCAGAACAATAAGAAAGGAACACATAAAACAGCCAACAAAGCTTCTAATTCACATAAACCTCTTGAATCTTAAAGTGCTTTCCTTTCTGAACTGGCCCAGAAGCACTTCCAATGTCCTTTCATCAACCCACAGGGAGAGAAACCAAGATGAAAACTAGAAGCACCTCCTTTTGGCTGCTGTATTCTAGAGACACTTCATCCTGGAAAATCAGTTTATTCTTATTTTAAGGGGGGCAAACAGTAAGCATTTCTGGTGTGGTGCACTATTCCATAAGGCAACCAGGGCACTACTGCTTTTGAATAACATTATGGAAATCCTAGAAGTAAATTTGCATCCAATTTAAAGACACTAACATCTGCTCCCCAGCAGAACTAACCACTGGAGAACATCTCCTGAAAGACTCAGAGCCTGCTTGGGCTTGCAGAGGTGAACTCACTCACAAAGCGTAACACAGGAGTGGGTTAGGAAGAAACTGTTTTTACCCTGGCAGCCCTTTCATCCCTGCGAGACCCCCTGCTACGTGCAGAGCTTCAGGCAAGATGTTCTCAATTGGAGAGGTGAGGCCCGCACAGATTTCCCTGCCCTTTACAACAGATTCTCAGCGCCAGTTTTACTCCTGGCTGACTGATCAGAAAGGGCAGGCTCAAATGAGGAGAGTTTCATGAAATAAGAGTGCTGGAGCACCAGACAAAATGAGCATCTTGTGCTGGGGATGCAAGTGAAGGGGGTGGCAGTGCGGTGAGTCTGCTCTGTTTAGTGCATGCTGACTCAGCAGAATAGGACAGAGTAAAGTTGGCAAGCGGGGTTCAAATTAAGGATCTTTGGTGTTAAGGCATTCCTTTTGGCCCATTAACAGCCAGTTTTTATTTATTGCTTATTATCAATATTTAGGTTTGGGTTTTTTTACAGTTAGCCTCCATTAGCAGCATAAATATAGCAACCTTCTAGTTCAGGATTATAGCTGGAGAGTGCCTCTATTCTTACTATAAACCTACCCAGAAATATTTCCTAGTCTCAAATATCCAGTTTAATTATTATCATTTTAAAAGTCTCTGTCATTGTAGTATCAAAATGGATGCTATGCATCCACAAAATGAAAAAGTAATGAGAATTTCTGAGAAATATGGACCTGCTCCATCTTGGTCCTGATATAAAAATGAACTGCAGCCCTGAAACACCCTGATTATTTCTGTGCCCCTTTCCTAACACAGCACTAGCCACACAATGATACCTTTCATCTGCCTGTCAACTCTCCTTCATAACTTTCGAACCTAAGGGCTAATTTGAAGCAAATTGTTCAGAAGTCACAAAGATATTAAACTATCACAAGTAGATTTTGAAAAGCAGTTTTTGTGCAGCAGACAGGGAGCCTTTAAACAGCCTCATCACAGAGGAAGAAGGAAAGTTCGTCCCCAAACTGAACTGCTGGATTGCCAATCAGCAAGTACATGGCTCTGCACAGGCTACACAGGATGTTTTCTCTTGTTTAGAGGGAAAAGTTGGAGAAATGGAAGGGTACAAGGCTACATCAAGTGGGCTGGATGACACTGGAAGAAGTGAGAAGCTTGTGTGTAAGCTGGTTGCATGAAAATGAACAGCTTGGAGGGGGTTGCAGCAGTGCAGATGAAGGCAAACCTGGAGGATGCCTCTGCTCACAGAGTAGCCTGAATTTCTCTGCTCATGCCCCTTCAGATTCCCTGGGAAATAGGATGATGAACAACCAAGTATGAGACCTGAAATGCCAATTTTAGGATTTCTTGGGAGCGAAGCAGCAATTCCCAAAACGTGCTCCCTTTCCAAACATAAAACACTTTTTTCAGGTTCACAGCCCTGCTCAGTGCTGTCTTTAGCTTAAGAATTGCAGTTCTCCAGCCTACCAAGAACAGGTGACCTATAACCATGAATTTCTCTTTGGTCTCTTTTCAGTTCCTGTTGAGCCATGTGAATGATAAGAAGAGGTGCTGCAAATACAGCCTGGGATATTTGGAGCCTATTCAGAGTCCTGGTGCAATACCAAAGGGGAAGAAGGAAGAAGAGGATGCAGAATCAACTTGATATGTCCTCCTGAGGCTCACTAAGCTCCCAGATAAGCCAGTGCTTTGTCCATAATTCTCTGTTTTCTCTCAACTTCCTAAAACCAGCCCAAATAAAGAGTTATAGCAGTCCATCCTGGAGCTGACTAAGATTATTAGGAACATTCATCACCAAGAATGGCACTTGCTCAGAGATGGATGATGGCAGCAGGCCACTGAAGTACCAGGAAAAGCTGATAGACAAATATTCTAATGAACTGTTGCTCTCCTGACAGTGCTGATAGCATTGTGAAGGGTGTGACATATTTTGAGGGCTTATAATTGTCTGCACACATTTCACAGAACAACTAAACAATTTTTTCAGGAAGATATGCTCTAGCCACAAATGTTTTGAAGGTTTCTTGAGAATCTCTCATGAATGATTGCCAGTGCAAGTTTTGAACCGGGCAGCATCTCAGCAGAGCCGCATTTGTTCCTCTGTTCAAACTTCTTGCTTTAATGTAAAATGTCAGTAATAAGAAATGTTTAACACTTTTGGTAGAATTGCAGCTAAAAACTGTCCTTTCTCTCTCTCCTTTCACCATAGTTTTTCCACACACAATGTGAAGAGAGCAGTAGGGATAAAACATAAATCAGCTGAAGATGGCAGTCATCTTATTCAGCGTTCCCTTCACCCCTTCTGGAAAATCACTGTCCATCCTCAATGCTGTGCATGAACAAAGGGAAAACAAGCAAACACAAATCTTGCTATAAACAGGTCTGCAAACAGTTGATCTTGTTTCACCTGTGAAAGTTAGGCCTCTCTGCTTATCTTCAACCATAAAGAGACAAAAATGTAATATATTCATGAAGTGTCACACATAACTACTACTAACTCATAGCTATTTGTGGAAGAGTGACTTATAGAACAGCTATTGGTAGGATGAGGATTTGGAGAGCTGAAGTCGAAGATTGCAAAAGGAAGAGAGTAAAAATGGGAAAAGATAGCAACTAAATGATTAATATATGGTACCAGAAGAAATCAAGAAAGTAAACTGCTGTGGTACCTTGAAAGACCAGGGGACAAAAAGCTTGGCAGGTGAGTATTCTGACCACATCCAGATAAGTAAAGATACTGTATGGGCTGATTTCAGAGATGCTGGGAACAGATATATCTGAAATTTCTGCACACAAGAGTATGCCTTGCTCCTGAGAGGTCCATTCAGCCAAGTAGCTACTGTGCTGTTCTTGGGGAAAGAACCAAGTTCCAAAGAGTGAAGTAATCTCCCATCTAAGCCACCAAAGTGGCTTTTATGCAGACTGTGATTCTTTTGTACTACACGTTTCTCCCCATTAAGTGTCTCTCCAAACGCTGAGCTCAATACACAACTCAGCAGTAAGTCCTGAATTGCTAATTTTCCATGGGGATTAGACTTCCCGTTGCTCTGACTATACCAGGCTTTGGAATTCCATGGGCTGGCTTTAGCAAGTGGATTTCCTAGGGCCTGCTGCTGAATGGCTCTGCACAGAGGCACAATGGTATCAGTGTAACTTCACTGGAGAGGGGCTTGCTTTTTGTTCAGCCTCCTGTTCCTGCCTACAGCTTCTAGGAATTACTGTAAGACGATAATCAGTAACATTATTTAACATTTCCCAGAATGTATTTCTGAGGATTATATATATTTGATGCAAGACTCTGCAGGGATTAACAAAAAATACAGAAAAACCATACGGAATCCCTGGTAATATACTGTAGCTCCCAGATACTCTTGATGGGTAAAAGAATGTATTTTACTACGAGTTACATAAAAGCAGAACAAAAGGAGTCCCTCACTTCATTCCCTTACACAGACTTAAACTACTGTTTCAATTCTAGCCAGAACTCCTGGCAGGTAAATGTGTGTGATGTTTAGCAATGATTTTAACTCTCTTTGTGACAGTCAGAAAATTAGAGACTTTACCATTACTTTCCCCAGGATGAGTACCAGAATTACCCTGGCTATGATAAACCATAATAAATAAATGTATGTGGGTTTCCAGAGTGTGGGACTCAGACAAAGGTCAAATACTCTTTCTTGACCTAGGAAAGAACACTTGGAGTGTTCTGAAGCCGGTGATGGCAGTGCTGGCCAAGGTCAGGCAAAGGCACAGCCAAACTATTATGTGGCACCATCCACCTGCAAAAGCTGCTCTCACTGGAGGAAACAACAAATGCTCTTCCTAGAGCAGCTCATCCCAGCTTGACTTTATTCTTCCACTGTCATTTTTAGACTCAGTGAGACACAAACCTCAATGCTACTCTCGCTTCAGCCCCCACAAGAGCTGAGCATGGCATTGGTGAAGCTAAAGAAGGGGGAGATGCCTTCTCAAAGCCCCACATATTATTAAGAGATAATCTTATTATTCCCAAGGGGATCAAAACTAAGTTACTGTAAGATATTTTAAAATAGTATTTAATGCACAAAGTAAACTGACTCTGAATGAAACTATAGAGTTGAAACCAAATTACTCCCAGGCACTCAGCAATAGGACAAGGGGGCACGATGGGCTCAAGCTCTGCCAGGGGAAATTGGAGTTGAAGAGCAGAAAAAAATTCTTTACAGAGAGAGTGCTCGGGCATT
>JAWWEV010000004.1:3712888-3728185 GCA_035583235.1 Hafferia zeledoni | reverse complement strand
GCCATGATCTGGTAAAGGGACTGGAGTTGGCCCAAGGGTTGGACTTGACGATCTCGGAGGTCTTTTCCAACCCAATCAATTCTATGATTCTATACTTTGGCTCAGAATGGGTAAGTCACTAGTAAACCCAGAGCAATTTCTGTACAAAAATGGAAAGGGTTCTCCCACTGTTACTGAGTTGCTCCAGGAGCTCTGTGCTGGAGCAAAGAAGCTGTATCAGATCACATATCTGGGCCATACCAAACATGAATGGCAGATGGGGAGAAGATGATGAAACATATCCTTCAAACAGCAACACTAAAGAGTCTTTGGATGGAATAACAATGCTCAGCACTCAAACTTTGTAGCTTCACTGTCTTTTTGGCAAAACATATTTACTGTATTGAAACAAATCACAGAACATTCACTGGCAGCCACAGTTTCTACCGTGTTCTGTAACACAAAAGATGAAAAGATCATCCTTCCCGTCTGTCTGGATTTAAATGACTTACATTGATGAATAATTTTTAAAACATCAGTATGCCAATGCTAATAGGAACGACCATAATTTTCAGATGTTTTTAATTTGCAGTTGGAGATAAAAATACACAAACCCATTTCACTATTTTTTACATGCAGATAATAAACGTGCTTCTTCTACTGATTATCACATTGATTTAGGGCAGAGACATCCATGTATCATTACATAATTTTATTTAATGATTGTTATGTCTGTGGGTAAGATGCCTTATTCCATTTAATATGTTATGTCTGACTGAAGGCCAGGGTGGATTTGAAAAAACAAAAATGCTCTGCCTAATACATTATTAGTAATGGCTCAGTTTCCCTATTTGCCCTTAGAATTTGAACACACAGTAAAATAAGTCTACATTTCTTTAAAGCATGCAGGCAGCTGGAACACACATATTTGCATAAGCTGCAACACTCAGTGAATGGCAAAAGCCATGCAAACCACCAAGCATGAGGAGCACACCGTGGAAGATGGAGAGGTAAAACGGAAGAGATGGAAAGGCAAAATAAACCATGCATCCATGAAAGCAATGGGAGGCACTGGTGGGAGAATAAGTGAACACCTCAAGGTGTAGAGAAAAAAAGGACAGATACCTACCCCAACCTGTGCTATCTAGCTACCGACCTGTGGACTTATAGTATCACCAGTTGGCTCACCAAATGGATCACTGTTGGAGGAGGCCTGAGACCCATCAGGCTAGAATACAAGAACATAACACCTTTTTTTCTCAACAATAGAAAGTGAAAAGTCAACACGAGGTTATTTTCATGCTGTGGGCATAACAAGTACATCCTATCTCATGAAAACCAGGAAGTGAGACCTCACCGCTGACATGTTCTCAAAAGCCATAATGGTTTGCTGCAGGTGATGCAGCCAGGAAAGGACCTCACCAGTTCCTGCTGGAGCCCAGGCAGGAGCAGCCATGGACTTCAGAAGGTACTGGCTCAGGCAAACCAGAACTGCAAAGGGCCCTGAAAGCCAGTGAAACCATGTGAATCAAAAAGAGTCCAAGCTCGTGTTATTTTGTACCATTGTGTCCTTTTGTTGCACAGACTCCCTCTTGCCTTTGGCTCAGCTGGGCTCTTACCTCCCTGAGACACCTTGTGACTTACAGTCACTGCTTGGATAATATTTCTTGCTTTGGTCCATAAAGGCAAAGAAATCACATACTGAGGGCCAGAACATTGAGGAATGCAACTAGGCAAGCAAGTGGGATGCAAGAATGTGCAAGACAACATCGACCATCATCTTTTAACACAAAAACTCTCACATCTCCCTCTGCAGCCTCAGCATGTTTGTTGTTTTACCTCAGACTTCCTTACCATGAGTAAGTGAATGCTGGTGTGCTAAAAGATAAAACTAACATATACAACCTTAGATATGAACTCTGAGTTTGGTTCCTTGTATGCAATATTAGTGCATATCAATGGAAATGCCAAGCCATCACCTATCAAACCCAAAGCAGGACATGAATTCTGTCTGCAGCTCCCCTTAAGTACCACCCAGCCCTATTGGAATAGTTTACTTCTGACATTACAAAACAACATTTAATTAACTTCCATCTTTTCTAGCTAAAAAGAGACAATAAGGATTTAGAAACCTTGTTGCTACTCACAGCCTCCGGCTCCTCACTTTTGCTTGGGCTTTCAAACCCCTCCTCAAAGAGGTCATCTGCAGCAGGATCACTCGTATGAGATGCTGATGATTTTGATGGAGAACTCTGTCTGGGAGCAGGGGTTGGAGCTAAAAACAAAGATTAAGGGAACAGCAACAGAATATACTCTGTTAATTTCTGCAGAAAGACACAGCAGCACAGAATTTGCTCATGCTCTACAGCCCTCAACTTTTATTACTCTCAAAAATTATTTTCTGACAAGGTAAATTTGAACAAAGTAGTCATTATCAATTCCATGTATTTGATTTCATTTGGCAACCTCCAAATTAAGTTTGCCTGCATCTGGCCTGTGTCTTTAGAACCAGGGAGATGCCACTACATGTGACAGTACGTGTGGGAGTCACCTGCCCTGTAGCAGGTAAGTGAACCAGAAGGTCTCCATCTGACTCCTGGTACATCTGTGTCTCATGAACTCTTCTTTTCAGCAATCTGAAAAACCCCCATCTCCATGCTGTGAACATGATAAGCTGATTTTACAGCTCTTCAATGAATATCTCCACGTGTCCAATACGTCAAGCTATTAAAATAAATACCCATCCCCCTGTTTCTGCAAAGTAAGGCTTGGATGGGACATAAGTGAAACCATTTGTAAGGCTGAATGTCATGGGCATTTGCCAACCAGCTTGGATGTCCCTATCACAAAACATATATTACTGTCTTAGAAATTAAATTGCAGACTGCAGCTATCTGAGCTGCTCATTTCCATGGTCTCTGAAATTCCTCTCTGCTATTTTCCTTTATGGCTGGAACACATTTAATAAGCTAGACCATGCATGAAGGTTCTCAGTCTATATCTGGGCTGCAATTTACTGTATGAAAAAGAGAAATAAGTACTTTGGGGAGCAGTCACATCTGGGGAAAGGTATGGCTGAAAGCATAGGAACACTCACGTGAATTTGTAGATGGTGTCGTGGAAGTCACAGGAGTCAAATTTAACTGAGAGATGTCAAAGTCATCACAATCATCTGCTTCCTGTGCCATCCCAACTTTGTTAAAGTAACTTGAGAAGGCCTCTGAGGTACAACTGAGGGAAGGCTGATCTGGTTTTCTTGATGGCACTGGTGGAGGCTGAGCCATCTGGAAATCTTTAAACATTTCTTTTCCCATTTTCTGTCTGGGCCTGTCTGTCTGTGGACTCGATCTGTTGGAATCACTTGTGGGTGGAACAGTAGCTATAGGAGCAATGGTACCTTGAAACATGGCTGCTTGTAAAGGCAAAACAGTTTGTGTTGGCATGAAGGCAGTTGGTTGGAACTGACCAGCTACAGATGGCCACGGCTGCTGAGTAGGAGGAAAAATACCGGGCTGGCCCCACGCTATGGGCTGTCCTCCCTGCATCACCTGAGCGACTGGAGGCTGAGCACCCATGGCCAACTGCTGTTGAACAAGTGGTTGCTGTCCCCAGAAGGAGGGCAGAACAGCTCCCATGGCAACATAACCTTCAAAGAATAAAGAGAGCAGAAGGGGAGGAAAAAAAGGGATGAAAGATTTCAATGCTACTATCAACAGCACGTAGGAAAAGCTACACAATAAATCAGAAATGTGCAAGCTACGTTAGTGATCCCAGAGCTTCAGCACACTTGAAATGCAAACTGCAAGACATGGTTGGATTCACATCACTGAGCAAATACTTGTACACAGAACCACAGGCTGGTGGATATTGGCAATCATCTCATCTGAACAAAAACCTCTCCTCTTCTTCCTCAGAGAGCACGCCCTGGGCCTGGGAAGACCTGCGTGCATGGACCTGGTCAGCAGCTGAGCTGCTTCCCTGATGCTCTGTGAAAGCAGGATCTGTTTGGTCAAACCACTCACCAGAACCAAGCAGTTCCCAAACCACTTCCTAAACTCACCCCTTGGGAACACCACTGAGTTCTGCAGGCTCTTCTCCCAACCCTGACTGCCCCACCCTCTGCCCTTCACCTCTGCCTGTCCTTGGAGAGGGAGTCCTGGGACTGAACACGATGCACAGGGTCAGGCTGGGATGCAGTTCAGCTCTTCAGAGCAGCCCAAATGCTGCTAAAAGATGAGCAGCCAGAGCAAACAGAAGGAAGAGGATGCTCAGGATTCCCCCACTCTGCTCAGCTTTGCCAACATTCCTCATTCTTTTCACTTTTGTTCTTTGTTGGGGAGAGGGACCCACCAACAGCAGCCAACTCCTGCCAATGGCACAGCTGCCAAACTGGATCTAAGGGACTGGGAGGCACCTTTAGATACGGTATATGACAGCTCAAGGGCTCTCTAATGACAGTGTGATCTTCCTGCAAAAGAATGAGCCTTCTGACACAGTTACAGCTCAAACCATTTGCACTCTGAAAAGCAAAGAGTCTCAAATGTCATAATAATCAAAAAAGAGCCCAGATGAATTCTGATTTAAACCCCTCACATTTGTTTATTATCCAATTACTTGAGAACATCAGAAATACCTTGAGCTTCTGCTGCACTAAATACCTAATAACAACAAACTGCTTCAGGTATTAGGCTAGAAAAAAACTCCTCTAGCTGGAGAGGAAATTATAAAATTATAATTATATATATGAAATGATAAAATCATAATTGCTTCCTGTCAGACCTGAAGCCTCCTTTGAAGCTACCAAGATATTGACTGTGTAGGAATTATATCATCAGGTGCTATTTTATTTACAACAACAAAAAGTACTCTGAAACTAAAACTACTGTAAAAAATTTTACGAATTAAACCACCTAATACAATTACGTTTCACTGATGGAAGTACTGTGCTTTACAGATCCACTGTTTGACATTTAAATTCATTATTGACTGCTAATACTTTGTAATATGTAACTTCTCTTTCAATCTTAATAGCTTTAAAACTCTGAGTGTTTCCTGAGTCCTCCTCTTTGCTGTATTTCTAGGCTGTTTTGTAATCCTAAATGTAAGGGTGGTTGCAATATTGTAAAGGGAAAAGCCCAAAATAAAATAAAAAATTAGAAACTGAACTATGAAAGACTGAATTACTGAGTGATGGAAGGAAGAGTAGCTCAGACACAGTTTTGTTTCAAGAGATGGCCATGATGGATTCTCCAGATGTCCTTTCATCTCATCCCTGCTGTAACCTCATCCCAGCAGTGAGGGTTTTCATCTGACATCATCCCCACACACTTCACCGTCACTGTAACCTTTCTGAGATCTGATGCCATCAGAGAAGGAGTTAAACAATTAAAAGTCACTGTTGAGTGATTCTGGGCACTCCTCCTCCTCCTTTCTCTTCCCAAGTGGAGCTGAGAGCGCCGCTCTCGCAGAGTATCCCAGGGACAGAGCAGCACTCAGACCACACACCTCTGGTGTCTGTGCAGAATGCTACACACAGCTTTGGAATCCTGAGCACTTGGAAGAGCACAAACAACTCTAAAGGACATCCCAGGACTTGACAAAGCGTAACACCTTTGAAGTGCAATCAAAGTCTCTGTGTCTCAGCCTCTATTTACAGGAGACAGCAGAGGATATTCAGGGGTTCCACAAAAAAACCAAAGCTAAAAAATACTTTTTTCTCTCCTGCTACTGTACCTAGCAGGTAATGTCACCCAGATGGCTGAACTGTGCTTGAACTCCCAGTGACTTTTTTGGCTTTTGCTTTAAAAAACGTGGGCAAATTCAAACTAATGTACTCCCTGCTTGTTAAAGACTTGCTTTGCCTTGCCCTGGGAGCACCAGCCTCAAAAGATTTCCCCACTTCCACTGTGCTAAATGAATGCCCTGAGTACTGAAATGCAAACCAGAGCTGGGAAGTGCTCACCAGATCTGAGTCAGGCCTGTAATTCCAGAACATTTCTTACCTGAGGGTACGGCAGCAGTGCTGAAAGGTACAGAACCAAACATGTCTGTACTAGCAGGAAGTGACTGGGATGAAGATGGGATAAAGGCATCACCTGGAGTAGCAGGAGTCTGCAAGAAAGGAATAAAATACAAGGGTGACATGAGAGCTGCAGTTTCTGCTGCACATACCATCCATAACTCTAAAAGCCCAGGTTTGAAGTAAAGAAAGAGAAAGAAGAAAGAATGGGAAGATGGAGAAAGAAAGAAGGAAGTGAAATAAGAGTATCAGAATTTGCTGGTGACAGGATTAAAAGAAACTAAAGGAGAGACTTTCTACTAGAAGAGAAAAATCAAAATGAAATTTGCCTGGAATACATCAAATGGAAAATATTGACATAACTTCCTTCTCCAGAACATACAGATTTGTGATTCTAGATGTTGTCTGACCACCAGGAGAGGCAGAGACCAAGGCATTAACAGTGAAGGTAAATGAAGTATCTGAAGGAAAAGTGAATAAATATTGCTTCTAATTAACCAACAGGACCAGAACCACAGGTCTACATTAAAGGAGATGCCCAATCCAGTTCAGTAAGGTAAGGATGAGCAGGCAGGACTTTGAACATCTAGTTCCAGATATGCTCCAGAATACTCTGCAGATTTGAGGGTCCTGACCTCACAGCACCTTAATTTTCCCAGTATATTCATACTTCCCTAGAGCTTAATGTCAGGCTCAAAAGCTTCACAAAAAGATGATTGTGTTTTCATTTTATGATGCAGAAAAGCACGTCGAGAAAATTTTCATTGCCCTCAAAACAAACATTCAGCCCTTTCTCTCTCTCTCTCTTTACTGTTTTGTCTTCCCTCCTTTAACAGCAGTTCTGGGATATGTGCTTGGTGGAAACAGAGACATGAAATATGAGGCTGTAACTGGATCTTCCTGCAGTGCAGCGGAGAGCCAGAGTGCAGTGAAGCATGTCCCTCTGATAAACACCAGGGGAGCAGATCTGCAGCTCAGGTTGTATCTTACGTGACACCAAAGCCCACAGCAGAAAAATAAAAATCGATATTTTTGCCCATCATGGTGAAGCAAGGACTCTGCATTCAATTTGTTTCACTTTTATTTTCTGGTAACATAAAAACTACTTTAAAATTCTCCCCACTGGAATGGCTGATGACCTGAATTGTAAATGTGCTCAATAAACGTGCTGAAAATAGCATGTGGAAAAAAAAAGCACAGCTCAGTTTCCCTGAGTACTCACTGGGGGAGAGGTTACATCAGGAGGAGTGGACATGTCCCCAAAAAGCTCTAGTTGGGTAACAGCCTGTAAAGAGAACAAAAAATAAAAATCCATTTATCTTTTGAGCAGAAGAAATTGTTAAGTAGTTACAAGTTGTAAAGTTATCTGGTAACAGCAAACAATATAAATCCCCCCAAAGCCACAAAGGCTTCAAATGCCACATCCCACATGGAAGAAGCACATGGGTTCAAAATGTGGGATTTTGATTCTGCTGGTGGACCCAAATAGCCAACAGTTCTGTAGGGAATTCTCCAAAATGAAAAAGATTAATAAAGCATGAAAAAATTCTCTGGAACAGGAGTGGATACATTACTGCTCTGCCTTTAACATCAGTGAGCACCAAGCATGATTTATGGCCAGTCCCTTTCCCTGGCTCCTTTTTTAAACACCCATTTCAAGGTCTTAAAATATGGCAGTGGAATGTGGAGTGACAGAAGGGAAGGGCTTTTCAAGTGCTGCCTGATTTCTCCTTGCCCATGGGACAGGTGTGACCTGGATAAGTGGACTTGAAGGAGAATGCACAAATGGGTTACTGCAAGTCTGTAGCTCTACATTTAATTCATGTTAGAAATATTTTCTCAGGACATCCTTAAGTTTCAGCTCCAAACAGGTCACCCATTTAGACCTCACTAACTGGACCAGGAGAGAAAAAGCACATTCATAACAAGAAGCACCTTGAGTGGCCACATAATCAAAGCTCCTTCACATGTTCTCCAGTAAAATGACTCCCTTCCACCCATCTGCAAAGCAGCTCAGCCGGAGTTCAGGGATGTTAAAGCACAGATCCCTCAGAACTCTGCAGGAAACCTAAACCCTATTTATCATCCTTATCAGAGTGCCTCTATTGGAAAGCTTTGATGGGAACTCAGAACTGCTCTTGCTCCACTACCTTCTTCCTGGCTTTTCCTGTCTCACACTCCATCACACCTACACGTGTGGGAAGGCACAACTCTCAGTATGAATGAGATTTAATGCAAACCTTAATGCAGCTCATTGAATCTCCTCCCCAGCTTAAGTCACACAAACCTTGTAGCCTCCTACCACACATATGGCTTTGAAATTCAGTTGAGTCTTGACCTTCCAAAGGCCTTTGACCTTCCCTTAGTGCTTTGGACATTAACCAAACTGGCTGGTCAGGCTTTTCAACCTATCAAAGGAGAAAAACCACCCCAGGATATTTTCCTGCCCTCAACTTTCCATTATAAATGATCCCTTAAGGAGTAAGACTACACATACCATAAAAGTTTATATAGGTTTTCAATCCAATCTCTATTCTCACATCCAAAGACAATGCTACAATCACTCAGACCTGGAATTTATCTAGCAGCTTGATTCTCAGCTTCATGTCTAATGATGTACCCAGGAATGAATTGTCTCACATTTCCTCACATCATGTCTTATATTAAATTGCTTTAGTGCTATGACATGAGTTTTCTTCTTATAGGCTTATATATCCCTCTCAGTATCTGCATGGAAATGGAGAAGGGAAAAAGAAGAAAACTCATGTTTTCTTCAGAGTACACTGATTTTAGTGCACATCACTGAAATACTGCCAGAAGTAGTTTATGCAAAGAAAACCAACCCAAACCCAGCCTTTAAGTCCCTTCTGCAGTGGGCACAACCATACCAGGCAGGGGTTGTTCAAATGCTCAGCAAAGTGAGAATTACAACAGCAGCACTCGTTTGGAAATCACTTCAAGCCTCCCATAGGCACTACTGACTCAGGAGGTGCCAGGTGACACTGAAATACTCAGAGCCACTTTCTCCTCATCTCTCCAAACTGCTTGTTTAGCACCACTCCTAAACCTGCTCCTTTCCTGCATCACTAGTGAACTATTCCCTGTTTGCCTCTCACTGGCTTCCTAAGGAACAGCCTGTGCCCCTCTGAAGAGGCCACAAGCAAAGGTTCCCCCTGAGCAGATGAGCAAGGCAGAGACGATGTGAAAGGGCAGGTTACAGAGTTGTGTGGGAAGTTATAATTTTTTTGTGGAAAAAAATATTATACGTTTCATAGGAATACTGCAAATTGATAGTCAGTATACTTTTGAACTCAGGATTATATGACATGCATTTGAAAGGTGGTAACTCAGATCTCTGTGCCTCCATACTCCTGTATAATGGGAATAATAATAATACTTTTCAGAGTGCTTCAAGGTGATGGATCTTTGGAAACTCTTCGCAGATATAATTCTGTTAAAGCTCTTAAGGGAAACCCTGCAGATGGATTTCTAAACAGGCAGCTGGAGAGAGTGATAGGAAAGTCGACATCACTGTTTGTTATAATAAACCCTCATTCACAATATTCCCTGGTAAAAAGAAAGAGATTTACAGGGGAAATAATTCTTACAGAATAGCAACCTCAAATGCAACAGGAGTTACAGAACTACATCAGGGAATGTAAACAGAAATTTAGTGGGAACACAGCTTATTAATTTACTGACTAGAGGCAGATTTAAACAGCAACACTTGGAGGTGGATTTTAAAGTCCCAAATGGTTCAGATCTGGAAGGTTTTTCTACAACCCTGTTCTCAGCCTGAGCATCTTCTCTGACACAGAGCTCACTTTATCCACTTGCAGCACATGAGACTCTGGACACCAAACAGTTATCTTTTATTTTTGTGATTTCACTGTCACTACAGAACTGATTTCACCCATTATACTTCATTAAATTATTCACATATGGTATTAGCTACATTCCAGTGAAGTTAATCCAAGCCAAACATTTTCCAATTTTGCAGTTCCTATAGATGATTTCATCTATATTTCCCTAAAACATTTTTAGAGTCACAACCTTACCTGAGTGACTGAAACAAGATTTTCATCAATGTCCAGCAATAAGTTTCCATTCTCCAGCTGTAAAGCATGATTTATGAAATGAGATGAATGATTTATGAAAATGACATGAATTTCTGAGCATGAAAATGATAACCTCCATAATTATTGACTTCAGCATTGAAATGAAAACCCTTTCCATCTTGCTGTGAGCACAGATATGAGATCAGGCAGTCAAAACAGTGAGTCTGAATGCTGCTGGGATGTGAGGGAAACATCACTTTGTCTGTGCTGAATCTCATCTTCTGGTGTATAAAGCAATCTTACTACTTGCAACACAACTATTCATTTTCTCAAATATTTATTAATTCAGCAACAAACACACCCAGCAAGCTCTGATTCTGCTTATATTAATGGAACTTTTCACTGGCTTGGTGAAAGAAAGAACTTAGCATCCTCAGGGGAACAAAAGAATAATTGAGTTTTGAACAACAAAAGCTCGGAAGGCAAGTATTTGCAGAAAGAAACACACCTTCCTCTTAACTAGGAGAACTATAACAGGAATTTAAACACACTTAAGATAAATATTTTCTTTTCAATTTTTAAAATTACATAATTCAAGTTACATTTAAATCTATAGTTTCTGTGTGTGTAAATATACATGGGAATATACTGCCCTCATACCCATATATATGCATATTCATCCACATATCTAACATATATTATCACTCCAGCGTCCTCAGAATGCTGAATTTCAGGTAGCATTTATTAGAGTATTGTAGACTTTGTTTCTGAAGAACCAAACATGAGAGCAAGCTATCAAAAATCAAATCTTAAATGACTGGGAAGCTTCATCCAAGTTACCAGCCAGTAATCCCACACCACCTTAAAAATCCCAGTAACAGCCTAGAATGCTTTTTCCCCCCCCTCTCACCTCATCACAAACATGAAGAAAAAAAAGAAAAAAAGACTGAGGAAAGGCAAAGCCAAAGGAAGGTACTGTCATTGTGCACAACCAGGAAGGGACCCAGCCCTGCACCATCTTGGAGCTGACAGTGTTCCCCAGCCCCAGGTGAGGAAAGTGTGAAAAAAGCTGCATCTGTTCCTTCAAAGAACACCACAGATCTTCAAAACATTCTTTATATGACACCAGAAGGGTTTACCCATCCAGGAGGGCCCAGTTTTGGCCAATAACTAATCACTCTTTGCTGTGACACCCCCTCATTTGACTCCATCCTCCAGCACTGGGGATGCAGCTCCGGCCACGGATCGCTCCGTGGAACCAGCTGAAGGATAACCAGTCTGAGCACAGAGGGAACATGTGCAGCATTCCACGGACCATTAGGAATTCCCACCTGTGCTACAGCAGGACCTTGCAGAAAACATTTACCCAACATGTCACGGCGCATCCCCAGGTGCCCAATTATGTAGCACTTGAGCCGCATCTTCCATTAGTTGTGCATCACACGCCAGTGAGGAGACACTTCCTAAGGGTGAGCTATCCCTGGCTGCTGGAGCACGGACCAGTCTGTTATAGGGGCTGTGCAGAGGTGGCAACACAGTTACCGAGGGCAAAATTTGGCCTTTAGAGCCTTCCCCTGGTTCAGCTTTTCAGCACAAAGAGTGTAACCTCAGCAACGAAAGTCAACAACCCTCTCTCTCCTTCCCCCAGGGCATGACAGGAAATAACCAGAAGCCTGGAGAGATGCTCCCCTTCTTGATCTTTCTCCAGGAAAGATTCCTCCACAGAGTGATGTAAAAGCTTGTATTAATTACTCCAAAAAGCATCATCTTGCATATGAGACACCCGCAGAGCTCAGTCAAGCAGCAGCACACCAGTCACTCGCGAGCGGCCGCGCAGACCGAGGCGGAGGAAGGAGTATTAATCCTTGTATTGCCATGACATTAAACCTGTAATGAAAGCTCCATCTTTCTATACAGGCATGTGAGACATATTGTAAATCTTTTAAACATGAAATATGGAAATTTGGCTTCTTAAAGCAGCAGCAAGGTTTCTAAACATCTCCAAGCCAGTAACGGAATTCCTTGTGACACTTTCCACTGTTCTCTACAAAATAACATTTTATCCAAGAGCTGGAGAGAAACCCAGAGTACAGAGGCAATGATAATCATAGGATATCCTGAGTTTGAAGGCACCCACAAAGATAAGTAAACTGCAGCCTTCATAAACCTGACCCAAAATAGATCCACTTACCCTGCAGTATTCCCTCTGATTGCCATGTCCTCTGAAAAACATCATTTCTAAGCAATGAAGAAGTTCAGATTTTAAAAGGGAAATCTAAAACAGTGCTCTTGTGCTCACAGGAGTGTGAAGCACCTTCTTCTTTAACTCCTAGATACATTTCAAGACAGAATATTCAACTTCTGTTACTCAGTCTGGTTTTACCAATGACAAGGGATCTATGCTGACATATGGCACGAGAAAACCTGCTTAATATTGCTACACTTTTGCAAACAAGATGATAAAAGTAGCATCTCCCACAATGTGATTTTACAATCCCGCAGAATGGAGCAAAGATGGTGCTTAAAAACATGAAAAAAATATGTGGTAATTAACTTGTACTCTGATGCAGAGCTCAGGAAGAAAAAGAAGAGTATGAAGGATACTAAATATAGCAAATAACCAGCAATTAGTAATTAACCTTTGAGCTGAGTATTAGCAATTCAACTCTGTTAAGGCAGCAGAGGGACTTAAACTTGGTTTCCTGCATTCAATGGAAGTGCTGTACCACTCAGCCCAGCAGACAAAAGGGGGGTCACCCAACTACAAGGCCTCTCTGCACTTCTAATTCCATTATTCTAATATGGATTTTACACTGGGAAGTCTGACAAGCCAAATGGTTGGTCAACCTAAGGATTTTCTATTATCATTTAGCTGAAAATGTAAATATTTTGGCCACGACAAATAATTTTTTCTGATGGTTGGAATCGTTATTGTAGCTCGGGAAAGCCAGAGTTGTTTGCACAACCTTATACAACAAGTGTTGATGTTACTACGAGCTCCATGAGCTGCAAGCAGCTTGCTAATTAACTCCAATTCATTCTAAAAAACAATTAGAAGTCTAATGAAGGAGCATGCCGGAATCGTGACTAAACCGATCATCAGTCAAACCACGTCTGGTAGGTTGAGACACACTGAAAACATCCCACAGACATATTGTTTTCCTGTAAAACTACTGCTGAATTAATGAAGTAGCATGGTGACTCAACAAAGAATTGCTCAATTACTTCCTAATTAAAGAGAATACACTGAAGAGTATCTGTGTGAAGGAAAAATTGTCAATGCCTTCGCAATCTTCGGCCTCCCGCAGATCATAAAGATCCTCAAATGCCATAAACTCTCCCAGTTACAGAGGAAGGACAGTCATGATGTTTCCCTCAATCCAGATTTACACAGGTACAGTTGAGCACAACCCTTTACTTGCTGCCATAAAACTACACTGATTTTTATCCAAAATATATGCATTTGGGCATTCAGCACTTACAGGGTACAAATCCAGTGCTCAGAATTCTGTAGCACAGGAGAATCCTCCAAAGTTTCTGTTTTCAGTTTCTCAGGATAACTCTTACTTCTTAGGATCACACTTATTCAGGGAATTCTCCTGATATCATACACCCAAGTCCTGGCTTTGGTGTGATGTCCCCAAAGACAGGGTAGCCTGGAGCTTCTTTGGATTCACCAGCTGCCCAGTTTGCTTTGTTTGGTCACTGGGAAGCACTGGGTGTGCTGGTTAAAAATCCTGTTAGCCAACCCTGAGCAGCTCAAGAATTGGGATGGTTGAATCTAATTGACATCATAGATTACTGAGGAGTGTTTGAGTGAATTGAATTGCTACACTGTTGCTCAATAGCTTCCTTTAAATTAAGGAACTCTTCATATGATCAAAACAGATGCTTACTCATTTGTTTATTTTCTCTTCATTTGCAGGGAACTTAATTCTGAATTCCCTGTGTACTTGAGGTGTTTACTTTTATAGGAAATGGTATTTAAAATGCTTCAATTACCACTTTTCTCTGACAGACTCTAATAAATCAAGAGTCCAAAAGAGTGACTCTAGCTTAGAGCCAAACACCTGCTGCTCCCAGGCAACACAACACCCAAGATAATGGAACTTCCCAGGGCACAGAGGATGCTCCAGACACCTCCTAAATATCCTCTCTGGATCCCATGCACGGGACACTGTAAGAGCTCAGACAGGGAGAGATAAACCCTCCAATATCAGGGGCCTCCAGCACTTCCTGGGGGCACACAGCAAACAGCCATGGGACGTTTGGTGGCTTTCTTTAAGGGCAGGTGGGAGAGACAAGTGATCATGAGAACCCAAACTTCCACCTGCAAGCAAAACTCCACTTGTAGACTGTGACAGCAGAGACAGCTCTGGCTACTGCCATGGAATAAACTTAACAATGGAAGGGAAACAGAAACAACCCAATATTTATTGTTTTTAAATACTTGCAAGGCACAGTTATACAGGTGTATGTAATGCTTTTCAAAAAAACAGGTGACTGGAGCTATAACCAACCTTGAGAAACAAGTTATTTCTACTTTCATTATTGAATAACTTGTCATCATGATATTTTCCAAACCTTCAAATCTCCTGAGTGTCAGCAGGCAAAAAAGCTGAGACCTGTGTACTTCTGTACTTAATAATGTAGGGTAGGATTGAATGAATCTGCAATAATTTACAACAGCTTCTCCCCAAACTGATGGCAAATGCATACAACACTTTCCCCAAACTGTATTACCTTTAATTCATGAATAAATCCCAAATTGTGCAAATGATATAATTTAATGCATGTAGTGATGCAGACCAGGTAAAGCTATAAACTTCACTACTGAGAAAGCAGACTGCCTGTAAATAAACATTTTAGCAAATTACTATGAGCTGTAGGGCTCTGTGCAAATCAAAATGTAGTGAATCAACACAAGGTGTAACTGTCAACTTAATGTTCAGCAGCCATCAGATAAAATCTGCATTAGTCATATTAAATAAAAAAAACCAAAAACTCACTATATGTAACAGAACTTTATGCCACAATCAATGAGATAAATCCGTGTTCAATTACACTCTTTTCTCCACTTTGAAGAATATCAAAAGGAGCAGAATATTATCCCAGAAAATGCACAGGAATCATGGAGGTTTAGGAACACAAATACACATGAAGCGATGAGACATGTGACCCAACAGGCTGCATAACTGTGAGTGGCCTGAAATGGTTATCATTTATTTATATTGCCTGAGT
>JAWWEV010000004.1:3699509-3712788 GCA_035583235.1 Hafferia zeledoni | reverse complement strand
GATGAGACATGTGACCCAACAGGCTGCATAACTGTGAGTGGCCTGAAATGGTTATCATTTATTTATATTGCCTGAGTTCTGTATTAAAAATACAAATGCAGACTGCCACACACATGGCAGCCCCCGTGTGCCCTACATCCAGCAAGGAAACTGTGTCACCAGGGCAAAGCCTGCAGCTTTTGTCTGCCTCCTTGGTTCTTGCTGTTTGAACAGCACAGAGAGAGCACAGTGGCAAACTGATCCAGGGCAGCTCTGCTGGATTACAGCTTTCCCACCCTGTGTGATTATGTCCCAAAATCCTAAAGGATTGCACTAGGAAGTAAATTCAATGCTCCGATAGCATGTAATCACTGTGCTGGCGGAGCAGGTTTAGGATCACATTGGGGAATGGTATTACCAGTGCAGGAATGCAAAGCCTGCTAGCAGGACAACTCCCACGGATTAAAAAGGGCTCAAGATATGCCCCACAATATCAATATGGCATAAAAGGACAATTAAACCAGGACATTTTATTCCCATCTGTGAAAGAGCATTCCTACACTGTTAAAACCTGCCATTTGACACAGCAGATATAAAATTAGGCATGGACTGAATCCTGAAGTTTGCATGGGCACAATGCTCAGAAACTATCCAGATTAAGATTATTAACCTTAATTAGTCTATACACTAACAACAGACTAATTCAAACATCTAACCCTCCTGATTGTTGGAAATCAGAATCTGAATTCGGGTTAACAGATTTCTGAGTGGTCTTGTTTTTCACTTGGTAATGCAAGAACGTATTTTCAAGATTCAGCTGAAAATTCCCTGATTTTGAGCTCAGGTGCTGAGATCTACACAAACCATGTATTTAACACATGAAGGAACTTCATCACCTTATGTTACAGATGCTATTAACTGGGAAGACTAAGGAGGAGGAACTGATTTCTGCTTCCTGTGCCAATAAGATTTTTATTAAGGAATAAACCACAAAGCGTCTCCAGAAAAAAGTTTAAAAGAAAAAAAAGGAATAAATGATACAAAATCAAACAAAACAATACAAAGAAAAATTTAGCTATTAGAAAGATTGATCAGGCAAGTAACATTCCAGTAAGTACAGCAGCCACAAGCTTATGGCTGTGATCTCTGTAAGATGTCTCTGTCAGTGTTCCAGTGGAATCATGGAATGATGATTGTTAATGTTCCTTCCAACTGAAATCCGTCTGTGGCTCTAAAAAAAAAATAGCAAAGGCCCACCAAAACAGCAACTCATGCCAGAAGACATTATCGTAACAAGCTAATACATTTTCAAATTTTGCAACAAGTGGCTGTACCTGTAAAAAAGCACATCCCACACTGCAATATTAAACCTCATACATGGGGTTTAATTGAGTGTAACTGAGTCAGTCCTTCAGCAAATGTAAGTAAAACTGGACAGCATTGCCAGCACAGATGGTCAGAGATTGGAGCTGTGCACTCTCTTTCTCCTCATGGTGGAGAATTTGATCCTGAAAATCTGAAGTCAATGTCACCAGTCTGCAAGTTGTTCCTGCAAAGCCACTGATGCTCAGGGAAAAGCCAGACGTGTAAATGGCACTGTAAGCCCAGCCAGGATCAAAACTGAGCTTTCCCAAATGCAGCATCCCTAATTCGGGCAGAACAACCAGGCAGATCTCATGGCTTCTAAACCTGAGTGTGCTCAGGTCCAGCCTCATCTGCTCCTCCCACACCTTGTCCTAAGGCAGCCAAATGACTCCCTCTCTGCTCACCCTGGTTTAATGTTCTCCATGTAGCTGGAACCAGTGAGTGCCTGCATTGCAAGGCACCAGCTACAATGCCTTGGATCTTTATACAGCAGCAAGATGAGTTGTTTGAAAGCCTTCATAAAACTGTTAAGCAGATAGTTTAGACATTTTGATGAAAAGAGAAGGTTTTATTGTGATGTGACTGACAGTCTCTGTGAAGGGTATTTACAGTCTGCCTCTTATTACTAAAAACACAATGACAGGTAGAACTTGATGTGGATGTTTAATGGGGAGACGAAGGGAAATTATGACAAAAAGAGCTCATTAAACATTTCCCTTTTTTTTAGAACAGTTAATTTCACACACAGAACTAGAATTTCTAAGTGGAGCATGCAGCACTTAACACAAGCTTTTGGGGATGAGTTTGCTTTCTGTGTCTGGCTTGATGTTTGCTCTCAGTGAATGGAGAACAGGAGAACTGGTCTAAGGGAGGAGCAGAGAGAAAATAGGAATTAATACAAGAAGTGTGAGCTGATACAGAAGAAGGAAGTGATACTGCAAGGAACTGGATACTCTGCAAAGTGTGTGTTAGGAGCTGAGCTGCACACCTGGCAAAGGAAATCTACAGGAGAGCAGGATTTGCTGGGAAGGGATGCAGCAAAGAGATGGGGAAATAGAAGCATTATACTGAGTAAGCAATCTTTTCATCCCAATGTCAGAGAAGTGACTTGGCAACCAGCCACCACTCATAATTGAGTTCAGTGGGTATGTTCAAATCCTGATAGCCCAGACTCATTCCTTTCCACCTCATTTGCACCGTATTTACATTATTTGATATCAGAGATCATGAGGAGCCAGACTATAAAGTACTTTGACACCTGCTGACAAATGGCCTCACGATGGCACAGCATTATGTAGGTACATCAGCTGCCTCAGGGCATGGACAATGTTGAACACTTCTGCTTCATGGCACTACCAGGAAGATGCTCCACACCTTCAACCTCAGTGGGATCCCGTAAGCACAGAGAAATATTTTCCCAAAGTTGTCTTAGGAACCTGACTTACTGAAAAGCAGCATAAATTGCACTTCTCAGCTTCAAAGTAGACTCTGGCTTTAAGTCTTTACACTGTGGTGGATCTCACCTCACCTAAGCCTAACTTCTAGAACTCATCCTACCTGTAGGTCATTGAAAATTCATTTGCAGCCAACGAAGAATGAAATCCAGACACACATTTCTTTCCACCTGAGAGGGAAATGTCATGCAGACAGAAGGCATTTGGTAGTATCATAAAATCATAGAATGTTCTGGGTTGGAAGGGACCTTAAAGATCATTGTGTTACAACCCCCTGCATTAGGCAGGACACCTCCTACTAGACCAGACTGTTCCACCAAGCCCAACTCAGCCTGGCCTGTGAAGTGGTTAATTCTCTCCACTGGCTACAGAGTCAAGGCTGGAGGGCACCAAAATGACTCCTTCAGTATCCCTCACTTTTCAGTGCAGAGACTAGAGGTAACTTGCCTGGGAACACACCCGAGGAAAACAATCCTAAAATAGAAAATCGACCTCTGCTCAGGGAACATGGGCAATTTAATTTGAACTCAACCAAAACTTGCTGCATTGTTATTAAGCATTGAAATTTATTGTCAGGAGAGAGAATTCATGGGGCCTGAAACCTACCAGGAGCTACAAAAAGTTTCTCACTTCATTCATCCATTATGAAATTACTGAAAGCAAGACCTCCTAATAAAGAAAGTGTCCTTACATGTTTAAACCAGGTAGATGAGCAAGATTATTTGCCCTCAGATTGAATTTTAGAGGTTTATATAATAATGACAGCTATAAATTGAAAAAAAAATTATGGCAAGTGTCTCAATGACAGAGAGTCTCACACGTGGAAGGATGAGCAATAAATCAGATGGGCAGTGGAATATTAAATTGCTAATTTTAAGAGCTATTGCTCTTTTTTTTCTTTTAATACATACTAACATAAAAAGGTGAAAGAGAATCTCAGCTACCTTTTTCTTTCTCCTCTTTTTCATCATAAATTACGTTACTTGTTTAGAGGAAAAGCTTGAACCCCTTTAAATTTAAGCATGAAATAGCAGAAAATAAATTAAAAATGAGGTGCAACCAGCTTCATGGAGATGACAGATTGAATGTATTTGATGATTGCAGAGCAGGATCCACATGTCCTGTATCTCAGCCATGCTTATTTACCAGTCCAGCTTATACCAGTATCTGCAGACAAGTGTCCTGTACATCCAGTCATACTGCAACGACCTAAATTACAGACTATACCCTGAGCAAAGCTGAAACAGCACTGAAGGAATAATAAAAAAGTCACAGAAAATGTACAGCAGAAAAACTGTAACACTGAACTGCATGGAAAACAAGTGGCATATCAACAGCTATCCCATGCCCACCAATACCTTAATGAGTTTGGGAACCTGAGGTACTTTACTAGACTTTCCCAGTGATGTCTCCCTGCTCTTTATGGCTTATCATGAAATATTTATGGCAAGGCTTGTTTATGGGTTTGTGCAAAGCCCCAAAGTGTCCCAATCCAGGCCTCCATCCATCCCCTTCCCAGCTTTTATCTGCTCTCCATGCTCAGCCCAAGCTGGACAAGTTACCCCACCCTGGTGTGGGGAGAGTCTCTCTCTGCCCAATACAGGCACCTTTCCCACACTTACATTAGACTGAAATTCCTGGCCTTGCCCTTTGTTTTTCTCCACTCTCACACAAATCCTCAGAAATACTAATTTTCAAACAATTTCTTGAGATCTTTATAGGACAAATTTATATTAAACAGTACAACCCAACCTTCACCAAGTAGCTCAGGCATCTGTCGCTCCATTTCCTTTCTCAATCACTTGTTACCAGTTCTTATATATTTTGGGAATAAACTCTTCACCTTTTCAAAATGCCATACACAGAAAGGCAATGTTTTTTTGGATACAACATCATATTAACCCTATATTTTAATATTTTACTGTCCACATGAGGCATAGGACAAAAAAAATTAAGCTGAATTGAACTTAGTCACTTGTATACTTGGTGCACTACAGAAATAATGCCTAGTGATGTTGGGAGGTAATTTCCTTGCACTGATTACAGCCCCCAATATCCAGGGAAGCAATGCAATATATAGAGAAACAATCCTGCCACTCAGGAACATTTGGAGCGAGGTCTTTTTGTACACTTAATTTTGCTGTAGTTCCTTTCAGCATTTCCCACAGCTGAAGTGATGGCATTGCATGTACCTCTGCCCTACCACTCTACAGCCCTCAGTAAGCTACAACAGAAATTGGTTTTATTGGAAAAATAATTGCTTTTCTATGGTGGATGTTAGGTTGGACTTTGATGGAACTTGTTTGTTTTTTTCTTTTTTTCCCCAAATGACAGAATAATAATTCTAATGCAAATACCGTTTTTTTGGTAGTATTTGATTTGAAGCTCCTTATAAAATCTTTACCTATCAGCAAAATGTATTTACCAGGAAATCTTCTGAGAGGAATAGATACGAAAGCTGCAGAAAATCACTGCAGAGACCACAATGCTCTGACATACCTCTTTCTAATGCTGCTTCTCTCAGTCTCTATTCAGACCTTGCCTCCCCTGCTGTCCTACCAAACCAAGCTGTGAAGAGCACAATACATAAAGTACAGCTCTGGCAGATCCCACAGGGGAGAAAATGCAGCTCATCCTTGCTCAGAGTGAGACTTGCACAGTTTGGGGTAATACAGGAACCCTCCTAACCCAGGCAGCAACTCATGCATGAACACATAAAAGGCTCATTGGTGACCCTTAACCACAAATAACACATTTACAAATGGTGACTTTCATAAGAATGAGTCAGAGAAGACAGAAAGCAGATTCAAGAATGAGTGAGATGGGTATAAGTGACATTACAATCCTGGCCATTCTGCACCAACGCAGCCAAGCCATAACCCAACACTGAAAAAAGTCACAGCACCAGGAATGCACCAAATGTTACAGACAATAATGAAGGTCACAGAAGCCAAGAAACACACTTTCTTTACTAAAGGGAAAGATACTTACACTTACAGGTTGACTTTTTGGCACATCATAAACACCTTCCTTCTTTTGGCTGGTAGGAACCTGCAAGAGCAAAGGAAAACTCAGGTCAATACTCAAGGAGGTTGGGTGGAAAACTGAGATCAGCAACTGGTATTTATGTACAGGGTAGACATTTAATACTAATGAAATCAAGGATGGTTCCCTTCTCATCCATGTAGCACCAGTAGTGAAGGAGATACTGAAGAAATAAAACATCTATCTGATTTTTTTAAGTCCCATAGACCAACAGTGTTCAGAAAAGAGATTCCATTCTCAGTTAATTTTGACTGCATGAATTGCAGGTGCACTTGGATCTCCTTCCTGCTTAAACAGCTGGGTTTTTAGATTTAACATGGGAGTTAGAGATGCAAAGCTATGAGATGGAAGTTATGATCAGGTGAGTATCATCTTCCCAGAGACACAGAGTGGAGTTACTGATCTGAGGGTTAGAGATGTTTCACCTATGGTTTTAGATTTCTTCCTTCCAATTAATTCAATAATCCAAGTCAAGAAAAGTCATAACATGTACACTCCACATGTAGTGATGGGGCCCTGTAGATATTTGAAATATTTGGTTCTAATGCTGCAATTTTATTAAGGAATTAACAGCCTCTTGAAGTCTAACATAGGAGACATGGATAGAGGACAACACACTTGAAAAACTTGAAGATCCTTTAGTTGAGCCAAAAGTTGTGATTTACATCTTGGGCATGTATAACCTGCTCATGGAAATTCAGTTGCTTTGCAATACAGGACTGTGCTTGCCCAAGGACCACTGGTTTCCATATTTATAATTTGTGATTATATTTCTTTTTTTTCCTAGAAGCTCTGAGGGTCAATTGTAAATGACAAAACCAGAAAGAACAGTAAATACATGTTCTAAACTGGCACAAATGCTCTAAGGAAATCAGGGCTGCTTTTCCACTGAACAGGGCACTCATCACAAACATCACTCACAGGTCAATTTAATATTTGCAAATACAAAATTATTTGTTTTCTAAGACAACAAATATCCTAAGGTTCTGCTATTAGACCCAGACAGGTTATGGGGAAGCTGAAGGAATGACATTTATTCATTGAGACGGGCTATCTTTTCTTATTCTGAAGAATTATTCTATATAATATTCTTTATAATACATTACAACCTTTGTCTGCTGTTGTCTCTACTGTCCTCTTGCCCATGTTTAAACATCACAGTCTTCACAGGAAACTGTGTCACTAATTTAATGCACAGTGAAGAAGTTTATCAAGGGCATGAGCACAGAACCCTCACAGAAACTGAATGATCTGTTCAAAAGACCTTTTCTATTCTTATCTGGAGAATTATTTGCTTGCCTTGGTTTTCTCAAAGTACTTGTCTCTTCCACTAAAACCCCCTATCACATTAGATATGTGAAACTGGTAACAGCAGAGCAACTCAATTCCATGGCAATAAGAGTCTGTTAAGAGAGCAGCTGGAAGTGACAGCAGGAGAGCAGGAACCAGGAAGGGTCTATTTAGGAAGTCACTGGAAAGCTGAGTCTTCACAAAAAGAGGACAAATATGGAAGATAAACTGGTTTTGAAGTTTCACCACAATGCATTTTTTCCTCTCTAAGATTTCCCTTTCAGTCATTATCCTCCTCCTCCTTCCAAATCATCTGTAAAGTCACCCCAAATTGCACATCTACCCAGACCTTACTATGGAATGAACATTTCCCTGCACTATCAACACTGTTTTTGTTACTCCAGTTTATATACAGAAGAAAGCTGACCGCTAATACAGAGAAACTTTTCTGAAAGATGTTCTTCTCTCCCAACCTGATACCACCTGACCTCCTGCTGTCTTTACATCCCATGTATCATCACACTCTTTGCATCGCTGCTCACACAGGGGGTCTGCAAAGGAATTCTGCTTTTCCTTTCATTAACAAGACCAGCAAAGAGGTACCAGCACTGCTGCTGCTGCTGCTGTCAGCTCTGCCTCTGTGACAGGCTGGGAACCAGTTGGATGGATTTGCATCTCACCAGCAACACAAGCACAGCAATTCAGAGCCCCCCACCTCGGACTGTCAGCTCCTCATGGAGCAGAACTTGCCTCTCCACAGAGATCAGTGCTGCTCCACACACAACATCAAACCACCTCCCAAAACCCCATCCCCACCTTGCTAGAACACCAGGCAGGAGGAGGGATGCTATTAAACAATCTGACAGTAGATGAGAAGATTGGAATGTGCTGAGTGACAGAGTCCTTGCCTAACCAAACACATTACAGCAACTTACACAGACAAATTAGAGGAGCAGACAGAGACAGTCTTTGGGGTATTGTATTAAAGAAAGGTGACAGACAGAGAAAGAATGCTTAAAAAGAAAATTGTGACCTCTATTATGCTAAAAAGAAATAGAAATTGTCACTTCTGGCACGTATCTTTCATCTGCCATTCCCCACAGGGTAGGAATCTTTTCCACCAAGGGAAAAGTGAGTTCGCTGCACACGAGCAAATGAAAAGCCAGAGCAGCACCAGCAGAAAGCTTTGGTGAGGCTGAAGCAACACTGCATGAGGTTATTGAGCAGTTACATGTTTACCAACATGTAGTATAGGTAAGGCTTTGTAGTAAATAATAGAAGCTGCCACCAATTTGCATCAAACTAAAGAAACCCACGAAAACCAGCAAACAAAAACACAGACACACATAAAAAGGAAAAATTAAAAGAGGACCTTTTCTAATTTGACTTCTAATAGTAGCCTGGATGATTCTGAGCTCATCAAGATCTTGTGAAAGAAACAGTTTTGTCAGTGAGCTGAGGGTAAAATCTGAGCTGTGGGAACTCACAGTTATAAAAGCCAAGAGATCACGAAGCCATGGGAAGCTCATGGCTGTCGCAGCAATACCTCAGTTAGAACTGTACCAGAAACACTCCTGGCTCTCTGGTCTCAGAATTAGGCAAGGCAGTTCCTGTAGTAAATACAGAGGGCAATGCCAGACTGCAAATGGTGAGCACAGAATATTGATACAGGTATTTTCTGTGCACCTCTATGGAGGAAACACTTTATCCCACTCAGATACTGTCAAATAAAGCCTTGAGCAATTCTCTGGTGACTTACAGGACAGTAACAGCACAGCCTCAATGAGACAAGACCTCACCACCTGCTTATCCTCTTCTGTTTCCACTTTAAGGAAAAGAAACTGTCCAAAAAGTCTTCCTGCTCATCAGGCCATTCCTCAGAACACAATTCCAACATCTTCCCTACCCACCAAAGTCTGCTCTAATCTACAAACAGTGGGAGCAACAGCCCCATTGTCCTTCCTTCCACCAGCATTTCTCTAAAGTGTCACTAAAAGCTCCACACTTTGAAGAACAACAATCAGCATTTTTGTGCCTGAATGTGAGTTCTCAGGGGATTTTTGTTTCTAGCATAAACCTGACAACTAGAGTAGCAATTTTGTAACATTTGCTGAAAACAGTCAAACTTTCAACACTGAGAATGTTCAGCCTTAGGCAGCCTCTCACCTTGAGAGCTTTGCAAGCCTTGGTGTAGAGGTGCAGAAAGATGAATATTCCAGTGTGGGTTGGGGGTGCCAGATCAGCAGAGACAGATCAAATGAATCTCATATTAGACCCTGTGATGGTTATTTTCTAATGTTTAACTTTTATTTCCCTTTCCCACTTAGCTTCTTTTAGCTTACAGCTACACTAACCTCTATTTTTTTCTACTTTCTTGTATTTTCTCATTACCTAATACTTTTCCCTTTTTTTTCCTCTTTTATCCTTGTTCCTGTCTACCTTAAAATCTTTTCCTATTAGCAGATCAACCTCTAGCACAGCCAGATGAAATGCTTAACCACTGCTTGAAACTCCTTCCCCTCCACACTAAACCATTTCCTCGAATCACAATTTTCTTCCAGCGCACAAAGATTTCTGTCTATCCTTCAGATTTGCCTCTAGTATGTGATACAAAATGAATTACATTATATTTTAATAAACCTTGTACTGATCCCTTGAGGATAAACTGAATGACAAAAGATTATTTTATATTGCTTCCAATGCAGTTTTTTGTCAGTGTGAAGAATGGGAGCTCAGGCTTTAACATAACATATGCACTCTGGAAATAGTTTCCCTGGTCTGGGGGATATCCCTTGAGAGCTCTGAGGTTTTGCTCAGTTATTTCCTTGGTTAGACAGAAAGAAGAGCAGTACCATCAAAATTTCTAGGAATTGCTTGGATGGTCTGCCCCCCATGACACGTATCCACTATTTATCACCTCATATGGTGTACTTGAAAAGTTTAAGACCCTTCATAAATTGACAAATTTAATATAATTTGCAGAAGTTGAAATGACAAACAACAGAAAAATCACATCGAGACCGGGCAGATAATTCACGTCATGTCACCGGAATGAAATGCCAAGACATTTTTGTGATGAATGAAAACTAAAAGTGAACTATATATGAAATGTGCTTTATTAAATGCTTGCAAGCGTTGCAATGGAAACACCGAGGGTCGGGATTCTATACCTGATAAATGTTTTCCTCCGTTTCAGGCTCACGGATGGGCTCGTGTCCAGCCTCAAACACAATGTACTATTACACCAGCAGCCAGAGAGGGAAAGTCAGAGATGGAACAGAAGGGAAAAAGGCCGTTTGGAATTCCACGTCAAAACAAAGGCAGGCATTAAAGAAACAAGTTCAAAGTACAGGCTGGCAGCAGGATGGGTTTGTTGGGAAGCACCAGGTAAGGCTGGTTCATATTTCAGGAATAGCCCTAAACCTCTTCTAATGATCATTAGAGCAACTCCCTAATTCTTTCTCACTAAGGGAGACCACCTGTGGGCCAGTATTAATTTTCTCAAGTCAACATGAATGTTGCCTTTTTAACATAATGGCAATTATTTCCACACATATTTATTATCTAGGAATAAAAATGCTAAATCCAAGCTGGGAGGACAGGCTGGTGCACATGGGACAGGGCACATGGCAAAAGGCTTTCACAACACTTTTCATTTTCAGATTCTTGCTTTATTGTGAAGAGTACAGAGTAAAATTCCTGACATTATAAAAGCTGAATACTAATTTAGGACATCCTCATTCTTATCATCTTTCTTGCTGCACCTTAGGCATTGTTCAATATTCACTAATGGTTGAATTGGTTCCTTTCACATGCCTCCCACTGATATGCCTAAGTAGAGGAACACAAAATCCCCAGGAAAAAAAGTCAGCTATCACATATTTTGCTTCAGCACAAAAACATGAGAATGAAATTACATCTTTTCCTTCTTCACACTCAGTAGGGTATTGGACATGAATATATTGACGTATTTCTGATAATCATCTTTGCTCCCAGACATTTTGCTTGGATGAAACAAGACTTAAATTTCAGATCTATTATTAAATTGTAGCCCAAACGCCAGCGAGGGAGTGTGTTACAACATCAATGCCACTGTTGTTTTTTTCCAAATGTTCTCACTCTGAATTAAATTCTGGCTCCACAGAAGACAAAAACAGAATGTCAAGCTTATTGCTATCAGAATGAGACATCACCTTCCTTAACTCTCAAAGTAGCTTCCTTTTCAGTTAGAGTTGGTATTAAAAAATGATGACAAATCTCATTTGGAAACTTAAAATCTGGGTGCACAAGCCACATTTTAAATAATATTTATGACATATTTATTCTAATATTTCTCTACTCAAACTGAAATATTCTGTTCTATTCCATACAGACACACTGTGCTACTTCTCACAGCTCAGTCTCTAAATGTGCTACTTTCTGTAAAATTTTTCAAGGTTTCTCACAAGACCTATCTCAGTAAATCTCAAAACATCTCATTAAAGGTTTCGGCTGTGTTTGAACATAACATATCTAGTCATTTCTGAAACTCCAAGGCCATACAGCTTCAGAAATTACCTGGTATACAGGATCTTCTACATCTTCTTCCAAAATTGTCTACAGCAAAGTAAGAGGACAGGCAGTAAAAGCAAAGAACATAAACAGCAGAGATAAAAGAACTGTACTCAGAAATTAAAGGACAGCAAAGAAATAAGCAAAATGGGCAGGTAAGTATATAGTTTTGTTTCTTTAGGATACAGATGAAGTCACATTATTGCACAAAGTAACTTTATTTAAGTTTCATCCAAGTTTAACAATCTCCACCTCATTTGCTTCGATTCAAATACACACATTCAGAAGGATATTTATCTTCCCTAAAGTACCACACACTGTTAAAACCTGACTTACAACACTGACCTTCATTAAAAGTTTTCCTTCTCAATTAGAAGAAACACTAGGCAGGAAATGAGCAGATCATTTCCAGTTGCTAAACAGGTTCATGACACCCCAAGTGTCAGCTTTCATCCCTTTAATCCTCTATCTCAGCTCTGGTGGCTGTTGGGCTCACACTGGTCCGTTTGAAGCCAGCACCGCTCAAACCACTTTGCTGTTAAGAAGTGCTGAGGATTCTCAGTGCCTCTTTGGAGCAACTTGGGGGGACACTTCAACCCAAGCTTTCCTTGGCAGTAGTCTAAGCTTATTGGTGTACCTGGTATACCGCTTGTTCACACTGTTTGTCCTTTTGTGCCTTTTTTTCCATTTCTTCCCTCTGTTTCAGTTCATAGATGAGCTGAAACAGGTCTCGCAAGTCCAGGATTACAGGCTCAGCCTATGGAAGCAAAAACAGGGAGGAAAATTTCTGTACAGAAAAACACACACCTCTTACCCCTTCCTGCTGATAGAGCAGTTACAGCATCTCCACCAAGTGAACTTCATATAGAATTAATTTCTATCTCAGCATCCAGGCTTGGGTTAATTTCTATTGAACTAACTATACTTGAAAATTAATGATAATTATAGTACTGAATATAGAACGTATTATGAATATAAAAAGCACATGTATGAACATAAAGGCAAATTTATTAGTGGTTTCACATCCAACAGAATTACAGTAGACTATACACCATGTAAGTATAGGAATAGAACCAAATGAGTATAGGAATATAACCAAACTTCTTCTCATCCAGTCTACCTTAGTCAGAAAGGAAAATAATAACAAACCATCATGAAAAATTGGAACTAGTGAAACACATTCCCTTTTGCCCAAGCTGGTTTAATTTATTTGCTATTTAAGAACATCCAAGCAGACACTTGTGACTAGTGTGGCACAATCAGAAACAATCCAAGGCTGGCCTCTTGAACGGCTTGTTACGAACAGCTTTTCAGGTGAGTTACATGGCAGAAAATGACAGTGATTTGCTACTTACTGCCTGGGCTGTTTTTATTGCCACAAATCTGTGATTTCCCTCCTTTCCACACACATATCCGAACGCTCGGTGGTCTGTGATGTCCTTTGCGATGTAGGAGATTTCATGAACTGCATGGTGATGCTGTAGTAGCTATTAAACAAAACAGTGGAGAATATACATCAAAATGGTTGATTAAAAAGCAGGATCATTTCTCTTTCAGCAGTGCTTTAGCTGAATCTCAATTCACCCTTGGAATTC
>JAWWEV010000004.1:3683265-3699409 GCA_035583235.1 Hafferia zeledoni | reverse complement strand
AAAATGGTTGATTAAAAAGCAGGATCATTTCTCTTTCAGCAGTGCTTTAGCTGAATCTCAATTCACCCTTGGAATTCAAACAAGCAAACACATCCTGGTATCAAAACCAATTAATATCTGAAGACTTTCAGCCTGTTCTTTTCTCAAAATCTAGTCTAACTTGACTTGCTTTAGTAAATTGACCAAAAGCTTCCACTGAAGGTTTTTCTTGATGTCTTTTAGTGAGATTTAATTAAATAGAAAATTTATTACCTAGTTACTACCTCCACAGCATCCTAGGCACAGTGTTTGTAGCCATATAAATAAACAGGAGTTGCAGATACCTGTAGCTGCATCCAGGACAACTCTGAGGCCAGGCTGATCTGCAGGGCCAGCAGAGCTACAGCTGAGATCTCCAATATCTCTAAGAATCACTACCAGACCTGCTTTATCTCTGCAACACTCAGCATCAGCCAGTGAGAGAGATTTCAGCTCAAGCAGTAACAGAACTACAAACCATTATTTTCCTCAGAAAATTAATGGAAATGCAATCACTCAACTGGAAATCAATGCTAAATGCAAAGGGTTACAGTTTACTTAAAATCACACTTTGGTGAGTTGTAATAATAAAAAATACTCAATTTTGTTTTAAATGTATGAGTAAAACGTTCCCCAGAGTCAAGACATGAATCTGAGACTCCTATAAGCATCTCTCATAGTGCCAGAATCTTTCTCACTTCGGCCTAAACAGTATTTTATTATCAAAGTAATAGAGAAGTATTTGTACTTAGAATAATGTCCTTGAATAGCTTATCTAAAACAATCTATTAGTTTCAATTTCTACCTTCTGATATATTGACCTGCTCTTGTATCATCTAGGGATAATGCTATTTCTGAGAGCAGGCAAAGCCTCACAGAGAATTCTTTTGAGGTCCAGATTCCTGCTGGTTTTGAGAACAGCACATTTTGAAAACCAGCATGGTATCCAGGCAATCTCTAAACAACCAGTTATTTTTATAGTTCTAAAAAAACCAAACATTTTATCATTCAAAAGCAGAGAGGATGTCTTTGTGCCGAAGAGAAAAGGCTGAGCGTGTTCAGGGACAAGTGATGGGACTTCTGCAGGACAAGGACTGAGATCTGAAAAGAGAGGCAGCCTGCAAGAGATGGATGACTCCATCTAAAACAAAAGACTGGACATGTTTCATTTTCATTTCCCAGTAAATGGCTCTTAACATCCCAAGATCAAGATTGCTGGCTGGCAGCAGAGTGGAAGTGTTGCCATTGACTCCGGGCAGAGCGTGGCTGAGCTGAAGGTGCACTCCAGACTCTCCTGACGTGTTAAGCGTTTAAAATTAATGATGGGATCTTACTTAGATAATACAGGGATATTGATTTATTAGGGGTATTTTGAAAACCAAGCTACATGCTATCTGTTACAATGAAATGAAATGTTCCCATCTCTCTATTCTGCATATGACAGGGAACGTTATCTCTGGGCCCTATTAAATCAAAGTTCTCTGACGTTGCTTTATTGATTGCCAGGCAGTGTTCTGCACTGAAATTAAACTGTGATCAGATGCCTTCCTCAGGAATTAAATTGGAAGACCATTGTACTATGGAAGAGTATCACACACAATGTGAGACAGCAGATGGACACCCTCCAGTTTATTTGGGAATCCTCACTCACTGTTCTATTACATTTCAATGGCTATGATATTTTACATACTGTATCAATAGAAGTACAAATTAAAGTACAGGTGACTGCAACATTACCCTTTAATGTATTTTACTGGATGGAGCATCTAGGAAGAGTTATTCATTTGTTTGAGGGATACTGAGTTGGAACACACACCTGAAATGCAATGTTGTACACACACATCTGTACTCAAATGTAGATATAAACACTCCTTTGCACCTGCTCTTTCACAGCCCTTGACTCATCTAATATGTCCTTTCCACACAATCCAATACTCTATTATTCACCGAGTTCCTGATTCTTTGCTCTTGCAAAGCAGGAACGGGACTCCTGTTGCAGTCAGGAGAGATTCATCACCATAAAATGCAAGATCAGAATTGCATCCCTTCTGTAAATATTTATTTAAGGACTCAGCCTGCCCAGGACCCTGCAAAGCCTTTCACAGCAGTGAAATGTGTGCTGGAGCAAAGGACAGCAGAAGGGACACCATCTCATGCAGCCACCCAACAGAGACAGGCACTTGAGGCTGTCTCTAAATACTCTCTGTATGTTTGGATCAGATGTGTGTCTGATGCATTTGCATAGATTAATCTGTCCCATTAAATGAGACCAACCAAAAGAAATGTCGTGTTTATCCCTCAGTTTGTAACTGTTCACATGGAGCCACTCCCTCCATACTTGATATGAACAGTCCTGAAAGGAAATGAAACAAAAGCCTCACAAAATTGTTTACAGCAGAACGGTTGGTCAGTGCTCAGCAGCTCACACTCAGAAGCTGATGCCTCTCTTTCTCCCCACCTTGTTTTTAAAATTTATTTCTCTTTTCAAGTCTTTACCATGACTTAATCCTGTCTCTAGTGGTCATAAGCACATAAATGAATTGTTTCATAACTTGACACCCCTGTCTGCCAATGCTGATGGATTCCATCACACACTGGTGGATGTTTTTACTGTATCTGTGCTGGGAGTTGCTACGAACCATTTACTTAATTCTTAAGTGAGGTATCAAATTGTTTTGGAGTGCTGCAGTACGACAGAACAAATTATAGAGAAGACTTAATTTGTAGTATGGTTCAATACAGTCAATTACATATTGCAGAGATTAGAAAGTAATATAACATTTAAGTTTCGCTTGTTAAAAAAAAACCCCACAGCCTCCAAATTATTTTAGGTCTCCTGTGACTTTAGTCACTGTTGGAAACAGAGAATTTAAATGGAAGCAAAGATAAAGTCTCTAATTGGGTAATAAGACAATCTCATGATGCACAAGCCTTTTTTAGGCTAAACATGACATCATTATTATATTTTATTTATACACTAGAAAGTTTTTGTTAACATTTAAAAGCCCAAAATATCCACCACCACCAAGGCTGCTCTCTTCCCTCTTGCCCTTAAGTTTGCTCCAGTCTCTCCCACTAGCCATTATTTTCTCTCCTTGTCTCTATTCTGTCCCCTGCTTCTCCTCTTCCCCCAGGTTGCTCCCTGTACATCACTCTGAATTGATTTAGCTGCCTCTGAGATCTGTAGCATTTCTAATTTCCCTCAGGCTGCTTGGCACCTATCATAAATTTTTTCACCCCTTATCCTCATCTTGCCCCTTTATTTCCATGCTGTAGCCTCCAGTGCCACTAAATCAATTAAGTCAATCAATTAAGTACTTGGAGGGTCCAGCAATCATGTCAAATATGTGAGTTAGGTGGCAGGAGAAAGTCACTGCTTTACTATCGCTATTTCTCTTTTAATGAGGTTGTCTATTTAGTGGAGCCTGGGGCACAGTGTTCAGAGCCACAACAAAAAATACCCTGCAAGCTGCAAAGCCTCCTGGAAAAGCTGCCCCACTGCAAGCAGGAAGCTCGTTCCACACATTATTATACCCAGAAGGACGAGTTTCACAGGGATTTAGGCTGCACAGCCTTTCACCTTGAGCATCTGAATGGTTGAACTTGGTTTCACATAGGTGGGATCAGCTGGGAGCTCCACTATGGACACTGGGATGGGGGAGACAGACATGGCCCAAGAATCCTTTGTCTTTCTGTTTCTGCCTGTTCACATTTGAAGAAGCAATAGTACATTTTGCATGTCACAAAGCTTCCCAAACACCAAAGTTATCCACCAAACTGCAAAATTCTTAATGGATTCATAATAGACTAAAGTTTGTGGACAACAGTCTCAGCCATGCTGCTGTCTACCTGCAAGTCCCCCTGTATTCCAACTGTGATTGCTCAGCAGTCTGGAAGGAAATGAGGCCCTGCATGTTCAGCAATACCACTGAAAAAACCACAGAAATGGAACACAACATGTAAAATTAATGATAATGCCTTAACAACAAGCTTAGCAAGTCTGAAGTGCAATAGGGCATCGACCATTACCTACTGCAACACAGTCAGTGAAAACAATGAATTGTGAATCACGTGAGTGGCTCTGAGATTAATTTTATCTCATTGCTGCAAGAAATGCTGGTGTGGTACAGATGATTCTCCCTCACTACACCCAGGAGGCTGCTGTGCTCCTCACCAGGGCTCAAGATGTGCACGTTATAGCACTTGGTCAAACGTTCTTCATGGCCATTTCCTTCCAATTCCTGTTTGTTTTATCTGAGATTTGCAGGGATTGTGGGGGCAAGAATTGGCCACAAGCACTTCTATAATTGCCTGTGTTTGTGCTGCAAAGCTTCGCTGCTGTTTCATTAAAATGCACTCAGTAGAATGATCTGGAGTGGCTCATCTCTATCATCAACACCCCACAGTTCATACAGATGTCCATGGCAGTGGGGGTGGAATTAGATGATCTTTAACGTCCCTTCCAACCCAAACCATTCTATGACATGAAACACCTAAATTCTCTACAGCTGCAGATTTAAATCCCAGACCTGTCTCGTTTTACAACTTCTGAAATTTGTAAGAGATGGAGAGCAGCCCCGTGTATGTAGACAGCTAAAAAAACCCCCTCCCAAACCCCCAAAACCCTCTTGGTGACATGGACTTTCCCTGGTACATATTAATGGTACATGGATACCTGTTAAGCAGTTGTGAACCCTTCCACTTCCCCCTAGAGATTAAGTGTATTTCAATGTGACTGTGCACAGACAATGTGGGAGAAAAGTCAACGATCTCAAATGGACAATGAATCAGTAAATCATATTTATACCAACAAACTTTTCCATGTTATTTTCTGGAACTTAATATTTGGGTGGCAGATGGGGTGGCCAGGCATCAGCCCCCTGAGACACACAGGGGATAAGCAGATGAGGGAATGCTACAAGCCTCCCAAAACCACTGCAAAAATGTTCAGTTTAAGGTGAAATAGTATAGAGGAGACAGCTCAGTGTGCTTCAGAGCTACAGTTGCCAACAACTCCAAACTGCCCACAAATTACTACTGGATGCAGCACAGGGTGACTGAGTAACACCATATTTCCAATCTGGTAGTCCTTTCACTACTTCAGTTGCCTGTCCCTGGAGAGAGGACAGCAGAATAAACAATATATAACAGATCACAGCAATTAACCATAGATGTGGCAGTGGTTGATGTGAGGAAACACTTGACAAACAAAACAAATCTGCTGTATGAACATTTACTACAACACATGCAAGATTTTATCTAGTTTGATCTAGAAAAGGAGGAGAGCAGAGTAGTTTAAACTTGGCAAAATACCAAATACTGAATTCCTCCTAGAACAGCAAGTAGTCTTGGAACAAAGCATCATCCCAATTCAGCTTTCAAAAAGAAATGTCACAAATGAACACATGAAAAGCAAAACCCACTGGAAACCTCATGCAGTTATGAAGATTGCAGTATTTGGGAGGCATCTCCTGGCACTGGCCAAGACAATCAATTGGTCATAAGGGAATATAAACTGAACATAACATGGAGTGGGAACTGAATCTTTGTGCTAAAGGAGCAAAGTGAGCAGTCCAGTCCCAAATCTGTTTGAGGCAAAGCCACTCCTGAAATACAGGTTGAGCAACAGGTTATGGACTTCCCATCTGCAAAAAAACCCACTCCAAGAACAGGAGTAGCAAAGGAAAATGTAACCTCTGGAGTGTTCTCCAAGCCTGAAGGAACTTCTCAGACAACAGCCTTTAAGCCTGTCTTCACAATGAGAAGAAAATAAATCTGTCTAATCCCTGTGCTTCTTCCACACACACTGATTTCGCAGACAATAACCTAAAGAAAGACTTTTCCAAGTGCCAGCTACTAAAAGGCGCTTCAGTGCACAAGCTTTGCAATGAAAACACTTGGCACGAAAAGCTCCCTTCGAGATTATATGCAGATCAAAGCTTGGTCTGTGTATCACAAAGGGGCACTTGAAATATGGTGCTGATAAAAGAGAAGAATCAAAACAGATTTAGCCCCAGTTCTCGCAGACTCAGTCCCTCCAGGGGGGCAGCCGTCTGGCTGTGACACAGCACAGCACCCAGAGATGTGTAAATTTAATTTCCTTTTAATAACAATAACAATAATAAACTCTTAAGAGCCATTCTCTTCCTGCAGCCAAGGAGACTGAAGTAAAAATGATTATGTGACTTCTCAAGCTTGGATAGCAATGTGCAGCTGAGTCAGGAGGGACAGAAGTCAGTGAGGAGGATCACACGCGCAAGGATAAGCACGGCTTCAAGTGAAGGGCTACACTCAGCTCAGCCTGTACACTCCATCCTAAATAAAGGCAAGCACTTCACAGAAGTACCCCAGGTAGGAGCCTGTTTGGTTACACTCAGGGAAAGAGCTTAAAAGGTACTTCAGCCTCAGCAAAAATCCAAACTGATCCATACCCTTTCCTTTGCTTGATGAAAAAAGTATCCTGTTACTGCCTTATCTTCCCTGGGGAGCAAGAGTAGCACATTCTTAGGAGAGCAAAGGCAAGTGTCCTTGTTGGTGCCTCCTGGGACAGACACACAGGGATGCCCTGGGCTGGCCTGGCACTGTGCTCACCCAGAGCACACCCAGAGTCAATTAAGGCAGCAGGACACAGCCCTGCCAGCACAGCACTCTAATTGTGATGAATGGGTCTATGATACTGAGCTGGCTGGCGCTCCAAGAACCTCATTTGTGAAAGAGAACACCACTGAGGTAATAAACTTCTGTCCAGCTCTCATAATTTGTAATAATGTCTGACAAAGACCAGATATGAATTTAGTTATTGTTCATTGTCTTCGGAAGCAAATGCTAAGTTGCTCATGCAGAAGATCCATTTATTAGATATATGAATTTGGAAAGGAACAAAACAAAACTGGAATGCATATATGGCCAATTTCATATCTCCACTTCAAAGGCTTCTCAATTTTTTATTGTACTAGGGGTGAAAGCAGCTAGTTAAATCCCAAACCCATGACCAATTACTATTAAGACCAAGTTATATTTTAAATATGTACTTGCAAATATTGCTCCAGGACAAAGAAAATCCTACAGGGCAAGGAAACATTTTCACAGAGCTTTGGAAAGACAGATGTAAAGCCATGATGCTGGGCCTCCCATGAGTCTTGTACTATTTTTTTATTGCTTCTGCATCAGACACAGTCATTGTTTTATCAGGATGGTAAAAGCGAAGGATCTGCACAACCATACCAAGAAGCAGCAAACCTGACCCTTGGTACCAAAGTGGGTGGCCCCACTAGGCCATAAACAGCTCAGCAATGAAATACGCCACAAACTGCAACTCAATGGACCATCTATAGGTTGCAATACATTTCTTTACGTTGCATTTCAGTGTGTTGCACAAGTAACAATGCCTGCCTATAAAGTATCAGTGTACTCTTTGGGATGGCAGCTGCTCAGTGTACCCACTGCTGGGTGTCCAGGGCTGTACCACACCTGTCTGAGTGTATTTCCCCTTGGCACCCACCTCACCACCTTCTGCAAAACAGTCAGTAGATCAAAACAGCCATAAATACGCCAATATTGCCCTCTACTCTCCAGCCAAAGCTTAAACACAGCTAAAGTGCAACACCTTTGACCATGCCTTGTGTTTTTAACTGATAGACTCTGAAGTCTGTAAGACTCTTAGTGATTTAATCTTGAATTTGAGGGAGCACCATATTCAGTAATGAGACAGTTTGCTACAGCATCACTGAACCTCTCCATATTTTTATTGTGTTCATTTTTATAGCCTGTGAATGTGCTCTGAGCAGCCTTTACTTTTTACAAGGTTCTTTTGTTCCTTTACACCAACATTCCTCATCTCCTGAAATGCTTTTGATTTACATGAACAGCACAAGAAATTCCTTCCTACAACTCCTAGGAGATATGGAGGTAATTTTTTTTTGGCTTTAACTGTCTCAGATCTTAACTGCTTCAGATTCAGCAAGCATTTCCAGCCACCCTCTTCTTGTAGTCTGTGATTTGAAAAACTCATCAGTGAAAGGCAGCCAGTGATTGTCTTGATTTGTCATGCAAAGCCCATAAAGCAGAGCTTGCAAAGATCACTAATACCCTTCTCATCCTGGCAATGCTGAAATTTAACTTGCACTGGATAGTCATCAAACAGCAACTTTCTTCAGCCATAAATCCACTTGCACAATGTTACAAACTTTACTGGAAAAGGGGGAAAAGGACAAGAGGGATTTGCTTTATATTTATCTACCTATCTCCCAGATACCCTCAGTAATTTAGTAAGACTTTAAAGGGGGCTGAGACACAGCACATGTACAGAGAAGAATAAGAGTAAAAAGGGATTCTGTGAATTCACAAACTGTGCATAACCAGTATGTTTGTTGTGTTCATGAGCCAACTGAAAATCATGCAAAACAGTTGAGAATTCCACATGACACAATTTTTATACCTTTCAAATATAAAAGTGATTTCATAATCAGAAATAAACCAAGGCATAGATGCAAGAAATCCTCTGTTCCACAGTGACAATTTCAGTGGCACAGTAAGGAACTGGACAAATCCCACTCAGCCCAACCCTTCAGCTCTAATGGCTTAATTATCTAGGGGCCAATGTATAAATTTACAGCACCAGCTAAAGGTGATATCCTGAAATCTCTCCTACCACAGACATTGGTTTGGTTATGAGAAACTTGAGTTTACCTTCCATACCACAAACAGCTTTTCAGGCCAGGGTCACCCTTCTTTACTACTACTCTTGGTGAAATTCATCTTCAGGAGAAACCCTTCTGGTTGCCAGCAGAAATGTCTGAACTCCTGGGTATTTTTCCCAATGCAGAACTGGCATAAGAGGCTATGGCAGGTGTTGTGAAAAGCCTAAGGAACAAGCTCTCTCCTTACTGTAAGATCCCCTATTACTCCCTAACTGGAGGTGTACAGCTCCAGAGCATTCCAACAATGCTCCTGCTGAAGGTGCTGAAGGCTGTTGATGGATTTGAGGTACCTGCTTGTTGGCAAAAGATGACTCCTGAATGCTGAGTTTTACAATTCAGAAACAGCATCATGAACTGCCTATCCTGGCCATGAAGACCATGGCATTTTACTTTCAGGCTTCCTTCAGAAAAAACGAGTGGAAACCCTTCCCTTTGAGTTACAATGGCATGTATAAACAAGCTTCAGACAATCCCATAAATGGGATCACTCATCAATAAATCCTTCATTTGTTCAGGTCCCACAACAGACACTTCACCTCAGATATAAACCATCCATAGCAACATGACAAGTGTGTGAGGTACTTGAGCCCTAAGATATGAATAAAATAAAACGTAAAAGGCAAACCTCAAAGAGACTCTAAAAAAGAACAAAGAACTTGCAGGTAATTTTTTTTCTCAATTTTCTTTTTTTTCCCCCCCTGCATTATCCCAAGGCAGCAATTGCTGGAGCTGCACTTTGTAGGTGCTTGGCACATCTTGCTACAACAGTTCTACATTTCAACTCGGCCAATGGAGAATATTTGTAAGCTCTGCCCTGGCACCTTCCAAGAGAGATCCCTACAGCTCCCATTTGCACATTTGAATGCCCAGAGTTGTTTCTTCCCTGCTCCTTTCCATGTAAAGCAGGATGAATGTTTAGTTTTAGTCTTCTGCTGCTAATTGAAACCTCCCAAAGCAAACTTGGATTAACACTCTGCAGCAGAGCTGGCCCAGCTGAGAACATGCTCAGCTCTTCGCTGTTCTCTGTCCCTGCCTTTTTCTGTCCTGCCTATGGATGTCACACTGTGATAAACATAAGACTTAATTTGTGTCAAGAACATAACAAGAATTCTGTGCAGCTTGATGCAGTAAAGATTTAGCAACAAAATGTCTATGAGCTTATCAAATAATGTATAAAAAGTAGAAAAAGAACTGAAGTTAATAACTAAGCAGCCTTTTGAAGTAAAATAAATACAGTGCAGACCAAAGATAATCCAAGAATACCTAAATACAATGGAGAAGTAAATCCAATCAAGATAAGGAAGAAACACCTCAAAACAACAGATAAGGCTTAACTAACAAGATTGTCTCTAGTTAATTTTAAGAATGACACCAAAGAAGAACCCAGACCCCACGACCACGGAGAAGCAACAGGAAGAATCAGATGAAAGAATCTCAAAACGAAGAAAGAAGAAAATCATTTATTGGAACTGGTTAAAAATACACCTGTTTGACTGTATAAAAAAGGACCCTCGAGCTCCAGGGTGTGTCTCTGATGGAGCAGAGACTCCCAGTGCACCCAGCGCTGTTTACTCTATAGCTTTCATTACTTATAAAATTAAACTACCCTTTATACCAAATGATTGGCTATTTGGTTGGTGGTTTATAACAACACCGGGTCTGCCTTTCAGGAGAGCTCCTTGGCAGTGCCACCCTCACCTTCGACTCAGATGCAGCAAAGCCTCTCACAGCCTTGATGAATGGATGCTGGCTTGTTTTCTGCTTACTGATTCCTTTTATTCTTCCCCTCCCTGCACAGCAGGTCTTCTCTTCTCCTCATCAAACCTGAGCTTACTCATTACTTCACCCTGAGCACTGCTCAGCACTGAGCCTTATGCATGTACAGGTCACACTCACACTTTAAAGTATTCCAAATTCCTCTATCATCCACAGGAAAGCATTTGGCTAATTAAAGATTGCAGCAAGCTGAATACAGAACCCTTGACAAACCACCTCAGCCTTTTCAAAAGCAAGGACATAATCAAAAAATTGGATTCAAATCCATGTTTTGACTATCTAAAAAAGAAAAAAAAAATTCTTTGAGCTATGCAGAGCCAGGGCTGGGAGCCATATGCAATATTTTCAGATACCTAGATTCTTATTTGCTTTAAATGTCAAGGCACTCACATTAATTAGTGTTCTGCCTCACCTTTGAAGGCAGCAGGAATGTCACTGAGGAGCACAATGACGCAGAACCAGGATGGGACCCACAAAGGATGAGCACAATGCTCCAGTTTAGGGACACGTTGGCACTGCTGGAATTCCATGATTCCCACCAAGGGGAGGTGCTGCTCCAGCCCCTGGGCTTGCTGGCACGTGGCTGCCCACATGCTGGGCACACAGGGCACCCAGCAGAAAGGGCAGGAGTGCAGGGATGTCATTTAGGAAAGCAACTTTTATGCACAGTTATTTTTATATTAAGCAAAGCTCTACTGGTAGCTGGAATTTGTTACTTAGCCAACGGAAAGTTGGGGATAAAAGCAAGTGTTTGTAAGTGCCAGTAGCAGTGGTCTTCCCTTCTCTTCTCCTTCCACTTATTACACAAACTATGAGGGGCAAAAAGAGGTTTTTATTCACCCCATCAGACTGAGCAAAGCTCTTGCTGACCTCCCTGTAAACACAAACGTGTTCCTGAAGGCAGAACATCATCCACTGGTTTAATTTCCAACAGGTACCTATTACTATCATCCTACAAACTCCAGGTAAATTTAAAAGTAATCCTTCCTGTAGTTTCCCTGTCCTGTTGCCCTGATAGTGAAGGACATCTGTCCTTCTTCCATCTGAGCTCAGCAGCAGGAGAGGTTAAACAGCCCCCAGGGCAGCAGAGAATTCAGAAATATCACTGCTACTATTGCCATACCAGGGCAAACCCAAAATTGCAGAGCAGCCTCCCAGAGAAAATGCAGTGAATGGGAAGGGAAATCATCAGCACACCTGGGGTGTAATGTTTCCCAGCCACCTCCACCAAGGAACAGAGAATTTCACAGGGGGATGGAACTGTCTCTCCTGGCACCTGCTGAAGGTCCCCCACTGTTCTCCAGGGAGGTTTCAGAGCAACTCAGCTGCCTGGGCTATTATTATGTCAGTACTTCTCTTGCTAAATCCTTTCCCAAGCAGACTGAAATCCAGCCTTTGTAATTCCAGGTGTGCTGAAAATGGGCCTGAAAATTTCCTCTACTTTGTGATGCATTAACCTGTCTTAAAAATGCCAATACTTGCACATAACTGTAGTTTGGGTGCTCTTCTATAAGACAAAATTGCAGCTGGAAAAAGGAATATGGCTCTGCTGGGCACAGCAGGACCACAACGTGGCTTTCACCTCCTAACTTATTTATCTGGATCACAAAAGGGCAGTAATTGTAGGCAAAAAAACCTCCCAGTATAACTCTGAGTTTTCTGCCATGGGACAATAAGAGGGATGCTCTGCAGCTCCACCATGTTAACAGAATCCATAGCAACAAGCATGTTGACCTTCAACTTCTTAGCAAAATTCACCCTAAATTCTACTTAAGCATATCAAACATTTAAAACACACAAACCCAGAAGTGTTGGTTGGCACAGTAATTTTTACTACAACAGCTCTGTAGACAGACACCCATCCCCACATGGAATGGAAAGCAAATGGCAATTTGGAATATTCAATATATCTAATATATATTATTGACAACTATTAGATATCATTGTTATAACGATGTATTTAGTAGTGAGATTGTCCATACAATCATGCAGAATTTCTTAAATCCATCCTGGGGTGCTTGAATTAAACAACAGGAGGTTGGATACAGCCAAATGAGACCACCACTAAACTCATAAAATCTCATTGACTGCCTTTTGGAAAGCAATCAACTTTTTACTCTTCACACTGAAAAAAAATACAACCACAACAAAATCGCACAAATTATTTCAGTTTGGCTAAAATGCCTGGAATAGCTTAATTTTATCTTTGTGTCAATTAGGGTCAGAAAGCTCACAAGGCATCTTCTGCAGATCCTAAACACAAGAAGCCTGAACTCAGCTCTACATCAGAGCTTTTCCAGATGAGAGGAATAGGAGGAATTCAGCCTTGCTCTGTGTTAGGAGGGAAGACAGAAGGTACAAACCAAAGCTCAAGATCCCCAAGACTTCTCCATGTGTAAAATCACACCCAAATTTTGCCTTTTGGGTTCTTTTTTCTCACAAACAAAACTGCCATTACACATAAGGCTTTTCCAATCCTCATACAGCAAACTGGGCATCTGAAGGATGTAACTCAGTGGCTGTTAAAAATCCCTGTGGAGAACTCAGAACCACCCAAACTGTCCAGGGCCCAGTTTGGAGGGCCAATAATAAATGAATTACAACAGTCAATAAGGGATGTAATTAAGTCAGCAGGTTCTTCTGACATTCACATTTTGCTAACTGTCAAATGTTATTCGTGAAATGTGTTTTTGTTTCCCTTCTGAAGCGTCAGAAGACCATAAATACCTTGTAAGAGTAAAATGCAGAGTTTTAAGCCCTGCACTCTGCCATATTCTAATTAGACACTTTTATTGCATGTAGAACAGTAAATGCCATGTTTTACTGCTCATATTTACAAGCAGAAAGATGGAAACTGTCAAGGAACAGAGAATGACTCCCAGTGAGCCAGAGGGATCTTCTGCAGGCAGAAGCTGAGGACGATGCACAAGAAAGGCCCCAAATGTCACCATTTTCAACTGTACACACAAAAATTTGACTATGCTCTTTTTCAGTTATTGCTCTTCATTGTTATTACAGAGTACTTTTATCACTGCAGTCCTTCAATGTCCTCAGCATGATCCAAGACCCAACAGTTCTTACAAAAAGGTTCCTAAAAAGAGATAATACTGATTTTAAAACCCTAAATTAAAAGGGAGTTTATACTTTAATTCTGAGTTTTGAGAGCAAAGCAGATAGACTTGAGGAGACCTCTGGGATGCAGGACTGCAGCAGCATCTCCTAAACCAACAAGTTTGTAGCATAAGGATGTTTTAAACAAAAAAATAAGGGGGTACTACATAAAAATGTGTAAAGAATTCCTCCAAAGTATGATAGGCCAGATGGAAAAAGACTTGGAGGCAATTATTAGGAAAACTCAGTAAATTAATGAGGAAAGTTGGTCCTATGGACTGACTCCTTAAAAGCTGGTAAGAGTAAAGGCAGCCACGAAGAGCCTGGGAAAAAAACAGTTCAGCAAATAAATAGATAAAATAGAGAAGAAATAGGAATGCAAAGGGAAGTGTGACATGATCAAAAGAACAAGCTGAGACAGCAATCTTGGCAGTCAGGATGGATTTCAGAAATAAAAGTCAAATTTGTCAAGGACAAAGAAAAGGATAACAATTGAGACATGAGATGAAGAGAGGCAGGACTGGGTTTCCACTGTAAGCGTGACAGTAAATGCTGTATTTCAGAGCAGGTAAGAAGAATTCTGCAAGGCTGGGAGTTACTCTGGATGTGGCAATCAAAAACAACACTGGGTCAAAAAGGCTGCTGAATTTCCAGGGCTGAATAACAGATGATGCTGATATTTTCCTCAGCTCTCAGAAAAGGAGGTCAGAGAGAGACCTTTGGGAGTCAGGATTAAAAGGCCTGGTTTGGCCACATTAAGCTCGAGCTGTTGGCTAAACATGTACAGAGAGGGCTGCAGAGGCTGATCAAGGTTTGAGCAGAAGACAGAGCTGAGAGCTGTTGGTTTGACACAAGAACCAAATTTGTATTTGCAAAAGAAATGATTCTGATAAAAAGCAGGGCAGGAAGAAAAAGAGATCAAGGGCAGAGAAATCCCAGATGAATCCCAGCAAATCCCAGATGAAAACTGGAAGAGAGAAACTAGGGACACAGAGGTTAAATCCAGAGGCAAGTCATGGAGGACAGGTGGGGGACCTTATGCAAAATCAGCTGATCAGGTAAGATGCTCTCAAAGCACTGCACCTGAGATGAGCCATGAAGAAGCCAGCAGGAATTTTGGGAAGTTTCAAAGACATGGAGGGGATAAAACCCACCTCTGGGAGCCCCAGACAGGGCCCATCAGCAGGCTCCTGGCCAGTCCCCCACTCTGGCAAACACAAAGTTCACTGAATTAATCCCACCATCTCTCCTGCTCACTGCAGAGTAACTAGAGAGCAGAAGAAATTAATTCCTTCTTTTCTTTCTATTTTTAAGTACTCAGAGATGCTCAGTGATAAAGACTTGACAGTTTGACATTTCATCTGCTCCAGCACATGTGCTTCAAGGAATAGCTACAGAGCCACAATCGTACCTCCATTTCTGGTCACAGATGCCAGAACCAACAGATTTCCAGTAAAGTCAAGAAGTACCTTTGGTACATTTGAAATGAAGTGTCTTCTGCCAAAACTGAGAAATTTCGTCTTGCTAAAATTTTCTTTCAGCCAAGTTTAGCTGTCCTGTTAACAATCTATCAGCATAATTAACACCATCAAACAGAGAAGAGCAGCAAACCCAGGGGTTATCAGCATAAGCCTGATAAAGTCTTGGAACATGGTGGAATAACTTTGAAAAATCTGTGCATTATAAGGTCAGGAGAGCTTAAAAGTTCAGGAAGGTGGGCAAGATGTTGGCTCCTAAAACACTGGAATGTATCAGAGTCGTAACATCCCACTAGAAGAGAACAACCTGAGGGCAACAGGGTAATAACCACCCACCACACTTGCTATTTCCTAGCAAGTTGCTAAGACAAAGTAGAAACATAATCACTAATTCTGTAGCAAATATGAAAGGGAGAATAAATTTTTTTGTATGAAATGCCACAGGTAAGGTCTGGTCCCTCTTCCATAGAACAGGAAGGTGCTGTAGCATCTCAGGTAGGTAAACCTCAAAAATAACACAATAAAATCCTCATCAAAGATAATGAAGGTTGGAGGAACAGATAGATAACAGTAACAGAGTCAACATGGAATATTTGTATTTACATACACAGTTTTCCTTCCTGGGTTTCATACTGACAGCCTGGAGAAAAGGGCTACAGATTAAAGTCAGAAAACTTGAGGAACACACTGCAACACTTCTCTGCAAAGCTGAAACCTCATCAGATACTTACCCTTTTCCTAGAAATATTACAATCCCACAGGCTGTGCCCTGTGTTTTGATAAAATATGGGTCAACATCTCTGAAAGACAAGCCAGTCCCACCAAAGTACAGAATAGAGAACGCCAATGAAACTCATTTTTAGGGGCTACACAGGACAAAACAGGAAAAACTTGGTGAGATGGTGTCACGGTTTGAGCTGGCAAACTGCCAGCCCTCCAAGACAGAGTCAGAGCCTCCCAACACCGAGGAAAAGGGAGGAAAAGAGAGGAAAAGAGAGGGGAAGGAAAAAAACAACTTATAGCCACGTCTGTACTAAAACTACATATATTTTACAGACAGGA
>JAWWEV010000004.1:3613808-3627625 GCA_035583235.1 Hafferia zeledoni | reverse complement strand
TCCAACAGCCCCTGGAGCTGGGCTGGTGCTCCAACTCAGCAGCCTCCAACAGCCCCTGGAGCTGGGCTGGTGCTCCAACTCAGCAGCCTCCAACAGCCCCTGGAGCTGGGCTGGTGCTCCAGCTCAGCAGCCTCCAACAGCCCCTGCAGCTGGGCTGGTTCTGCCACAGCCGCCCTTTGGAAACCACCAGAGACCCACAAAAGCCCTTCAAACATTTTGCTGCTTCTTTCCTCTCCTTCCTCACCCATGAAATGCATCAAACTCCATCTCTCTGTTGCAGGAACTCATTCCCAAAGGGGATTGCTGTCTCAGAGACAATGCCTCGATGCCTCCCCCAAAATGCCAGCCCAGCAATGAGGAACTGGGTGCTGGTGGCTGGAAGGAAGTGCCACAGGGTCTGTATCAATGTCACTGCAGAGTCTTTTGTCTCAAAATCGAGATCCAAGGGACCAGGCAGATTAGACATTTATTGAAATATATGAATGAGGCATTCTTTTAAAAGGCAATTTTCATGTTAAACTATGAATAATGAACGGTAAAGACAGATCTTATTTACATAATTAATGTTTCAGTTATTGATATTCCTTCAGAGGGTCACTAGCCTTTTTTCTCCAAGTTAATTAATTAATAAAGCAACTGCTTTTATGTAGGTAATTGCAATCACTTTAATACTCAAAGGCATGTACAATATCTGGCTTTTTTTCTTTAATGTTGCAACTGGAGTGACACAACAATCATTTGCATAAATATAAACACTGAATGGGTCCATTAAACTCCTGACTGGAAAGAAATCCTTTGAAACAGGAAAGAAATACATTAATTATGGACAAACACAGGTATCTGGGCAAGACCACCTTTTGTCCTTGCATCACAACCACCATATTTTCCCTGATGCAAATCACTCAACTCTGTCCTCACTTCTAGTTGAGGACTGCTCAGAGGAGACGGAAGAATTTAGGAATGAACAGACTTTATGGAGAAACAAATACAAACTAGAAAACTGTTAGCAAGCAGAAAGCCTTAAATGTCCAACATCTGACAGGAAAGACAGAACCTTCTATTAAGAAATACACAAGTAAATCCAAAAAAGAGAAGCTTGATCCTAAAAAATATTTTAGTGACCTCTTTGTAAGTCTCTCCTTGATGTGGGAGAATGACTATCAGGAACGTAATTTGTATCACACACAACATTCTTAAACCATTAATAGCTTGTACTCACCCCACTTCTGACCTTTCCTATCTATAAGGCCACACTTTGCTGTCAAACAAGCATCGTCAGGGGCAGGTCCTCCTAAAGCAGTGCCACACAGCTCTCCAAAGCCAATGATTTGGTGTTAAAATTTCATCTTGATTATGTTATTTGTTGTGTGACTTAATCAATAAGACAGAAGGGGATAGAAGATGCTGATATCAAAGCACTGACCCCACTGATTAGCTCATAACCAGCATCCCATCATTCTGGTACTTCCTCATCAGGAAACTGCTACTGTCTCTACTATCAAGCATTCTAAAACATAATTTGTGGGTTTTTTCCCTTGCAGGGAAATGAAGGGAAGGAGAGCTCCAATCCACCTCCACAGATCGGGGGAATGGGACAGCAATACAGATAATAAATGTTATTATTTGTATTATGCACTCATCTGCACCATATCAGCTGCTAAAACCTTGCAAATATTCCAGACATCACCCAGAACCATCTCAACCTGTTTTCAGACCCTAAATCTCAAATCTGATCTCCCTCCAAAAGATTATAACAAAACGTGAAATAACCAAAATATTGAAAGTCATTTCACAGAAAATTGAAATAGATACTGGAGGGAAAAAACACATTCCAGGCTTGCAAACTCTTCTCCATAATCCTTCTCCGTATTCTTCCAGGGGACTATTTGATTTCTATCTCTCTCACACAGTATTTTTAACTGCTGATCTTTATAGCCAGTGGTTGGCTGTGTTTTCAGCTGGTGGTTGTGGCGAGTGGCATTCAAACCATGCAGGAGAAAGGAACGCAGCCACTAAGCAGATTATGAACAAACCACTCAGGTCCTCTTTTCTGTGTTTCTCAGTAATCACTCACGGCCAAGGAGCAGAGAGAGACCTGCTGCTTCAGTGTCTCACTTCTAAAGGATCGATGTGCTGTGAACACAGACTCTACAGCACTTAATAGCAAATTTAAGTGCTTCTCACAAGACAAGAGTCTCCTCCACAGCTTCTTGCAGGCTTGGAGGAGCTAAAGAGCTGCTATTACTGAGTAGTTGTGGCTTTTTGTCAAAATCATACTTGCTAAACACAAAGAAGCTATAGAGGACAGATCCAAGAGAAGATACAAATGAAATTCTAGATTAACAAAGCTCCATTAAACCAACTTAGCAGTTTTATCTCCAGGGATAACAATTTGGCTTGCAGTGGTGGGCTAAATAATGCAGTTCCACACATTAAGGATAGAACTGTATTCAAACTGAATGGACTGTTAGCTCAGGAAAAAAGGCAGGAGGGGAAAAGAAATGCTGAAGTAGCTGTTTCCTGCCCACAGCCCATCTTCTCTTCTTTATCTTCCACAACTATCATGTTCATACATCTATCACTATATCTTGCACTTTCCCTGGGAAAGAGACAAAACAGGCCTCAAAATCTGTGTGTTAATGGGTGTTATCAAAGGAAGCATCAATTCATCCAGATGCAGCACCTGTAACTTGTATAAAAACCCCCAGAAATCAGTGTAATCAAGAAATGGGGCTTCTCCTCCTCCATCCAGTCCCTGCACTAAAATGGGCCGCTTTTCTCTGTTATCATTTCATAGCACAGATACCTCCCCTTCCCCAGAGGGCATTTACAGCAAATCTGGAAACTTCTCCTCTGCCCAAGAGACAAGTCCCTTTTCTCTCCCTGCAGTCACAGTTTCAGCCATGCAAGTTTTCCAGAAGGCAGTAAAAGTTTCCCTATTGTCAGCACTAAAAGCTTCTCCTAAAGTAGCTCTTTTTCCAGGCAGCCACATTTTCATCAAGTTTTAGTGCATACATTTTATGAAACTGTTTGAAAACCTCAGGATTTAGGTTAGAGAAAGAACATGAAATGTAGGCTAGAGAGAGCTTTCTAGGGAATACCCCACTAAAGCAGTCTCTTGATAGCCAAGGTATCTTCCTTGCTGTGAAAGCAAGGATTGTTGAGCACAGATTTTCACTGCTCTCTGGAGGTTTAAAGTCTTAGAAAGACCTAATTTCATTCAAAACTATCTGCTGGCTTCCTCTGGATTTTATATCTGTGTGAGTTTAGATGGAACATAGAAATTGGGCAAAAGAAGGGATGATGCAACTTTAGCGAAAACTTTAGCTGGATTTTCTATCTCTTATAAACACCTAATTATGTCAGTTTTGCTACAGAATATTTATTATTTTGACTATCAAAAAAAATTTTTTTTTTCAGAGTAAAAACAGCACTTCAAGGAGGATATAAAATTTCTATTTAAAGTAAGCAATCAAAACTTTAATGTACTTGTTCCTATTCAGGCAAATACACAAATATTTTTAAAGCACAGATAGAATATTCCACCAATGTTTTTACTCCTATTTTTGCTCTACTTGAGTCACATTTGAGTTACATGAAAAGGGATGCATTGGCTCAGATATTCGTACCACTTTCCCTATTGCAATTCACTTGGTCCAGTTTCAACATTCTGCACTATCAACAGCCTGAACACACTTTAGAAAACTTCACAGGTGTATTCAGTAACTAGACAGACAACAAAGAATTTCTAACACCCTGCCTTTTAATGCTTCCTATCCCTTCTTTTGTGATGAAAACCCTGTAAGTGAAAGGATTCCACTCTCAGCCCTTGTGCTGCCTTTTCAGGACATGCTGAACATCACAAGGTTCCCACAGACTGTGCTGTGTGGGTGACAAGACACACTCTGGTGGGGTTTTTTTTTCCTTTCTCAAGATTTCAGCACACATGTCTGACCTCCACGGTTTAACTGATGAGCGTTCAGAGCATCAGTTACAAAAAACAGCCATTCTAATTTCCTTTACACTCCTCCTTGAAGGAATAAATCAGCCTCTTGACTGATTGAAACACTTGGCTGCCAGTCATTGTGCTTTGTCCCTCCAGTGCCTGAACCAGCCTGTGGGAACTCAGGAGAGCAGAGAAGTGATTAAATTGTAACACGGAGCCCTGAGAGCAATAACGAAGTGAGCGGTTACAAACAAATAACACAGTTCTTCATAATTCAGTGCGAGGCATTATTTGATTTGGTGTGTGGTTTGGAGAGCAAGGCAAAGCTGCAGTGCTTTTTTACTAATGCAATAACATTACTGCTTAATGGTGGAAAGCACAGGAGAGCAATAGATGGCCTACAAATACGAGCAAAATGTGCAAGCTTAACAATACAAGTTTATCTTCCTTATGAATTACCTAGGCAGTGCTTTTATTAGATGAGATCCATTGTTTCCTGATCTGCAAATTACTTCCTGAATCTATTAACTATAATGGGAGAAATGTATTTTTCAGTGTTGCCCTTTGAAAAAAAAAAAACCACAATAAATCAGTCTAAGCAGGTGAGACTAAACTGGCAAAACAGCCAAGGTATTTCAAATATTTCAAATACACAATCCCTGGCTGCCTGTAACACTAAAGGATTCTTTTTTGGGGGGTAGGAGTATAGAAATGAAAGAACTTAAGTGTAAATTACCCAATGATTGTACAATTCTGGAGTATTAACATGTGTGCCAAGGATTATTAAAGATCAGGTAGGATTTTTCTTGCTTTACTTCAGTCACCTCCAGGGAAACAAATTCTGCCATGCTCCACAGGAGATGAAGAACAATCCGCGTATATTAAAAGACTCACAGATATAATTCCATGAACTACAAGTTTTCTTTGTAACTCAGATGCCTTAAAGTGCACAGCACTTTTATCACAGTCCTTGCATTTCATAAGTCTTTGAAGGATGACATTCCCACTCACTGACTGAGCATTTGCATGTCTTGAATCCTCTAGAGAGGGCCCAAGGAAAGTAGTATTGTTTCTGTTTGTATCTTTTTTTATATATTCCTCCAACTGAATTCCAACACCACATCCCAAACTCACTTTACTGAGCAAAAATGCTTCAGACATGTCTAGCTGTTACAAACACCACGATTATCCTGAAAAACACAGAGGTGGAGGTACTTTTACAGGTTCCTGCAAACTGAAGTCAACAGTCAATACTGGTATTACGTGGCAGAAAACAGAACCACAGAATGGCCTGGGTTGGAAGGGACCTTCAAAACCATCTCAGTCTAACCCACTGCCATGGGCAGGGACACCTACCATAGCCCAGGTTGCTCCAAGCCCCATCCAGCCTGGCCGTGGACACTCCCAGGGATGGGGCAGCCACAGCTTCTCTGGGAAATCCAGTGCCTCACCACCTTGTATTTACTGTGTTCTTGCTAATGACACTCCAATTGCTATGAAAACTCTGATAAGCCATATTTGAATCACCACAAAACAGTTTGGCAGCACCGGAACTATGAAACAATTACAAAAAGCAAAGTACCTGAATCCGGCCAAGGGCTGTAACCACACATACTGCATTCCTTGCATTCCTCCTCCTCCTCCTTCTTCTTCAGCTCTCCATCACTTCCAATGTCTAAGAGTTCATTAAGCTGGATCTGCTTTCCAAGCTCCTCACATTTCAAATCCTCTTCTCACTAAGATCCAAACTCCAGAGTAGTTTAAACTCTTCTCTTTCCCATCAAGTGGAGTCAACAGGACTCTTGGTGCCCCTTGTGCTCCACCTGCCAGGAGTCACCAGCTGTAGCTCGTTCCACTGATTGGAACAACCACACCCAGAGCACCTTAATTAACAGGCCACCTGTGCACAATCTGCCCTTCCAATTACCTCTCACATCTTTGATCTCAAGGTCTCATATTAGGCTAAAAATTTTGAGCAGTTTATTTATGATGCTGCTATGAACAGTAACATGGCTAAACAATTCCCTTTAGATAAATTACCTACTTTAATTTTCTCTATTTATATCCAGGGCAGGAAGCACCACCTGTGGATAAAGTTTTCTGACATTTCCCAATCCATTCAACTACTTTGCAACTTTGTCAGATTTTTAGCTCTTCACGCTACAATTTCGCATGTCAATGGTGTCTGTTTTGGGGTGATTTTCAGGACATAAAATCACAGGACATGGAATCACTTTCAAGATTTAGACTGTAGGGAAATACTGTGTTTGGACCATGTTAAATAATCTTTATGAACTTCTATTTGAAAAGCTTTTTGAGTTTTGAAAGTGGGAATAAGAGATGGTTTTCATAAAATGGATCTGGTTTTCTTGCTAATACTAAAAAAATCCAAACCACAACCACCCCTAAAAAAACCTCCAAAACCAAAAATCAGAAAAAAATGAGATTTTACACTTGTCCAGGAACAACTTCTTTATACTAAAATCCCTCCCCACACCATCACCCCTCCTGCAGCCTTTAGAAGAAACTAAAATGTGCACTGCACATTCCTATAAATATTGTCCTGGAAAACTGACTGTTTCTTTAATTACTGCTCTGAACCAAAATTGTACAAAATAGTGGGGAAGTGACAGCAAGAGGCACCCAGAAAGCTGCTGACTGAATGCATAAAATACAAGAATCAGACCAGAGAAAAGAGGAATAGACTTTGACATGAAGTCTTGTATCACGAGAGGCAGAAGAGAAGAATTTTGAAGTGCTGTTTAATAATGGAGGACTTGGGAGGTTTAGTCTGGGAGTCAAGAGGTAAAAACTGCTCCAGGAGAGGGGGAGGATTAGAGTGGGTGAGACAATGATGAGTAAGGGAGGAGCTGCATCCAGATCAGGAGCTGGGCGGAAAGCAGAGCTCACCCAGGGTACCAGGAAACTGGGATTAGGAACTCCTGTCAGGAACATGCATCTCATCTGCCTCTGTTTGGGGGTCACAGAGAACAGGGCACAAGCTGCTGGCACAGCTACTCATTTAAACCAAATTTTGTGAGCCTGTTCTTAGGAAAAAAACCTCCTGATCCTGATGATGTACATGGATCTCAACACACTGTGATCTGATGTTCCTTCCTGGGAAAGAAGTTGTAATTTCCTTACTATATTAAAAGCAAGATCATCCTACCATTACTGCTGTACTACTTGTGGAATATTGTAAGCTGAATTATTCCAAATATCTAATTTCATTAGATGAATTTTCTAAGAAGACATAAATTAGGGCATATGGTTCATAATATTTTCACTTCCTTTCCTGGTAACCCATTTCACTAGTTTTACACTTCATCAATTTAAGTATTATGGCTAATATGTAACATTTAACTCTGTCACAAGAGGGGGAAAAAAATCCAAGTGTCTCATTAGGAAGCTATGATGGTCGTTTCAGAAAGCAGTGTTCCATTTTCTCCTGCATCCACTCGATCTGAAGGCATTGGTGTCAGAAGCACGTGCAGAGCTCACAGGCCTTACAGGTTCCTGTGCAGGGCAAAAGCTTTTTTTGCTGCTCACTTGGGTACAAGGCAAACTGGATCCCCAGGGGACACAATCCCTGTCTGGAAGATCTACAGCTACACAACAGCAGCACAAAGCATTAAAACAGGGCATGACAAGGTGTGTTTTACCACAGCAGAAAACCAAGAGCAAGCAACATCTCATTTATGTCAAGCAGAACACATTCCCACACACAACTGAACCAGGAATAACTAAACATGAGCATCACCTGCTGTCAGGAAGAGCATCTCTGACTAACTAACTCCACCAAAGTTAACACAAGAAAAGCCATTTTCTACCCAAACCTCTGCACTGAAACATGACAGCAAACTCTCAAACATCAACAAGTGTCAGGAGATCATACAAGAACAGAAAGAAACACATAAAAAGGTTTCACAAACTATGAAGAAGTCTCGATTACAATACACTGTCCGACTTACAATCATTGCAAAGATATGCAAGGAACTTTCACACATCTTTTTGAACATAGATGAACTCCACTTCTTCAAAATAAGCAGGATGCATTCCTGTCACATGCTAAGAATTATTCTACAGGTTGTATTAGTGCCTTAAAAGCATCAGTGATCAATCAGAATTATCACAGGAGGGGACTCAGAGTCATGTCAGGCTTTGAATGACAGAAATATGTAAGGCTGTTCAGAAACAGAATACCTGACATAATCATCTCCACACACTCCTGAAGGAGGCCAGCAGATAACACCTTTGAAAAGAACAACTGAAAGCTATCCCCTCCAGTTTATTAACACACCATTACACTGTTTCTCAAGTTACTGTTAAATACACAATTATTCAGTGAAGAAAGGGCAGGCTGTGTCTTTTCTGTACCCTCACTCTTCCCTAAGCTGTTTTTCACACTGTATTTTTGAAATATTCCTGGGTACACTGTAGCACAGCTCCTAAGGCTATAACAACAGATGTAATAGGCTCCTCTGACTTAAAAAAGGGAACCTTTGGCATGGGAGATTGGAGGTGGGAGGGTCAACAAGACACTTTTATAGGTGCCAAAACTCCAGAGTTGCTCTCCCCAGGTGTGATATACAGCACAGGAAGGACATTGAGCTGCTGGAGCGAGTCCAGAGGAGGCCACCAAAGTGATGAGAGGGATGGAGCAGCTCTGGTGGGAGGAAAGGCTGGGAGAACTGGGATTGTTTAACCTGGACAGGTGAAAGATTCGGGGTCACCCAATAACCCCTTCCTGTACCTGAAGGAGCCAACAAGAAAGACAGAGAGAGACTGTTCATAAGAGCCTGGAGTGACAGGACAAGGGGCAATGGCTTCACACTGACAGAGGGCAGGGTGAGAACAGAGATGAGGAGGAAGTTCTTGACCTGGGAGGGTGGGCAGGCCCTGGCACAGGTTGCCCAGAGAAGCTGTGGCTGCCGCTGGATCCCTGACAGTGTCCAAGGCCAGGCTGGACAGGGCTCTGAGCAACCTGGGATAGAAGAAGGTGTCCCTGCCCGTGGATGGGGGGGTTGGAACTTCATCTTTAAAAGGTCCCTTCCAACTAGACCATTCTATGATTTTGTTATGAAACCATAAGACCCTGTTAGTGACTCCTATTTTTATAGAAAAGCTTTTATATATATCTCCTATATAATACATATATTAAATATATATACTAAGGTCCTTTTCATAAGCTTAAAATATTAAAAAAGTGGAGAAAACAAACATCCTTGATTCATTCAGGCAAAAAAAACCAACTGCATTTCACAACTAGGCTCTTACACTCCCAAGCACCCAGTTCTCCTGGGCCTGGTTGTCCTGTGATCACCCAGTGCCTCATTCATTACTCACAGTAAGTCACACCTTGTCTCCACTGCAGTCAAGTACACACTATTTGCTCCTCAGAATGAGTGACCCTCACTCCTTTAGCTCCAAGCCCTTCCCAGAACCCTGCAGACTTCACCCTGCACCATAATGAAGTTTCCCTCTCACACCACTGCACAGAGGTGCATTAAGAAGCTTTACAAGTTTCTTCTTTACCAGCATCTCACCAAAACATTACGCCAGCATTTTTCACTTAAAGGAAATTTCCTTTTAAAAAGCACTTTGTGAGCTCTACTACAGGTTGTAAGGCATTTTGGTCTCCCATGTCGACTCCTCAAACTTTTATTACAATAAATAATATATGCAATGGATTAATATTTAGAAGATCTTTTCCACTTGCATCATCCTTATAAATTATCCTCCTATTAATGAGTTATTTGATCTCAACTTATTAGCACAAAAAATACATTGTTCTCTGTACTTCTCTGTAACCTATGTGCTTGCCTTCTGCTAAAAGCTCCTCTTCAAAGTGCTATTATTAATTGTCAAGCATTGGAACTGTTCCTCCAGACATCAGCCCCCTTACTTTCAAGACAGGCAGACAAGATTTTCTCTACTTTCTGCAACTAAAGTACAAGCTAAAGTACATCTGAATACACAATTCACTCTATTTAGCCCTGTCCTCTCCCTAATGCATCCAGTGTAGCCAACCTCTTACAGGAAGCAATTGCTGGAACAATCAGGACTCTCAGAAGGACTCAGCAAGATTAATACACACCATGTCGTCATGTCTGATCTTATCTCATGCAGGGACAGAGATGTTGAAGGTGCAGCCCAACAGAGTGTGCCAGCAGGGACTAAAGCCTGGACAACAACCTTCTGTTCCTCTAGGCTGAACTTCTCACTCTTTATTAATGTGAATACTCAGGAACTATCACAGACTGTATCACTTAAGTTGCAACGTTCACACCCAAAATGGTGAGGAACTCTCAGAGATCGTGATTTCAGTTTGTTTCCTTTTTTAACAGTATTGTTTCAACAAGGAACAGTGACCCTACCCTGATTTCCACAATGGGGTTTTCTTGGAGAAGAAAGCAGATGTCCCCTAAATCAGCACAGCTCCTGATGGTTTCTTGATGCTTTTTTCTCCTACCAAACCAAACCTTAGGCTGTCTTGGAAAAATCCAATGTTAGTTTTCTCATGAAAATACATGTGCACATATGAAAATGGGACACATTCACTACCATTCAACCTAACAGTACTTCTCTTTAAATCAATCAATAAATAAGCACTGTGAGGCAGCCAAAGATAGTGCAGCATAGTCCACCTAAATGAGAAAAAGTCTTAGAGCTTATCCCATTACAGACATTAGGATTGATATTATAGCACTTTCCTCACTGTCTACACTGCAACTTACGCACACACTTTCAGCCACAAAGAAGAGAATAACACTGTATTGATCAAGAAAACTTCTTATTGTTACTGGATCCACAAAACACACAGTGTCTACATGTCGTATTTTCCTTCTCTGCACTGTACTTCCCATCCTCACCAAAAAGTTTAATCTAAAAATCCTGATTAGCAGAGCCAGCCACCCACAGTGTGCACGGGTCACCTGCTGTCTGTTCTTTGAACTAGAGATGATCTTTGCAATAAAGAACTCAGCCAGTTCTCTCCACAGGCTTGAGCAATATTTTGAAGCTTGATGCACATGATCTGCTCCCCTGGATTTCTGCTGTCTGCACAAAGGCAGAGACCAGAGAACAGATTCAGTGACTAACAAGAGGATTCTTCTCACCTCAATTTTAGCTGTCAGGATTGGATATCCTGTGTAAGTGAACAAACTCAGCTCCTTCTACGAAGACTGGTGAGGGACAGAATCATCCCACAGTGTTCTCTTCTCCTTACCCGAGAGTCCAACAGAACAAATCAGGCAAGAACGAAACATGAGAAACTGTTCATTCAAAAGAAACAACCACATACAGGTAGATTGTAAGGAAAAAAAGGAGGGAAATAGAACTGCAAACAGAGCTCCTTTATGAAAATCACTTGCTGCTCTTTGTCAGGCCCAACTCAGGAATGCTCAAGTCTCAGACCTGTTTGGAGGCTGTGGCAGAGTTATTTTTCTAGTGTTCTTTCACATAAAGAGGATTTCATGTCCTCTCCAGGAGCATCCTGCACTGAAATCCAGAAACCGAAGCTTGGCACAGTGGGACTTGCTCAGTAACAATTCTCACTTTTCTCCGAAGATCTCTCTGCACCAAAAGCCATGAGCATTGGCTACAAATGTAACATAGCAACAGCAGACAAGCCCTCATTTGATGTAGATCAGTGCAGTGGTTCTGATTTGAAAGAACTTCGCCAAATTTCATCAGCTGTAACTCTCACACAGGGCTGTTGAATAGCTCACTCCATCCCCAGGGAGGTGAGGATCAGAAAATCTGAGTGCCAGGAACAGTAAGTGGTCAATTCAATTCGTTATCCTCTTTAGGACTTCGGGAACATTTTATTTCTCTTGTTTTCAGAAAGAAGAAAAATAGGTCAGAATATCTAAAAACTATCACACAGGGATGGTGGGCAGAAAACTGTCCTGAAGCCACAATCTGAGATTTGATTACTTCAGCAGCCACAATAGAAACCCATTCATAAAACAAGCTTTATTAAACTCACTGATGGTTTTTTTTCAGTGTTTCCAAACTTGAGCTAACTGCCAACATGCTGGGTGAAGTAGCACTTCCTGTTGATTTGTTTTGTATTAATTATAGCGTAATTAAAAAGGGGAGACTTTACTGCCAACATCTACCAGGTGTTTTAAAACAATAAACAGGGGCCATATAACATTTTTAAATGGGGCTCTCAAGTGTTACTGTGGCACAAGGAACAAACTTCAAAAGGTATGCACGCTCACAGAAAATAAAATCCTAGAATGGAAAAACCTTCATTATGTTAGAAAGAGGGAGGGGAATCCATGTCCTGAAAAGACCCTTGGTATTTGTGGTACAGCTGCTACAGTTAAGACACAAACACCTAACAGGTCATCTCGTCATGCCATTAAAAGGTTTGAGTTTACCAACAGCCCTCAGAGCTTGGAGAAAACTGACATAAAAGGCAGGAACAATGAAATTAACTGTGTATTTTGTTACACAAAGGAATGAGAGGGGAAATCAAAACATAGATATTCACTGCATTGACTGTTGATGAACTGAAGAGCAGTACAATTTCCTGAATACCAGCTGGACTGCATTAAAGTTTAAAAAGTATTTTGCTTTTTCTCTAATTACCTTCATGCTTGGCTTGATCATGTAGCTACTTGGCAATTGCTAAGCCCTGAATCCTCTACTGCACCAATGCACTGGAGTCCAAGCTATTAGCGCAGCCCATCATCACTAACCTCGAGATCAAGGAAGCAGAGTCTGCTACTCCACTACAGCCACAAGCAAAATATGATAGGTTAAAAATGGTTTGATTTGTAAAGGTTATACAAGGAAATCAAGAAGAGGGTGAAACAAATTCTTCATCCTAAAAACATCCTAAATACAGAGAAAGCTTTTCTTTCCTCTCATCAACACTGACAGGTTACTGTGAGAGAGAATTAAAGGAGAGGTATGAACTCAATAAGGGGAGAATTCAAGTGACCTACTACATGTTAATCTGGCAAAAAGCACATGCCAATTGAACTGTTATGGCCACTCTCCAGGCAGGGACTGACAGGGCCTGGAAAGGCTGTCAAATTACAAGCACTGTCTGCTCCTGCCAGCTCAGATCTCTTCATCCTGCCTTGATCTGAGCACCCACCTGAGGCACCTGAATAAATCCAGGGAAGGTGAAACAAGTTGAAGTGCTCGTTTTCTTCCAGCACAGTTTATTGAGCAGCATCTCAAGTAATTAGGAATGGAAATAAAACTTTTTTTTTAACTGAGGCCACTCACAATTTTTCCCTCAGTTACTTCAAGTACTGGGGAAAAAAAGAAATTATAATCCTTTAGGCTGAGAAATGACCAACATGATGCCTGCTATTCTCTAAGTAATCTTTCAGTAGGGTAGGAGACAGTTATGTCAAAGAAAAACAAGAAATGCATATTCCATCAATTGGATTCCCAGGAACTGAAGTTCTTCATTTTCAAATGGGTGTAATTAAAGTCTTTGCATTTCCAAACTCTAAATGTGGAGCTACAAACATCAACAATATCATTTAAACACTTCAAGTGATGGATAAAATGACTTTTGCCAGGTGCAACTTAGACAGATGTATGTTCCAGAAGTTACTTTATGTTGTGCATGAGGAATTCAACTTCTAACCAAGCTGGTGTGATGAAACCAGATGACAAACACAATAAACTGTCCCATGACTTGAATGCTGCAGAACCCACTGCAACTTTGAAACTTCTTGCACTTCCTGGAAAATGTGCATTTCAAATCATTTAGTGCTATTTAAAAGTTACATCAACTGATAATACTATTATTGTTCACTATGTATACTTTTTCCTTTTTTAAAAATTATTTTAATGGTTTGTAATCCATCATCTTCAGAGAGTGGAATTTCTTCCTACT
>JAWWEV010000004.1:3591806-3613708 GCA_035583235.1 Hafferia zeledoni | reverse complement strand
CTGTGAAGCTTAAAGACAGTCCTAAGAGCAAACACTGTAGCAATGGGCCACTGCAGGAATTAGACAAATGCCTGTTGAAGAACAACTTTTGGTTTCCAATATCACTTACATGGGCTGAGAACACTAAACAGTGTTTTGTTCTGTTCTCTCTCTCGTGCTGACCCCACACAGTTCAAGTATAACCTCACACAGTTTGTTCCACGGCTGGAGAAGAAGAAAGACCTTCCCAATTTTGTACAGACCTAAACCAAGAAGTGACACCTGGTGACTGCCAAACCTATTCACTCACTAATCACTACCCCTGTCTAAAGGGGGTTTTCTTTTAAGAAAAAAAAAGCAACTCTTGTCAGAAGGAATTAAGCAAAAATTCCCTGAATGACACTGAGTAAGTACAAGAGCTCGAAAGTTGAGAAACCTACTCAGTCTAAGAGCAAAGAACTGTTTTCAGGTAACTGTTGCTGTGATCTCAAATTTCTGCTGCCTCTAAACTTTCCTAAGCTTTCCAAGAATAAAACTGTGCAGGCTTGGAAAGTTCTTTTCCATACACAGGTTGATTGATAAGCTTTACAGTGTATCCTGGGACAGACAGACTGATGAGTCCTACAATCTACAGAGTAACACCAGAAAAGGATTTTGCACACCAGGAATTGCTCTAGGAGGCCACAACTGCCCTGCCTGGATAATAATCACCTCCCAATTAGCTTCAAAACACGCTGACCCCAACAAATATTCGGTACCACTTATCATCAGCAACCCTGTGAAGACAAAATGCAGCAATCACCCAGATCAAACCCCCACCAGCAGCCCTGTAACACTGATAATAAAGGCAGTTACACTGCTTTTTCCTTAAAAAAGCATTTTTTAGAGATTCCAGCTCCATCTTCAGTAATAATGGGGGGACTTTGTACTAGAGGACTCTTGATTACCCTCAGTAGTACACGATGATACACTCACATGCAGGTATGAATAATTCTGGCAGCCTTAGTATTCTGTTTTCATTGACTCCCTCTTCACAAATGTCCTCTAAATGTAATTTTCCACTAAGTATTCACCGAGGAAAAGCACCTTCTAAAACCACAGGGACATTGCCTAACATCTAAATCTGAAGTTTTTGCAAGAGAGCAAGAAAACAAAACAGCAAGCACACATGCATGGTGGGATTATTTGATTCAATACAATATAAATTAGGTCAGACTCCTCTATGGAGAATTCTGTGTCAAGAACTAGGTGGTCCACTAAATTTCTATTCATTTGCCTTCAGGCTTGGAGAATTGCAGAGACTCTCAAGAAACTGGTGTTCTTCTACCCACAGGAGTAATCACTATTTGGGGATGGGGGGAATCTCTCAAGTTTAACTGCCTGACAATACCTGGAGACCTGAGAAATCTTTGTATAATAAAAGGAACAGCTAATAAATCCTTGCATATGTGTAAGACAGATGTTTATCCATACACAGAGACATAGAAAATTCAACAGATTAAAAATCATCAAGTGCTTTTGTGTACTCAGGTATTATATTGCCCTATGGGATTTTTAATGCTGTAGATACCACAAAATCACAGAATGGTTTGGGTTGGAAGGGACCATAAAAGATCATCTCATTCCACCTCCTGCCATGGGCAGGGACACCTCCCACTATCCCAGGTTGCTCAATGGCCCATCCAACCTGGCCTTGGACACTTCCAGGGATGGGGCAGCCACAGCTTCTCTGGGCACCCTGTGCCAGGGTCTTCCCATCTTCACAAGGAAGAATTTCTTCCCTATATCTAACCTAAGAAAATATTCTTCTCCTTAAGAATATCAAACATAAGATAAAAAATAAATAATAAAGATAAAATATCCCTAAGAAAAGTAACAATCTAGGTATCCTCATGAACCCAACAGTAATGGAATGACCACATGTAGAACGTTCAAAGGATCCCAGCTGGGAACTGCCTGGCCCCTGCTTCCCAGCAGGCTCCTCCTGCTCAGGATCACTGCATTTTTAAAAGCTTGCCCACAGTTCTCACCCTTCCTGACTCCATAAGCAACTAAAGCAAATCTTGACGCCTCCAAGGGCCGTAAGTTCATGTCAAGTACTTCAATATCTAAGAAGAGGACTGAGTCGGAGCAGGATGTGACAAGCAGCCCTTCAGCAGTCCTGTTGCTCCACTGGGGATGGATGTGGTGAGGACATGAAGCTGTGGAAGGAGCTGGGACCTGGAGAGCTGAGGACACAACAGCCTTCAGCATCTGCACCTGCACAGGCACACACGGGCCATGCCAAGGTATGAGCTTCACTCTGACTCCTCAAAATCAACACATTGATTAGGAGACAAAAGCTGACAGGTCTCACTCAGATCTGGTTCTGCACTGTGGCACAGACCTTTAAACTGATGCACCACTGCAAACAGGCTGCACAGACCCCACACAGCCAGCAAGGATTGGTGTGTGGGGCTGAACCACTGAAAATAAAGCAAGTTAGAGACTTTTCATTCCATCTGTTTTCACTGCACAGTTAGAAGCAACAGGCACTGCTTATACCTGCACCACTTGAAAATGTGTTTGAGGGCTGTGTAAGATTAGACACACAGACATGGGTACCTTTCCTGGAACTCACAGGATTGGGTTTACTCACCTCTTCTGAGTTGTGACAATTCTGCTGCCGTTAAACAGAAATGGAAGATTGAATCATGGATGAAATTCTTAAACCACCACCATGAAATGTAATTTTGCTGCAGCCAGACTGGGCAAAAACCAGTGTTAAAGGCAAAATACAGAGCTGCAGGCTCTCCATGGGACAAGTCAAAGTAGGAAAATGAAAATGTTTCAATCTGATTAATTACTTGATTTAGAATATAGGCTTTTCATTCTACTGTATCGAAATACTCATAATAAAACAGTGCAGCTGATGAAGTCAAGCACTGCCTTACAAAGGCTGGCAAATTTGCAGAACAGCACTTGAGGTTCAGATTAGTAAAATCCTAATGAATATCCACTCTAATACCCATGTAATTGCAGGGAATGCATTTGCAAGTGGTACATCTTTAAAAAAAAAAAAAAAGACAGAAAGGGAGAATAAGAAAGAGAGAAAGCACTGGTTCAATTGAAGTCCAGACTGTGATTTTAGTGTTTAAGAAACTTACTGGCATGCTGGAAGAACGAAAATGCTTCAATCTTGCACTATAAGCAACAATGTCAACATAATCAATTCCATCACTTTTGTCCCAAACACCAAAATGGTTCCCATTTTTATCCATTTTATCATTTTAGTCATTTTATCCAACTGCTTCATCCAAGTGTGCAGTTCTTCCTGCTCACTGCACGAGGAGCTGAGCCCAGCACAGGCTCCCAAAAGCCTTCCTTGGAACTACATACACTACATGTTGCACTTCTTTTTGGGAGCCAGTACCTGCCATCTCCACTCCTCATCTTCCTACCCATAAAACCAGGATAGGACAGGATGTGTTTTATCTCACGAATCCACCAGGAAAATAAATGATTTAAAGACAGAACTAGTGCTGTAAGAATGAAGTCTCAGAAGGGCTGAAGGCAAGCACTGCTGAAATAATACCAAATAGCACAGGACATATGAGAGACCAAGCAATCATGTACTTTTATTCCTAAGTAATTGGCTGAGCAAACGTATTGTGATCCAGCAACCCTGATTAATTCAGCAAGAATGCTTGGGTAGTGTTTATAAAAATCAAGTCATTACCTTGACTAAACATTGACTTGGACAGTTAACTTTAACCATCAAGACCTTGACTAAATATTGACGGGGAAAGTTAATTTGAACTATAATGTCTAGGAAATCTTGTTCCTCTTTGCTAGTATTTGCTATCACTTTAAAATGTAAACACGGCTGTAAAAATAGGTAGCTTGGCTGTTACTAAATTCAACACAACTATCTTGCAAAAACATGAAAGCTGAAATGTCTGAAAGACAATGAGCCTGTTAAGGATGTGAGGGAAAGGTCAATCTTCCTGTGTTTTGCTTGAGCAAGGACCTCTGAGAAGTGCTAAAAAAGGAGAATCACAGGGTTCATGGCTTAAATTTATTTTGATACATATACACAGGGGTCTTACAAAGTATATTTAAAAAACTGTGCCTTGCCCAAAGGACCAAGCAGGACCACCAGGGCAAGGGGTTCATTCTGGTACCTCTACTTTGAAGCCCTAGTAGCAGCCACTTCAAGTCTACATCCTCCACTATTGGCATCACTTCATCATGTGAGGCCATGGGTCAAAGGACATACACAGGGGCTTTCACTAGCTGAGTAAAAAAAAAAAGAAGAAAAAGAAGAAAATCAATTTCAATCCTCCTAAGATGAAACCACTGATGTGTGCAGCCACTAAAGTCCCAAAGGTAATCCTACAAGAAAACATGATGGTGTCCTCCATCACTGTGTTGAGATACTGTTAAAGTGCAGCAAAATCATCTGTGAGGTACAGTCCAAGATCAAAACACTCCAAACCATAAATATGAATTTCTAGACTAGGGTGAATAGTGCATTTTGGGTGTGTAATGAAAGAAAGTGGTAATGACAAAGGGGCAAGGAATGTTATGTTTCAGAAAGGTCTTACGTATGTGGATAAATAAATAACACTGTGAATCCAGCATTAATCCCACCCACAGCTTCAGCTCAAGAGTTTGAAAGTCCCTTTTAGCTTTGTGCTCTGATTCCTTTTTTAATACATCAGCTGCCTTTAGCACACTGAATGAAAACCAGCTTAAGAGCAAATATAAAAGACATAAATCTCAGATAGGAGAGGAAACATCAAACTGCTGAAAACTTGCTCTGCCATTATTTTCGAGTATAGTAGTAAGGAACAGATTGATACTGGCGTTATGGGGGGTGAGGGTGGGGAATGAAAGAACAATAAACAATACAGTCATCAGGAGTTTAACACAGCGCTGTGTCTTGCAAAGGAAACATACTGTGAAACAGCTTGCGAGATAAGCTTCGTCAACGATAAGTAATTTTTATTCCGTTTGAGTGGCTGAAAACAATAAACATGATTAAATGCTTCAGACGTGCATTCAGAATTTAGACAAATGGCAAAGAGCTCCAAGGACTTCGCTTTTAAAACTACTTTGGGGAAAGACCAAAAAATTAACTTAAGCAGTTTGAAACGTATAATAAGACAGAACTTCTGAGGGAAATTAAAACTTGCCATTCATCTGCAAGCTCCACGACCTTCCACGCCAGAAACCAGCTTCGTTATCTACTGTTCTTTACCGTCATTACAGGTCCCAGTTTCCCACCTCACCGTTCATAGAGGAGGCACCTCAAACGTGAACATGAGCTCCCCATAGTGTGGAACACCCTGGAGAACACCGAAGGAAGAGGCGGCTCCAGGGGGTTCACAGTCCGTGCTTGTCCTACGAACCCTTGTGGGATCTGTCACGACTGTCCCGACCCAGCTTGGAGGCAGCTCCTGCACCCACCACCCACCTCTCACCGCCGGCAGCGCTCCCAACTTTAATTCCCGGGTGTCTGCTCCCGCTGACTCGGTGGGCACGCACCAACACCACAAAAAAAGCACCCCAAAACACTGACATTGGGGGGTAGGGGGGAGGAGGGTTATTGTGTTTCCTCCCAAAGTAAGGGCCGTAGAGGAGAGCCATCTGAGCCCGCAGCGCCGCTCCATCCCGCGGTCACTCCGCACCCGCTGCCCGCGGGGAGGGGCTGGGGCTGCTCCCCGGGGACCAGCGGGCGGCCCCGTGGAGGGTGCCCGGCTGGGCAGGGCTGCTCGTCCCCCAGCCCTCCGCGGCCCCTCCGCCCGCTCCAGGCGCCATTTCCCCGCCGCTCCTCAGCGCGGCGTCCCCGGCGCTGCTGCACCTTCTTCCCGGGGACGGCAGCGACGGCGCAGCCGAGCCGGGCTCCGCTCCCTGCCCGGCAGCGGCAGCGCCTCCCGAGGGAAACGGGCACTATCGCGACCACAAGCTGCGATCGGCGCTTCCAGCCGGGCGGCGGCAGCGGCTGTGCGCCCAGCCCGCGGGGCATCCCGGAGACCCCCGGCACGGCGGGGGGAAATCCCGCAGCCACACCGCGTCCAGGGGTCCCTCCTCGTTCCTTTTTGCCCTGCTCCGGGGGATGGCGAGAGCGGCCGCCGCTACCCTCCAGCCGGCAACTTCCCGCGACTCCGAGGGGATTCCAGCCCTTTCCCCGCCTCGGGGGGACGGGAAGGATCTAGGGGGGAGAAGGATGGGTGGGAAAGAAAACTTCCTTTGGAGAGGAGCAGCCGTTCCGTGCCTGCTGCGGGCAGGGGGGTCCCCGCTCACAGGAGGAGCAGCGCACCCCGCACCGGGTGCCCGCCCCGCATCCCTCCGCCCCAGCCCCGCACCTGCCGCTCAGGGGACAAGGGACCGGCGCGCTCACCTGCCCCAGAAAGCCCTCTCCTCCTCGCATTCCTCTGCTCCCCATCGTGGGCGCAGCAGCTGCTGTTATTCCTTAGGATACACATGGCTCGTCCATGCTGGGAGAGCCGCCTTCCCGCGCCGCCTGCCCTCTCCGGCCCCGCGAGCGCGGCGCTGAGGCCAGAGGGAGGGGAAAAGGGAGCTGTGCGGCGGAGGAACGCTGCTGATCAGGGGTCGGTCTCCTCCTCCTCCTCTTCCTCCTCCTCTCGCAGGGCTGGGGGTCTCAGCGCCGCTGTGCAGCTGGGCAGGGAGAGGGGGACGGGAGGAGAGGGGAGGGGAGGGGGCTGGCGGGGCTCTCCCTGCTCAGGGCGGGGATGGGGGGACGGCGTGTCTGCTGGTCCCCAGCCTGCCATCGGCCCCGGGGCAGCCCAGCCCCCGTGTGCGAGCGGCTGGCGAGCCCCGCACCGCGCCCGCAGCACCGCGACCCCCGCACCGCTCTCCAGCCGCCCAGCGCCGGGGGGTGTCGGTACCAGGGTCTCCCCAGGGGGTACCAGGGGCTCCGGTCAGTGGGTCAGCTGTGGCGGGGGGGGGGGTCCCGCCCGCCCCTGCCCACGCGTGGTGCCCGGACACGGCGCGGCGAACGCGGCTGCCCCCGAGCCGGGTCGGGGTCGGGGGCTGGGGCCGGGCCGGGGGCCCCGCCGTCACATCGCCACCAGTGTGCTGCTTTTCTCATGGCTTCTCTCAGTCATCCATGAAAATTTAATGAGGCATTTAGGGCTGTTACCTTCGGAGTCAATGGAGGAAGCATATTTAGCGTAATGCACTCGCTGCCGAGCCAATAGGTCTGTGCAGGCGGATCAGAAGTCATGGAGAGACTCTCCTTTCAACACAAAATTCACGACCCATTAAACTTATTCTGTGATAATAGCTTCTTTACAAACGGGCACCCATAGAAAACAGGGGCTGTCGTGCACTTCCCGAAAGGATTTACATACAGAGAGAAGTACATTTGCCAGGTTATTGCCATTTCACTAGTATTATCTCCAATCAATGCATAAAAGCAAGGTCTGCTCTCGCTAACCGAGGTAAATGACTAAAAGAAAAGCTTTTTGCAGCCTCCAGATGGATGCGATTCGCCCCCCGGGTCTGAGTGGCCGCGTCTCCCGGGGCTGACAGGGAAGAGGGTTCAAACCATTATCGAGTATTGGATCCGAGCAGAAATTACGAGCGAGATGTTCTGCCGGACACGCAAATATCCCGCTGCTGATGTGCACTCTCCGAGATGACAGCCAAGGAGCGATCACCAAGATGCTCACAGGGTAGAAGGATGTCTACAGGTTATTTTACCTCCGCCTGACAGGCAGGGGATCTGAACCGATGTGGCAACCACCTTAACAGGGCAGGGAGCGCCCATGCAGGAGCAGAGGGAAAGGCTGAGCCAACAGATTGATTGAAAGGACATGCAGAGATCTCGTAACATTCTGAAATATTATCAGTTTCATCTCCCTTTAATTATTCTTTCCATACCACATTAGGTATTAAGCATAAAAGATGAAGTCATGTAATAACCTTTACAACATAACAAAAATGCACTTCAAAATTCAAGCTACATTTATAGAAGTAGTTGATGGGATGGAGACTTTTAACTATAGATCTGTTTCCTTCAGTTCAATTTAGTACAGAAATGAAAGGTGAGATTGACAATTGAACCCACTTATTCTAATGTGAATTTTAAAAATCAAGTCCTAGTAGTCAATTGCAGCCAAATTTCCTGTTGGTGAGAATTTCAGCCTCTAGGAAAACAAAGAACTTGAGGAGAAACAAAGTCATAGAAGTCACTTTTTCATTTCAGCATCCATGGGGAAACATGACTATGCTTGTCTCTACATATTAAGTCCAATAAAATGTTGGTGATCTTTAGTTCTGAAAAGGCATATTTTTTTCTGGGGAAACAGCAAATTAACTGTTCTACCCCCTTGCCCATCACACTATAAAATGAAGTAGCATTTGCTGTGTTGCTGGCCTATCTGAGGTCCTGCAGTTTACAGGAAGGGTGAGTAAGAAGAGAAGGAACTTTGAGCGAGTGTAAACTTCATTCAGTTTCCTAAATGTATGGATGCAAGTCACACTTGCTAACAGTATTTTTAAATATAAAAGACTACTAGCTCACAGCTTGTAATATGAATGCAAATTAAGTTGTAATTATACAATGCAATTTTCTACTTTAAAAAGAAAAAGAAAATAGAACAGACCTGAAGAGTAATATGAACTCCAGTTCTTCATTGTGTTCCTTCATTATGCAGGAGTAGCCATAAGGAATCTGTTTTAATGTAAAATATTTTTTAGGCCATAATTTCACAACACAAAATCTCACAGGAGAACATACACATGTTCCCTCTAGTGAAAAACATGGCCAAAAAGCAAAAAAGCAAGAAATTTAATGTTAAGACTGACAAAGCCTTCTTTTGTCTTACCTGTAAAGCTTATTTAAACTCATCATTCCTACCTTCTCCTTTCTGGTGATGCACTATGCTATCACAAATTATGTGATAAACCATTAAGAGTTATATATTAAGATCTGTAATGTCATTTCCATTAACCACTGACCAGCTGGAGGACTGAAGATAGACATCCAAAAGTGTAGTTCTCCTCAATTTTTTTCCAATGTGTTGAACAGTCACCTTTGCAGCTCAGTCCCTTAGTGCTTGCTAAAAGAATTGAATAGAAAAGTAGCATCATCTTAGTTGCTGATTAGACTCATAGTAACAAGAAAATGATAATAAGCTATTTAAGTGTTCCTGTGCACACCAGTTGAGATAAGGATGAACTCATTGTTACAGCCAAGAGCACTACACAAATTGTTTTAAGAATTGCCTCAAAACAACATTAGAATATTCACTACTGATACCTGCAGACTTGGATTTTAAGTAATTTGTTATACTACCCAATTTCAGTAAGAACTACAGTTGTTAGTAAACTGCTGTAACCCACAGAGCAAAAATGTTTACCTGCAAATAAGAGATAATTTGCAGGATAATTATTGACAGTGAATTCACTGTCAAGGTTTCTGACTCCCCAGGAAAAGAGGAGTCAAAAAACTTTCCAGTTTCACCTCAGAGGGAAGTTAATCAGCACCAGTTTTGTTCAGGTGTGAGCCTGAATGAGATGCTAAGGCACTATGCACCCTGTAAACCCAGCACCATCCTGCAAAAACGCCAAATCTCACTGGCCACAAACCCCAGAGGGCTCTTGCCAGAGCTCATCTGTAAGAGCCATTGGCATTAATGAGAACTGGACATTCTCTGAGGTGGGATACAGGTCTCATCTTCATTAAACCAATCCATGCATCTCAAGCTGTGCTGATTATAAAGGAATACCAAATAATGGTACAGAGAAATCTTGAAAGATGTTTGAGAAGGGGTTTTTGGTGGTGCTTTCAAAGAATCTTGAAGGGAAAGATACACAAATGTCACACTTTGACTGAAGCAGGTATTCAAATATTTGAAAAGAGCATCAGCTGTTATTTTGGCTATTAACATCTTACTAAAATACAGCACAACATGCAGGTCCATCCACCCCTTGCCAAGTGAGCTCCCAAAATGTCAGCCTCCTCACAAAACACTCTTCACATTTACTGATCTATACTGTAGCCCACAGCAGGATCATCTTGATCACTCTGCAGAAGCTCTACATGAATAGTTCCTCACACAATAGTGATATCAGTTTAGTAAGTCCCTCTAAGGCAATTGGGCACTGACTGAAAATAACACCTGCTGCATTATCAGTAGCTGTGGTAGCCCATCTCTTACCATTGTAGCCACACAGTTATCTCCTTAGCCATTCAGCAGAACAATTAATCATGATTTGGAATTCATTCTCAATTTTCTCAAATGCAAAGAAACTCAGGTCTCTCATTCCACTAAAGCTCTATTAAGGATATTTTCTCAGAGATACCCACTCAGCTGACAGGCCACTAAGCAGAGTATGTTTCTGAACACAACTCCTGCCCACCAGAAAGATCTATGTAGAATAATTTTGGTGGTTCTTCATGGAAAATGAGAAGCCACTCTATCACCTGGCAGTGACATAACAGGAAGAGATTATGGTAATTCTTGACCACACAGTGTAATCTGGTAAAACATGCATCATCCCAAAAAATAACTGACACTCATCCATTAAAAGCCAGCATGTGGAAATACTCAAAATGGAATTAAGTCTTGAATGTTCCAGAGACTCATCACCACTAGTTTCTGAGGGTGGAACTTCTCCTGTTTATGGCTTGGTCACAGGAGGAACTCTTCTTTTCATGTATCTCAACAAAGATTGCACAATCTTGTAGTTACACATGCAAAAAAGGATTCAGGAGGTTGGTTCAAATCTGTCAATGACTAGTTGTGTGACCTTGGAAAAGTCAACCTACACTCTTTTTATGTCCATCTCTACCAAACCTGTGCCACATCCCTCCTGTGAGACTTTCTCCAGCAACCTTTGGAAGGACCACAGAGACAGGCAAAGACACACATTAACAGTAACCATTGTGATATATGTGACCCTTCATCCCATTTTGAGTCCTGAGAGGAAAAACAGAAATGGGATCTTATCGTTGTATCTCCTAGTCCTTGTTATTCTCCATCACATATTCAAAATATTACTGAACTACCCCTAATTCAAACACTTTGCTCAGCTGCAAATGAGCAGCTCCAACACTCCCAGCCTACCCCTCCAAAAATCAATCTTCTAGGAGATGGCAGCAAGTAGATACCTGGCCTGCCAAATAATAGCATTTGTGAAAGCACTGGAGATTATGAACCACATTATTTCCCAGATGCCCATGACAGAGCCTGTGATTCTTCAAGTACAGCCACCAACTTCTTCACAAATCCAAACTGCTTCATATTTCAAATGCTTTTTTGGCAAGGTGCATTTCCCTTCACAGCCAATTAACTGCAAACTAATTTAGAGCGGGTTTGCTTTTGCAAACACAAGTGTCAGGTTCCAGCAGAGAACATGTTGCTAAGAGCATGATATATGCACACATTCTGAGTTCTGTTGTTCTTCCATCCCCCCCAGACATCACTGTGATCCACACAGAGACACCTCGGAATTTAATAAGTTCCTTTCCAGGAAAGCTTCACAGATGAACAACATTTTCAGCATCTCTTCTACATCCTGAAAACCCACATGTTCTGTATTAGTTTGCAGAGGGCTCACAGTAGTTTAAACACACATACAAGGGGTACCTCCTATGGAAAATGTATTTTTACTATGGAAAATACAGATTATCTGCTGCATAGAGAATTGTGGGATTTGGCTTCACTCTGGATTACAGAGGAAAAGGGAGATGGAAAGTTTTAAACTCCCCACTTCTCTGAGAAGAAACCTCATTGCAGCTTGTTCTTTCAGATGCTCCTTAGATACTTTAACAAGCACTCAACACTTTTAAGCTTTTTTTGATTTGGACAATACTGCAACTTCTTTTTACTAAGTATATATTTATCTTCATTATTCCTTTATTTTCAGATGGGAGCTTTACAATTGAAAACCTCACACTCAGAGGTTCCTAAAGATCTTGGCTGTTGTCACATTTCTTGATTTTGACAGCAAAAGATCCACTTGCCATTGTAAAAATCTTTTTTTTGTTGTTAAAAGGAGACAGACAAACATGATATTTCGGGCTGCATTCCTCTCAATTTCTGCCAAAATAACAGGTATTCAGCAGACAGCAATTGTGTGTAGTGAATGTCCTCAACAAGTAAGGTTGTTTTTCATTTTGTCTTATGTCACATTACATTTTCCTCTTTATATTTTCCTTTAAATATTTAGACAGAGCAGAGAGTTTTAAACATGTCATTGACACAAATAAATGTTTAGGCAGTCATTCTACCTTGGGTTCAGCTCTTGTCAGATCTGATAAGTTAAATATCACTGGATCTGGTCAGTAATTGGATGGGAGACCTCTGAGGAAAACTCAAGTGCTGAACTAAGTGGCACTGGTTACTCTGTAGGTGCTTTTTTTAACCTCAGACTCATCCTGAAAAATGCCCTCAGCGTGGTATTATGAGCAGTAGCTGAAAAAGGCATTTTCAAGTCAGGTTTAATGTGCTATTTCTGTTAGGCACTAGAAAGGATTCCTAACACTTTCCTTTCAAACTTGCTTAGCCCACTTTGGAATGAGTTGAGCCCACTGCTATGTAAAGCTATATTTGAAAGTATGAAATCAATTTTTCATCATTTTCCTTTTAATAACAATAAATTTTTTAGAACGGTTGTTTAAGTAGTCATTTGTACATCTCTTTGCCTTTAATGCCTGCATTCCTGACCTTTCCTTTTACTTTCTCATTATGTCTCTGAGGTGTCAGTCTCAGTCCAGCTCATGGACACTCTGCCCATAGCAGGGGGGTTGAAACCAGGTGATCTTGGAAGTCCCTTCCACCCCAAAGCGTCCTATGATTCCATGAATACCAAAGCATATACATTTCCTTTAGTCATCTCAGAGCCAACATCAGCATTTCCAAGCTTGGATGTAATCCCTCCTAAACAGCTGCTGATTGTTGACTGTTTTGCCACTGCTTCTTGATGATTTTACAACAGCACGAAGTGACAGGACAGTGGGGAATGGCTTCAAACTGGCAGAGTCGGTTTAGATTAGATACCAGGAGAAAATTCTTGGCTGTGAGGGTGGTGAGGCCCTGGCACAGGTTCCCCAGTGTTGTTAATGCCCCATTCCTGGGAGTGTCCAAGGCCAGGTTGGACAGGGCTTGGAGCAACCTGGGATGGTGAGAGGTGTCCCTGCCCATGGAACGAGATGATCTTTTAAGGTCCCTTCCAACCCCCACCATTCTGTGATTCTGTGATGAAGTGGAACTCACACTGATGGGACCACTCCACCCTTCAGGCTGTGGAGTGTGTTGGGGCCAAGGACTGAGGAATCCTGTGATGCTTCACTTGCTTAGGAGCTCCAGACTTGCATGTGATGTGGCTCAGCAGTCAACCAACACCTGCAGCTCAGCTACAAGATCTCAGCACTCCTGGGACCTCTACAACATGCCATGAAATTACTGTACAGGTAAAAGCAGCTCCTGGGATGTGAATTTTCTCCTTGTCCAGCCAGGAGGCTGCACCTTGGAGCTCCCAATCCCTCTGCACTCTGCACAGTGAGGGTTTCCCCAAGTCTGGAAACCTCAGCTCTAGGCAGCACGCCAGAGTTCATCCAAACATATTTCCCTAAGTTGATATTTCTGTAATACATTTCAAAACATGACAAATCATTACTTTCTGATGTTTGGTATTCATATTTTTTTTTCCCCTCTTTAAGCTTTCCAGACAGAAATGGAAATTGCAAGTGCCACCATAGCAACTCAGTGCAATAATATAAATCTTCAAATAACAATTTAAATGAAGGATGTTTGGAGTATTTTTGTTTTGTAATAAATTTTTAGGTGTCAACTAGATCAGGGCTTCATTTCTAAAGGGGTTTTGCTGTTTATTTAAAAAGACAATCCTTCACTTGAAAGAGATTGTAACGTTAGCCTGAGACAAAAAAACAAGGTTTAACAAAACATCTCCAATCCACACTATTTATTTATATTAGAAAACTGCTCACTGGAACAGTTTAGGTTCCTAAATGTCTATGTCACTTTTTATTCTTAGGTTTCCTGTTCACATTGATTAGGAAATTATGACAGAACCAAGACAGAATCTACATGACCCAGCTAAGGAGTTCTCATCCACTGCCACAAAACCAGGATAGTTTCAAAGGTTGTTAAGAAATGGGATTTTTAGAAGACTGACAATGGTCATGTGCTTGGGGTCCAGTTTGAGACTATGCAGCTCACACATAGGAGAGATTATAGTTCCCCTGGCTGAGGTGGTATTTTCTCCAAACCAGGATAACACTCAACTAATCAGGGAATAAATAAGTGGTGCCCCTTCCAGCCAATATCAGGGCCAAGTTCTGCTTTTAGATGCTCAGCACATACTGTTGCAACTTTTGGAAGGCTGACTTTTATGTATCCTGTGCATTAAAGACTGAATCTGTGTGTCAACCTCTACACAACTGCCAAACCCAGCAGCATCAGAGGAGTTACGTGGAGTCAAGGTTGCCTACTGAATAAAAAGAAATCCCAGTGATTGTTAAGCTGAATAACCCATTGCTTTCTGAATCCTTCCTCTCTCATCAACATCTGCCAAAGTGTATCTCCTTTACGATGAGTTTGTTTCCTCAATGTAAAAATAAATTTGAGCAAGAACACTGAGATGTTTGAAAGCTTTCAGAGCAGGGAAAATCCATATTGTTTAAAAAGCAAGGTTTTTGGACATGCAAATATGTTCACTCTGGACTTAAATATATCATGGGCATGGTCTTTAGCAAGGTAAAAAGTCCAAATTGGATTATAAATAGATAATTACATAAGATCCATAGCAGTCAACTGAATACTTATTTTCTGCTGAAATACAAGTCCTTGGGAGTGACAAATGCCAATACATAACACAACTGAGGAGTGGGTGGTAAGCAAGACTAGATCCATCTGGCCTGTTGATGAGAAAGAAAGAGGGAGTGTGACCAGGAACACATATGCCAGAGCACATACTGGATGAGAAAATGGGAGTGTGGAGCTTCCCCAGCCTCGTGCCCTTCTGTTACCTTGGGATCTGTGGGAACGTATGTTCCAGCCCTGCCCGTCGCTGCCCATATCTGTGCTCCACACGTCATCCCTGGGAACACACTTGGATTGCAGACAGTGGGGTTCAGGGCAAAATATGCTAAAATTAAACAGTGAGAGTAAATGAAACTAGAAGTTGCTAACATTTGTTTCCAGGTAGCCATAAATCCACCTCCCCCCTCTTTCTATTCTATGAACATCTCCCTTTTCTAATCCACAGCGCATTTTCCAGTTTGACACACCTACTCGCTGCTTTGCCTCTACCATAGTCTGGAAACTGAATTCTCTCTCTATAGAACTCTAATTTGCTACACCTTCTGAAGATGATTTTGCATTGAGCTCAGGAAGCATGGATTTTATATGTGTTTTGATGAGCCATCAACTATTTTAGATACTATTCACGCTCACCAACAGATTTCGAAATGAAACAAAATCTGCCTCTCATCACATGCACAACAGGATATAACAGATGTCACAGAGAAACCAAGTAATAGCAGTTTTCATGGTTGAATTCAACAATTACCTCTGTGCTCCACTCTGTGGCCTCTGCCATAAAGCCCAATAAAAATGAGACAACTACCCCCAGGAGTCCAGTGTAAACTTTCATAAACAAAGTCTAGCAAGACACAAGCCAGAAAAGCATCCAAATACACATCTTTCAAACTAAAATCCACCCAAGAGTTAGGTTATATCTCATCTTGAATATGCTATGTCCTGTTGGAGCAAAGAAGAACATACACTGCTGGAGAAAGAACAAAACTGATGCCTCTTCTGGGAAGAGCAAAGAATACTGTGCCCATTTTCACACTGTAATCTCACTCTCATGGTAGTATTTGGTGGCAGGAATGGTGTCCCCTTGGTAATTCCCTCTCTGTCCCCTTGCAGACCCCTCTCACAGAACAGCAGCATTTGGCAGCTCCTTCCCAAGCCCTCTCCAGATGAAAAGCCCAGTGAAGATCCTTTTCTTCGGCTCATTGCACAGGAGTTGTACACGGGTTTTCTGTCCCTGTGTGATTTTCTCCTGCAATGTGGACTCAAGGTTAAAGTGCTGTCCTTTCTCCTGGGTGACATCTGTCACTGAGCTCTCAAAGTGTGCATGTCAGAGCTTGCCAAGTGGATTGTCAAGCCATGCAAAGGCAGACCTTTGGTGCACGTTGTGATCTTAGTGCATTCCCTTTAAATATCAAAAAAAAGGAAGGAAAAGCACCTCTTCTCTGTTCCACTGGGGGGGAGGAGGGCATTAAGTGGCACTTTGGGTGCTGTAGCCCTCCCACTCATTGCAGTTATTGTGGCACCTGGAGGCTGCAGCCGAGACCACAATCCCTTTATGATGAGCAGCGTAAGACATAAAGCAACAGAAAAGCCTTATCTCAAAAATGCATGAACTAAACCCAGCTATAAAGGCTGGTAAGAAAAAACCCTCATCCTTGTTTCCATCATAAGGAAAGGAGACACAGGGCACAAGTGAGCTCTGCTCCAAAACCCCAGTGAAAGCTGTGGCAGGGTCAGGGGGAGGACTCGGGTCTCTGCCAACTGCTCAGCTGACACCTCCACTTCAGAACAACACACCTGTGACACAGAGCTCACCTTCCAGGCTCTGCAGCTCCTTCCCATCATGCATGGCCTTTGAAGAGACTTGCAGAGCAGCAAATGAACTTTTACAAAGCTAATGTCATACCCTGCCCTTTCCAGTTTGTTCGTTTTTCTGTATTTGCCACAATACAGGGAAAGGGAAGAAAGCCACAAGCTTTGGACAGCACAAAGATGAGCTGTAGGAAACATTCAGGCCATGCATCTGGCATGACTTCCAACTCCTCTCTTCTACCCAGTATGCACATCCAGCTGGGAATGTCCATTTTACTCTCTGCTAACCTGGCCTCGTGTTGGAACACTCACTGGGATTTAAACATCACCACAGAAAAGAGCTTTAAAGCTCAAACATGACTTAGAGCACAGATTACCAACAATCATATGGGAACTATCTCATTTTAGCTAAGAGGGAGTAGGATTAAATGCAATTAAGAGCTGCCAATGATGTAATAAAGAAAACTAAAAAAACAATTAAGGCAAGTGGGCAAGAAGCAATCACCTTTCTGTCTGGAAACAGTAAAATAATGACAGTCTGATTGTTCTTAGGGTCACCAAGGCCAAGATGTGCAAAATGACCTTCATTAAGTCATCCTTTATACTTCTGCTAAGGGACTGGTGCATCTGCTCCTTTCGATTTGGCTTGTTGGAGTAACAAAGCTCCCAGCGATCATCTAAACCTCATTTGAAGCACCTGTGAACAATTCATTATATTAATATAACAGCAGGGGAGGAGTAGAGATACTAATAAATAGGTTGTTGAGCAGCTTTTGCTGCCAAGGTTGCTGTACACAGCAAGGAAATGTCCCCTCCACCCAAAAACCGGGGAACTGCACCGAGACTTGTTGTACCACATGTCAGAACACACATCTGGTGGCAGAGAGGCATCTAAATGAATGTTTCCTTCCAAACCAGTTGATAAACGTGTGCTTAATACTTCTGAGAGACTGCAGCATGATTTGAAACAGTTTGTTCTCAGTTAGCACAGAACAAATGTTCTCCAGCTAAAGGTGGCTCTGAAAGGCATTTGGTAACGATTTGCACCAGCTGGGGCTCCTCATTGCTTTGAATGGATTTGTGTAAATCAGCACATAAAAATAAGCAAGTGGTCAATGCCTTTAATTGCATTTGGATGTGGTGTAGTAACAGCAAACAGCAGAACTTTTGTATTTGTCCTCAGATTCTGCAGTTTTAGAAAATAGATTTTTTTTTTAATAGAAAGAGCAGCAAAATGATTTTGCTGTTAACATCTATTTAGTCTGGTTTCACTTAGTCACATTTTGCAAATGTCAGTGAAAAGCAAAGGTCAACAGGGAAAAAAACAGTGTGCTATGGATCAGTACAATTACAGAATGCAGAGCAGCACAGGGTTGGGAATGAGCTCAGGAGGAAAACACATCTGCAGTGTGGGAGAGGCAAAATATGCTCATGGACCAGCACACCTATCACCTTTAAGCAGTAGAAAAAAATATAAGGTTTATGGGCCTGCACCTCAAGGTATTTTCCCAAAGAAAATGTCAGGTTTTCAATTCATTGCCTCTTTCTCTTTTTTAATTTTTTTTTTTTTTTAATTTGGGCAGCTTGGAACAGTCTTGTGTTTGACCACCACTTTGCAGGTCAGAGCATCCTCTCTGCACTCTTGCTAGAGTGACTTTTTTTTTTTCCATTGCACAAAGGGATGTGTAGGAGACAATAACCAAAGTCCCAGAGAAGATGTGGACTGTATTCCTCATTCCACAAAGGAGTTGGGGAAATACAGTGAGGCCTAACTTTTGAAAGTGTTTAACATTATCTAAATCAGTATGTATGAAGTACCTAAAAACCTCTCTCTCTCTCTCTTATTGTCTTCTGTCTCTGTTATTATTCTGGTTGTGGATTCCCCATCCCTGGGAGTGTCCAAGGCCATGTTGGACAGGGCTTGGAGCAACCTGGGCTCGTGGAAGGTGTCCCTGCCCATGGCAAGAGGTGGAATTGGATGATCTTTAACATCCTTTCCAACCCAAACCACTCTGTGATTTTATGATGATCCTAAAGCACACTGAGAAACTTAAAAAGAATGTGTGGTTAATAATTATAAAGTATTCCACCCTTACTGCTTTGGTTGAGAGTTTGTAACTATTATTATTCTGGAAGGCACACAAAATCCATAGAGAAGTGTCTCGAGACAGTTGAACTGGAATAGGCATTGTCCTGTTCTCATCCCTTTATAGAAAGAAGTGAAAATTAGAAAAAGGAAGGATGCTACCAGGGAACATTTTAAACACAGAACTTAATGCAATCAATAAATTTTATATCAATATAACAGAGTAAATGATGTGACTCTCCTAACATCACAACCTCACATTTTCTACATCATCTTAGACATGAATTAAAGATTAATTCTGTCTTTACAGCACAACCTTTTTATTCTGTAAATGCATTTGTGGGTTTCTCAACATGCAGCTGAACATGCACAGAGAACCCATAAAAACATCCAGTTTATATTTTTGACTTTTGATGTATTATTTTAAACTTGGAAGCCAAAAAGTAATCAAAAGCTTCTCTAATCTCTTCACTGCAACTGATTTAGGGTAGTTTAGCTAAAATGGGTAATTGTCACGCTGTTTGTGGGGTATCAAATATAAACATTTGCACACTTGCTGTGGAATCCTCTGCAGCAACATGAAATTGAAGAATGGACAAAACTGCTTTTATAGAAAAACAAGCTAATTTTTATCATTTTTCTGTAAGGGATGCTCATTTGAAACCTTCCAGCCCAAAGGAATCACATGACACAAGCAGGTTGAGGGCTTTTTAGTAATTGTATTTTTCACATGTATCTTCTGCATAGATAGATATGAAATAAATACTGCGTGTGAGCAAGGATAAAAATGTACTTGAGGTGCTTCTGTTAGATGGAATCTCATCCTCTTGAAATTGCCTTTCACATGAAAGATGCCCAATGACAAGCAGCACTTTAACTGGCTGGGAATATAAACAGCCAGTTACCCCTCAGCCTTAAACTGTTATCTGATTTGTCCCATAAAGCAAAATATATGAGGTACACGATACAGTGTGGGGATAATGTACAATAAACATAACTTACAGGGCAGGAAAATGAGTTCCTCTTGGATCACCTCACAACAGAGTCAACTGTGCAAGAATCCGCCCAATCTGTGGTCTTGTTTCTATTCCTTTATCCCCTAAGCATAATTAAACCCAGTGGTTTTGGTAAGATAGTTCTGTGAAAGCTTTGAAATTACTCATTCTAGTCAAACCTGCCAAAACTTCTCTTTTTTCCTGTTTTGAAAATACAATGTGCATTACTTGCTGCAGTGGCAGGGAAGGACAAGCAGAATATTCCTTTTCAGCCTCTCCCTCTCCATCTTTACACAACATTCAATCCCCACTGCCTTTCTAGGTTTCTTCTCAGGGCAAGAGAAGCTGCAGTTGATAAAGAATGGTGTATATTAAGATCCTGAAGTTAAAAGCTATCAGGACTTCTGAATAATCCCTTTAGCAGGGATTATTAACTTATATCTCCATTAGAAGATAAAAGGAACAAATATTTCTTTATAGGACACTTTACAATAGTTATTTATTTTCTTCAGGAATGCAGACACTATGTCAAGTCTTATCTATATTCTGGAGTTAGGGAATTCTGTACATACCAATCATCACTTGGGATGTTTTGTATCCATTTAAAGGTATAAGTATTTGGAAAGAAAGCTTGCATTCTCAAATAATGGCTATAAATTCCAAAGCAGAAGTTCTGGGGTATCTTTCTTCACCTGTGCATTGAGGAATTTTGAATATATAACTCACACACTACAAAAAAGGACAGAACTTGTGGCTTCAAGACCTGAAGGCACACCATGAGTTTGTCCCATTAGATCAGAATAAAACAGGTCAGGAGGACCTGTGTCCTGAGGAACATCATCTAAAGAGTTGATGGTCTTTGGCTGGAAGGGAGACTGGGACACGTACTTTGATGGCAACAAGTGTATTATTCTAATTTGTGATTTCTGAATGAAGGAAAAGCACATTACTAATGGTGAGGTGAGGAGAAAAGGGGATGGGTTAGGCAAGGCTGGCAGAGAACAGCACAGTGAGGAGGGCACATGGGTGGGAAAGCTGAAATGGGATGCAGGGACAGATGGAACCAGAGCGAGGCTGTGACAGGTCCCACACAGCTCCTGGGGGTGACAAAACAACACACACCATTCAAAAAGCAGGTCAATGCACAACAAATTCACTACTGCTTTAAAAAATAAGCATGTCAAAACCAGCTTTTTATTCTGGCCACACTCCTGATTTACACCATCAAGGCCCCTTGAAGCTCTATGGTTTGTTAGCATTATATAAACTTTGTTTTGAAAAATCTGGTCATAAATGGGTTTGTAGGAAGAGTAATTCCCCTGAGGTTTCCCAAACTTCCTCTTATTGTCACAAGTTCACTGCAAACACAGTCTGAAATTTCATCTATTCTCATTGACCATTTCCCTCTGGCTTTCTCTGTTGTGTTTATTTTTATTATTCCTTAATTAGATTACAAACACTTTCTAGAGAAACAGTAAAACACTGCCTCTGGTTCCCGGGAACAGTACATTTTAAATGTATATTAACTCAGTGTTTTAATTTCAAGCTGAATGCAAATTAAATTAATCTTTCAACAGAAGCAGTAAGTTGTCATTTTCCTCAGTGTTCGTCTCATGCAAAATTTGCTCACTGTTTAAAAAGCCATTTTTTAAACAAAATCGGTCAATTATTCAGAACAAGCCTTGTTGTCTTGTGTTGTTCCAGATCTGCACTTCGGAGGAGGGACGTCATCAGGACAGGTTTATATCATTTTCACAGCCCTGGAAAAAGGCAATCAGTCCCAATTTTCCTTAACCTTCTCCACTCCTGGCCTGCCTGGGAGGGAAAACATCTTTCTGAGAGCAGAGCCAGGGAAATGGAGGTGCAGGGAGTGTTGGGAAGGGTCACACATCTTCACCACCAAGAAACTACAGGAAATGAAAGGAAGGGTGGATATGACAGGATTTTAGTTTCATTAACATCACAAAAATAACACATTCAGCATGAAAAGAACATATTTTCCATGGGACTTGTTTACCTCTAAGACCAAAGGCTCTTTCTCCTGACAGTTAAATTATGGAGAAATTTCCCCCAGGATTTCTCTTTTATTTTAAGCCACTAGTTGTTTGCTGTTTAGAATCATAGAATCATGGAGTAGATTAGGTTGGAAAAGACTTCCGAGATCATCCAGTCCAACCCTTGGTCCAACTCCAGTCCCTTTACCAGATCATGGCACTCAGTGCCACGGCCAAG
>JAWWEV010000004.1:3572233-3591706 GCA_035583235.1 Hafferia zeledoni | reverse complement strand
GGATGGGGAATCCACCCCCTCTCTGGGCAGCCCATTCCAAGGCCTGAGCACTCTCTCTGCAAAGAATTTTTTTCTGAGATCCAACTTCAATTTCCCCTGTCCTCTGAAGAGTTCTAGCCAGTTCTGCCTGCAAAGGTCTGCTGTGACATCTGATACCAGTTCTCCTCAGAGGTTTTCTGTGTCCTGAGTCCTTGGAAATAATGTTAACTGTGAAGTTTAAATCAGCACTGTGGGGGCACCCAGTGCTGCTCCCCCAGCAGCCCAAGGTGCCAGGGGTGTTTTACCACTGCTCTACTGAAGCTTGCTGGGAGGTGGAAATACTGCCCTGTAGCTGAAAAAAGAAAGATACAACCATCAGATCTTCTTATACCACCTCATGCACAACTCAGTAGAAAGGGAAAATCCAATACATGGTTCTGTTGACCAAGAAATCCTAAAAAAGTTATTTGTGGAGGGAAAAAACCTGCAAACAGGAGCAAAACCCAAACAGGTTTAAATTTTCATCTGCACAATCCAGACACCTCCACTGAAATCTGAAGAGTTTATATCCTGACTGACACACTAATGAGCTGGGCCCTCCCTGCCAGACTTTAACTGTGCACATCAACCTGCCCAATGTGGTTCATTAAAAACACTGCATTTGTTTGAGGCTGTGGAGAAATCAGTTTGCCCAGAACAGTTTTTTGCAAACATTTCACAGATCAGAATGAAAATCTTCTGATGAAAATATTGTGAGACTGAGATAAGAGAACCCCGGGTGAAGTTCATGCCCTCACTAATTCAAGTGTTCCATCCCTCATTCCCCTACCCTTTAGCTCAATGAATATTTATTCTTGCAAAGCTGAAGGGCTTTAAACAGAAGAGATCAAAAGGAAGAGAACAAATCTGCACCTTGTGGCTGAGTGCCCCTCCACAGGAGGACAGATTAGAACTCCCCTCCCACAGATGTGCCCACCCAGCTTATCCCCACCCTCAGCACCATCTCACAGCCCTTCAGAGGGCTGGGAATGGACAACAGCTTCTGATTCCTGGTAGTTACCCATGCTCTTAATCAACTTCTGTGTCATTAATAAATAATGTTAATAAGGATTTCCATTTTTAGAGGTGTCCACCTGCCCATGCCACCAGCCTTGTAGGAATGTTTAAAGTATTCCCTCTCCTCTTTCATGTTGTTTCCTTTCTAAGGGAGCATTTCAGAGATTCTGTACACAGGATACCAACACAAATATTATCTCAGGTTATTTTATGTTGGTCCTGAGCAGCAGCGTTGCCAGTAAAGTGATCAGGGCAGGATTTCACACATAATTACAGCTTGAGAATGAAGTTGAATGACTTGCAGAAAATATCAGGAGATTGATCTACTACTGAAGAAGTAAGACCTGATTCTGACAACTATTAGAAATGAAACTAAGCATTTGCTTTCTAGAACACATTTGATTTCATTTTTACACAGACCTATGAGTGACAGCATAAACGTGGCATTTGTTAATTAATACAAATATCTATGTACAAGGAAGAAATAACTGGGTAGTGGCTTAACCTCCTGACAGAGGAAAAAGCTAATTTAAAAAAAAAAAATCTATTACTTCCCTCAGATAGGCCTTGTAGGTTAGTTACAAGGAACTCACAGGTCACATAAAAGTGCAATGATAAAAAATGCAGGTACTGTGAAACATTTATAAAGTGAAAGTATGAGGGAGTGTGTAATTCAGAATGTGAAATGACATTTTGGCATGGAACAGATCTCCCACAGGGCAGCTCTGAAACTTCCAGAAAGTCTTCAAATGACATCTTTCAAAATGAGCAAACATCAAATGCGCTGAAGTCGTTACCTCAAAGTGCTTCACTGTTAAGTCAGGCTGGGAATATGCTAAAAATAAGGTGCCCAGTTTCACAGCTGGCAGGAACCTGGTGCCAAGGGCTGTGACCCCTGTGAGTCCCAGCCACACCGTCCCCATTCCAGCCTGTGTTAACTCTGGTTTCTTTGGACACACCAGAGGGAGCACAGTGGGGAAATGCATCCCTAGCTGGATCTGCCACGCCCAGGACACACACCTGGGCACGAGCCAGCACATGCCATCCAGAGGGGAGCCCTGGCCCAAACCAGGTGGTGCCAGTGGCACCTCTGCCCTGTGACTGCCAGGACAGCACATGCTTGGTTTGTGTGGTTAGTGGCACACAGAGCTCTCTCAAAAGGCTGAATGTTTTTAGTTTAAAGAGGAAACAAGAGGGCAGAAAATGAATGGTACAATGGTGGCATTTAGCCATTTATTTAATAAGTCTGTGGAATTCAGGATAAAAAAACCCTGTGGAAAGGAAGTTCCTTTTTTCTGTGACGCATAATTAACCCATGGACTCCTTTTCCTCAGCCCCTGCTAAACATTAAAGCATAGTAGGATAATATGGATTTGCTGCTGTTCTTAGGTTTGCTGTGGTTCTTTTCTCTCCCCCAAATGGAGAACCTGAGGTGCAAACAGTATCTGACAGGAGTCTGCCACTTACAGGTAGAGCACTTCACAGTAAGTTCCTCTTCCTGAATTAACAGTTCCTGGCAAAACAGAATAAAAGGATAAATGTTCCAGTGCTTTTCCCTACCATTGATCTTCCTTTAAATGCTTTTGCATGAATTTCCTTAACTACCACAGCTACAAGGAGAATTCTGCCTTCTGCCCCCAAATGGGAATTCATTGAAAATAAGACCTCACAACTCCAGCAGATTGGAGAAATGCTTTGCAAAAAGCCAACTGTTATAAACTTGTAGAAACACTTCTGTCATTTTTGTCCTGACCACCTGATTCTGAGAAAAGCTGAGTTATGGTGCAGCATCCATGGCAATCCCTTCTCCATCACCAGGGGTGCTGTCCAGGCTGATCTGCTGGCACAGCTCCACAGGGATCACTCAACTATTCCACTGGTTCTACTAGAGGAATTTGATTTAAACAGGTGTAAATAGTAGTATGTGCACTTCCATAACTGCAGCTTAGTATGCAACCCTGCATGCATTCCCTTGCTCTTTGGTTTTCCACACAGCAACTAGGAAAGGGAAACAAAACCTCACACAAAAACCCGGTCTCTTGTTCACAGAGGAGCCAAAAACCAGAAAGGAAATACCAGTTGAGGCCAGACCTAGAACAGCAGCTCTCATGCTGATCAGAGCTAAGACTTTGGAATACAAACCTTCCACAAGTGTTTATTAACCTTCACAGAAGAGGACACATTATTCCAGTTTGAAGCCAAGAAGCCAAGGAAAAGGTTGATTTAGGCATTCAAAATCAGTGACTTGCTCTTAAGTGTGTGCTCCAAAGCACAAAGGGCCAGAGCCTACAAAGAAAAGGTCATAAATATTTTAGGGCACCTTCTTACTACAAAAACAAACAACAATTTTCCTCCCTTCACCTCATTTTCAAAAGCCATATTGTGTTGCAGGACAATTTTTCCCACTCCCCAAAGTCAGCTGGAGGCAGACACACCACAGATACATCAGTCTAGCACGTAAAAGGCAGGATATATAAAGATCTTCTTGCAACTGCTCATATCTTTGGAGATATAGAGGAAAAAACCTCAACCTTTTGCACAACAGCAGGACCAGGGCACACACTTCCAGTGAGGGAATGTTTTCTTTGCAATTATTTAGTCCAGCTCTATTCCAGTAAGGAAACTTAGAAAGAAAGAGAATTGGTGCCCATGCAATAACTTAATTCACAGGGACTGAATTCAGTAACCAGAGCAAATGGTGACTTTATTAAGTGTGACCCCAGATATTTGTGTGCTTTCAGTAGACCTTGATGTGTTAATTTTTCAGCTGGAGGAATAGTGGCACAGCTTCACAGAAGTCAGTGAAGCTCTAACAGTCCAGCTAAGGATGATGTAGGGAGCTGTGTACATATTTTCCTCTTTCTTGCTTGCTTTCATAATTTTATCATTAATGCTGGTTTCAGAATTTGGGCCCTTGAACAGGAACTGCAAAAAAAGATAGCAACAAGCAGCCCCTTTATCAAGCTGACAGTTTATCAACCTGTCCCTCTACTAATTGCATGATTTTGCCTTAAGCAAATAGTAAAAATGAGCCTTTTTTTTGCCTTTTCTCTGCGTTCTTAACCACAGATGGAAAATATTTGTTCCACGCTGCATGTGTCAGATTAGCTGTGGTTCCACTGTCGGTCTTGGGTAGCTCCACAGGATCTACTGTGGGGTAAGACAGAGCAGAAGTGATTTCACTACTGAAATCCTCTGTCTCTGTAACACAACAAAATGCAGATGAGAAGCTTTGAGCTATTTCAGCTCCGATAGTGCTACACACAAATCACACATAACTGGGCTGCCTTCACTCTGAATTCAATGATGGTAATGAATTTTTACATCTTCTCTGCTTTTAGTGACTTGCATGTAATAATCCCAATAACATTATCCCAAGTTCCTGTGATACAACAATATTAATGGAAATGTAAAACTAAACTGCTAAAACTTAAACCCAATTAATAAAATATCCCGTCAAACAGATTCATTTCGCTTCCTAAAGCAAAGAGCTCCACTTGATCTCAGAGCATTAGCTATTTGAAATGCTAAAACATTTTTCTTTCAGTTGTAAAAGATTTTTTTTCCACAGGCAAGAGCTTGTTTGTCACTACTCACACAGCAACCTTTCCACAAAAACAAGAGTCTTGCTCTGCTTCCTTGCTTAGGCACAGGAGTGTCTAACAAGAAGAGTTAGGGATTATTCCAGTCAGTTAATTGGGTTTCAGAGATGATTTGGAGAGAGACTCTCTCTCAGGTTTTCTCCTCTGTTTGGGGAAATATGACTTGCCAGTCAAAATCAGGATCTCTGTTAGTAAGGGCAGCACGAGCAGACCTTCACTCCCATCTGCTTAGAGAGTCTGGAGATGAGAGTAAAAAAGGCAAATTGAGAAGAGTTCCACAGTAAAGCCCCAGACGAGAAACTTCTATGATTTGAATATCTGAATTCAATCTAAATTTGTGCAGACCTCATCACAGGTGACTTGCCATGGAGACTCAAACCTGAGTTGAACAGAAAAGCCAGTTTGAAGCAGTGAAGAATCCAGCACATCCTGACTGCCAGAAAACCCCACAAACCTATTTTTCCTGCTGCTTCTCTGGTTTCAGTCAAGTTGAGCACTCGGTACCCTCCCTGGAGACACCAACATGAAGGCAATTCCCAGAAGCCAGGGAATTGTGATCCCAACTGAGGCTCATTCCTGCTGGATGCCATGGGGACCAGCACAGCCCATTCCATGCACCCAGCTGTGCTGCCAACTGCAGAGGAGTGTGCAGAGCTCTGGGAATGAGCGTGGCAGGGACAGACACCTCTCTCATCCCTCACTCAGGAGACGTGTGATCCACAAAGGAGACAGCACAAGAGAGAGCTTGGGCCTCCAGGTCACTCCAGGCTCATGGCATCCCTCAGGGGAGAGGGACCCACCTAGTTCTTTTGGCCAGTGAGATGCAGTTTGGTCTCCTGGGCTTTAAAACAAGGACAGGAAAGAACTGACCACACCTTCATAAAGCACAGCTGTCATTTAGGGATGGCCAACATGGAACTACCCCCTGCTGCTTCCACCAGAAGCTTCTTTGCTTTATAAGCTCCATTATGATGGTGCTACTAAAAGGCTTAATGATCTAAATGGCACCCTTGATTTAAGCCAGATACTTCACTCTCCAAGTGTCAGACTTACAGGTTACTTATACAACCATGAGAAATCTTTGAAATCTTCTAAGGCTGGTAGTACTCAATTTAGTATTTTTATTGTAGCCAGAAATTTCTTTGGAAACATTCAGACTTTCACAATATTAAAAAATAACCCACTTAGTAAGTTCTAAATAATATTTATTTTAGCTAACAGCAGTATTTTAGAAATCCTTGGCTCTCTAAGCCTATTAACTTCTAATACTACCAAGTTGAGCTCTAGAAAAAAAAAAAAAAAGCCTCCTCTTGCTGCCTGTTGACACTGGATATCATCTAAATGGCTCAACTGCAATAGTGTTCCCAGGATTAATGCTGCAGGAGAGAAAGATGTTTAAGAAGGGGCTCAGAGAAGGACTCACAGCCCAAGCAGCAGAGCTGGGCCTTGTGGGCAAACACCTCCTCTCATTTCGTTGTATTTATAGGTCAGCGAGTTTTATTCTGAAGCACGAGAGATTTACTAGGAAAATTCATTACTGCCACTTGCTCTGATTTTCTTTCTCAATATAATTAAGCTTTGCTAATTGTCTATCATGATTAAAATCATGCCAATAACAACCTTGTTTCCCCATTTGGCTGCACTCCAGGCTCTTCAGAGCTCTTGTTTAAGGGCAGCTCTTCCTGTAGCTGTTATGAAAGGTCTTTTCCCAAACACGTGAGGTGAACCCTTGGCCTGTTTGCCAATAAATTCACAGGAGTCAGGATTCTACCCCTGGATTTGCCAAGGGAAAAAAGACAATCAAAAAAGGAAAGATGTGACCAACAGCTGTATGTTAAGAAAAAAAGAGAAATCCACTGAAGATTCAGGATTCATTCTTGCAGGGCAGAAAAATGAGCTCCACCTAGACACAAAGATATGGAGGTGTTGAAATGAATGATGACTTCAGGGCTGTATTATCCTCCCAGCAACACAAAAGCCGATGGAAGGCACGGAAATTCAGCCAGAAGAAAGAAAGGAGAGAAAAGGGGTTGGGCTGGGGAAGGGAAAGAAAGGCAGAAAGAAAGAATCAGTGCTGCTGTTCCAGCACAAACTGCTGTTTCTTAGCCTGATCCCCTCAGGGAAGGCAAACCAGGGGTGCAGGGGCAGGACCACGAGCTGAAGGCAACTCTGCTTTGCATTGAGGCCACTCACTGACATGAGAGGACCCAGACAGGTCCTGGCAGGGGGGACAGGACACAGACAGGAGGCCAGACCCACCCCTGGTGTCTTCCTACCCCTTAGGAGCATCCCTTGCCAAACAGTCAGAGCTTGGCTTTTAGCAGATTTCATCAGCCAATGTCTGACAAGGCAGATTTTCAGGGGGAAATACTGATTCGTTGCCACTAAGATGTTCTGACCTCCAGTGCTCGTTTCCCAGGAGCCCCTTTGCTGGTTTGCTCAGGAATCAGGATGCCCACTGGCCACTGCCATGGGCAGTCCCACCTGGCCCCAGGGACAGCAATGGAACCCAACTCATGACCACAGGCCCAAGGGCTTGGGGCTCTGGGCCTCCCACTAAGAGACACAGAGGCAGAACAACAGAGCAGGGCTGTTTTAATCTATTGAAATGTTTTTGAAATGTTGCCTCCATGGAGAAACCCAAACAAGTTCCAAACATGTCCTTATGTCTGCACATCACTCAAGTGTCCCAGGGTCACAATTCCAGAAGTAAAATAACCAGAGCACTGTGTGCCTCACCTTTTGGCAGAATAACAGATGTATCTGAACTTCTGCAGCTTGATCAGAGTTAACTCTGGGCATTTCTGCTGTGTAACACACTCTCTCCCCTTAGGAAATTAATAAAAGCACTGCCTTTCTCTCCACTTCTGCCTAATTTACACTGTAACCTCTTTGGGCCAGGACCTATTTCTTGTTACGTGTTCATACAGTGCCTCACACAAAGGCAACCTAATCTCAGGCCCTTTTCTAATGCAAATGTAATAGAGAACTGGGCTGTTTTTACAGAAAGGGTAATTTTGGTTCCCCCTTGCTAATGGACTTTTTCTCTGGGAACAGATAATTGGGCTGTTTTGTCATTATTCTTTTTAAGTGAGGTTAAGGTCCTATTGGTGATAAAGTGAAATATGTATTGTGGGCTAATCAGCAGCCCATATCAAAATGTGCCAGGGCAGAGCTCACCCTGCATTTACTGCCCTCAATGGATGGGTTGTACTAACACAATTAAAGGAGGAATTTGGCTATGTACACACGTAGATCATTACACTCGTGTCTTCTTTTACTGCAGATCATGCAGAGAAGGGTTTGAAGATTAGAACATAACAATTATGGGTCTAGACAGAGACCTGCCTAAAGGCAGGAGCTACAGTTAGAGCAGTTTAAGTTACTGCCTCCTCCAGAGGAAGCAATCGAAGAGGCACCGGTGCTTCTGCTCCTGTCTGCCACAAACCCAGAGCTCAGCCCAGTGGCAGGGGGAGCTGGGCTGCTGCACTTGGCTTTGCAGAGGACTGGAAGGACACCCAGCCCCAGGCAATGCCCCTCAGCTGGGGGCAGGAGCTTTGAAAGCCATGGAAGGAACTGCAGGCAGCTGGTTCTGCCCCCTCGCTCCGGAGCCAGCAGGGCCAGCAAAGGTGCAACCTGGGAAATCCAGATTTGATTCTTTGGCTTTACATGCCACTAGTTATCACATGGCTGTTCCTCCTCACACAGGGAAACGTGTTTTTCATGGTGTCGGGGTGCAAAACTAAAACAAAAAGATTCTTCAGCACTTCTTCCTCGACTTAGTTTTCAAATACATTTCAAACGCACCAACCTTTATTTTGGTGGTATTTGTTTCAGTCCAAGAGAGACCAAAGGACTGTCAACCTTCCAGAATTTCTGAGCATGAAGGACAGCTTATCAGAAAAGAACATCAGTGACAGACACTTAAAATACCTTTATTCCAAGGTTTCTCCCCTGCCTTCCCATGAAGAGTAGATTTAAACTGCAACTTGACAGTGCAAACCAATAATGGGCTATTCTGGTCAGTCTTTTAATACATCCATCTTTTATTCCAGTGAACCCAATTTGCTTCCCAGTGCAAGACAGAGTGTTGAAACAAATCACAAAGCCACACATGAGCTACACTTTGGATCTATTAGAAACTTTCTTCCCCTGCAACAGTCACGTGACTGAAATCAAGCAGGTCCTCTCCTCTAGGATGCAGAAAGAAAAATCCTTAGCTCCAGGATTTGCACCTCTGGTCAGATGAATCCTATTTCTGACAGCCTCTTACAGACATTGCAAAGAAAACCTGCTCATTCCAGCTGTTACCCAAGTCTCAGAATTCCTTTTACACTTACATTTTAATCCTCTAATTACATGACTTGTAAGCCACTGAATTCCCTGTTCATGAGAAACTATCCAGGATATCTTGCAGGAAGAAAACAGTGTATGTTTTTGCAGTGCTTAATTCTCACATAATGAAGAAATACTGGACCAAAGCTACATAAGCCAATCTGAGTAAGAAAATAATCAGCATACACTTACTCCTTTAAATGCCACGGAAAAATCATGCAATATATTTGGAATTTCAATGCTTCTTTTCCCTGACACCTTAGGCATTAATGGCTTTTTAACAGGACACAGCCTGTAATTTTCTTAAGGCAATTTTCCACGTTTTTTCACCTTCAGAAAGAATGTGCTGGGTTAATCTTTCCCTGCTGACACCATAAAGATGATTTCTCCAGTTAAAAACGGCCCTCAAAACAAAAGGAATAAAAACAAAAGAGTTCATTTACAGTTTCTTTGCTGAGCAGACAAATCATGTGGAGGATCATTCAATGACAGCCAGTGGGGCAATTGGCCATTCCAACGATTATCATATGGAATGTGCATCCCAGCAGTCCCTGCATAAATCCTTACATTATAGCCCAGGCTCTGCTGGGTGAAGACCTGAACCACCTCTCATTTGTGACTCAGGAGACCCGGGTTATGCTCCTGGATTTGCCATTGCCCTCTGCTGTGTTGCCTTGCAAAAATCTCTGCCTGTCTCTCTCTGGTTTTCCACCTCTGTGATGGGATTCAGGGTATCCTTACAAAGCACCCTCCTGCAGAGGGATCAGTGGAATTGCTAAGTTTCATCCTTTCAAATGGCTGTCCTGGAAAGCAGGGAATTTCAGTCTTCATTTAAAGCACAACAGCCAGTGTGTCTGTGGTGGTTTTAAAGGCATTTTCACATCAAGCTCTGAGAATGCGTAAATGAAAATACCTCTGCAACAAATTCTGTTTGTTTTTCATCCATTGTCTGTACACACTGACAAGCAGTTCATCTTCTCTTCAAGGGGGAAAAAAAAAAAGTTAGCTCTTAACCACTTATTTCTGCTGAAAAACCATTCATATAAATAAAAGAGAGACAGAGAGAGACAAAGTGCTCTGTGCAGACACTTTAAGCTGACAGAGAAAATGCTCCTACCACAACAAACTGGAGCTCACTCTGGGCCGACAGCACCACTCTTGATTTTCATCTTTGAAGGAAAATGAAGAAGAATGAATAGCTATGCCTCACTTACTCTTGAAGCAAATCAAAAGGAATATTCTGGTATCTATTTTTTATCCTCCTGTTCCAGCTAATGAAAACAAAAGACCTAAATATTTGATTACTTCCCTTCTGTGTCAAAAATAATAGTTCATGTCCTCTCTGGTTTGACAGAATGGAGACTTGTTAGATCTCAGTCCTTTCATCTGAAACACAATCACACAGGTTTGCACCAGTCTAACCTATTAAAATAAAGTTGAGCTCTGAAAAGCTGGGGTTTTTTTTCCCCTTTTGGAACTGCATTGCTAGCAATGATTAGATTGCCTTTACCAATAAATCTATAGGGATAAGTGAACCAAAATAGCTACTCCCTCTCAAACCTATCAGTTAACAGCTTCCTTTGTTAATGATTATTTCATGATTTGCCTTAAACCTTACTCTGCTTGTCCTGTGCCCTTCAGAACAAAAATGACCCGTGTTGCAGCCTGTGCAAAATGCATTCAGGACACCCATGTTTGTGAATTTATATGTTAGCAATTTAAGCAGCACTGATGGCTTTAACTATGTGGAATCTCAGACAGGCAGAATCTTTCAAAAATCTGGGGTTCAGTTGGAAACATGTCAGCAAAAAACCACTGAAAAAAATGGTGATCAGAATCTGATATGAACTAACAATGACAAAAAATGGTAAGTGAGGATAATTTTAAGACATATGCATGCCAGGATAAGCAATTATATTTCAGAAAATCACACACAGCACACAATTACAAAGAATCATGGAAGTCATGGGAAGAGTGACCTCATTGCACCGAGGTCATTCAAATTATTTTAACAGCAACTTCCTGCTTGTCACTATTAGCCATAAATATGGGTGGTTTGACTTGTTAGTGGTTTGGTTTTTTCCTGAGTACATTTTATAACAACACTAATTCAATTTTCTTCCCACAATTTTCCCTCCAACTGCATTTCCAGTTCAGTTGTTTCTGCACCCACTGTACCCCAGTTCTGCCACTGCCCCACTTTGCCCCCTCATTTCTCCATCTACAGTGGATTTGTTTTACAGAGTTCTGGAAAATTAATGCTTATCTGACACATGATTTTAAATAGACCCTTTATTTCCTGTAATTACTGGTGCAGCAGTTTTTTCCTGGCTGATGTTTTAAGTAACATGAAGAGAAAAAGAAAGAGAGAAGAAGGAGATAAAAGAGCAGTTTAAATGACTCCAACCTTTCAGTGGAGTTGTGCCAGTCTGAAGTTGAATTGATCATTTGGAGTGTTCTTTCCAAATGGTTGTGTAACCAAAAAAAAAAGGGAAGTAAATCAAGGCATGATTAGTTTCTGTAGCAAGAACTAGGTAAGAGAAAAAATCAGATTTAACTCTAGGAAAGCAATAATGGAAAATGTCTGTCTCACCGACAGTTCCCCTGAGATAAACAATCTGACAGTGCTGAGCTGAGCCAAGTCAGACTCCTCACAGAACTGCAAAAGCTTCTTGTCCATGCTGAGAACTTGGTAGAGCAAAATATCAGCTGTAGCCTGTCCCTTGTCAGCATTATGGATCTCTGTGTTTAGCCAAGATAAGCAATTTCACAACATGTAATTGTCCAGAAGCTTATTGGTTGCCCTCTGAGATACTCAATTAACATTTTCACAACTCCGAGAAGTTAAAAGGAGCCAAAAACTCTGAAGTACCTTTGAAATGATTAATGCTATACAAAGATCACAGTATTTTTTTTCTTCCTATTTTCCCTTTCTAACCTCATCATGTAACAGTCTTGCTAATACTTCCAAGCTCCCCCTCTGATCATCATTTCATTAAACATTTCCTACCACACACTGCAAAAAAAGGAGTCACAGAGTGCACGGAGCATTGGATGCAGAAGATGGATTACAACAAATATGGAAACCACAAAAGCTTTTGTTCCATGTGATGAAAGCCAACATCAGTGTGGGTTACACCACTCAAGGAGAAGGCAGCTCATAAAGCACTCACAAGTCTTAATTCCCCCATTTTGCTATCAGAATAAATCAGTTTTAGAAGAGGAACATGGCCCTGCCTCAGGCACTACCACGTACTCAAGATAACCCAGACAGACATTATGTTGTTCAACAGATTATCAACTGCTGATGTGAAGCAAAGAGACGAAGGAACCTCATCTTACCTTTAGCAAACCAAATTCCTTGCAATGACCGTTACATGAGCTCTTCATTCCCCACTGCTGTGGCTCCAGAAAGTCCCAACCTCTCTGGCTCAGACCCACAAGCCAAGCTCAGTGTGGCAACCCAATGTGGGAGCTCCCAAACTGGGAGGGAAACTGGGAAATGATGGGATTTCCACCACGCTGGCACAAGGGACATATCCCTAACACAGGGTTTAAAGGGGACAAGCAGCCCCACACTGTGAGCTACAACTTCAGCCCTCACCTCACCTTACCACCCACCAGGCTGGCATTTAATCCCTGACTTCCACCAGCCAGGGAAAATGAGATGGGGAGAAATTTATTAGGCTTTATAATCATGCATAACAATCTGCTGTACATCACGACTTAAACTGGAAAATATGCCTGACAGTGGAATTTCACCCTTGTTAGATAAAATGAGGAAAGGTGATTGTGTGTGAGCCTTGCCCCCTGACTCCACTGGGAGAGGGAGAGGAGATAACTGGCAACAGCATTTCTTATTAATTACACATTATCTCTTTGAATAGACAGGGTATAGAGACCTGTTTTCTTCTCACTTTTTTAGCTGGTGCAATGTAAAGAAAGACTTTTATTAATTGGAAAACAATCCTTTGGGCTACAAGGTACTTAAACTCCTAAACCCTACAGATAAATCCAGAGCTAAAAGAATGAGGCATTTCACTTTCCAATACAGATCGAGTTGAACCAATAGTGAATTTTAACATAACTGGAATTATTAAGGAAAAAAACCACTCAATACAACCAGCAATGAAACACAAGTGCCTTGTGTCTGAGCTCTCTCCTGCACAAGAGGCTCAGCCCTCACGTGACATGTCCTGCCTTGAGTCCCCTGCCCACACCATTCCTATTAAAAATGGATAAACAAGGACAGGTGACTGTATTTTTTCCAAACCAGCTAAACAAAGTGTCTCTCTGTGTTCTTTGGTGGCCAAAGCACTCAGGGTGTCAGAAACTCAAATTGCAACTAGAGGACCTTCCCCATCTTGTGCAAGAGATCCTGCCTACACAAACTCCAGATAAACTGAACACAAGCATCCTCTGCTTTATTTCCCCACTCTGACAAATTCTAGTTACTCCTGGAGGCACTCAGCAGTTTCCAAGCAAGCCAGGTGCTTGAGAAGTGTCCTTTCCTGCTCATGGTCCAGCTCAAAGCCAGCTCTCCTTGCCAGGAGCCTGTAAACTGGCAGGAGAGCAGCTCAAAATGCATCTGGGTGTTTGTATTTACACTTCTGCTCTGCAGAGAGGGGTTTGAGCATTTCAAGTCCGCGTTTGTAAAGTTTTTCTCCAACAACTATAAGCACTAGAAACTTGAAAGCAGAGCAAGGTGAGAGGGTGAGACCTGATGCCCTGGCAAAAAGACAAGACACCTGAGAGCTGACAAACCTCATTTGAGCATCGACATGATGCTGTTGCACTGAACATGTCCAGAAGTAGTGACTGGCTTTAAGTACTTACACTGTGCTATCACAGGACTTCAGAAAGTAGAGATTAGGGCTTTAAAACCTCACCTGACCTAAAGCAAAAGGGAAGGAGCCAAGGAAGAGCCGCTAATCGTTCCTCAGGGATCTGCTTTGCTCCTGCACTGCTCTGGCTTTGCTTCATGGGCAGTGCCAGAGCAAGGATGGTCCCTTCAGACCACCAGCACGGGTCAGTTATGGTGCTCTGCACATAAACTGGCTGCACTCATTTGTAATGTTTTCCTTCCTCTGTTGCACTCCCTCTTGATTAATTAGTGCCATTAAGGCACCTATGCAGAGTACACATGACAACCTGCCTTGCATAACAGTGGGAAGAGAGAGCAGGTCCTTCTGAATTCAGGGAAAAGTCTCTGAAGTGTAAATAGATAAAGATAATCAAATTCAGACAAGATTAAAATGAACAGACTATCAACCAAGTGACACTATTAATAAATGTCCACAACAAGTAGGGACAGAAAGGACTCCGAAAAGACCAAATGTAATTTAATTAGACAAATGAGAACACACAAAAGAAACCATAGCAGATAACTGCATGGAAAGACAAATAAAGATTTCAGCAATAATTGATGTTATATTATTCACTGTATAAAATGAACTGTGCCAGTGATCTTCTCTATTTACATAGCAGGATGGAGGTGGAAAACCTTGGGATTTTACCTGTAACCTTGTACACTACAGACACTTGTCCTTCACATGAATAAATGGAATTTTGTTCTCAGTGTCGCACACATTAAGCCATGGGAGTGCAGAATATACTTATGTACTTACAGCAATCTTGTGATGCAAGGGAATACTATTATTCTGATTTTATGGATAGAGTTTTACAACCTCATTAGTCTTGAGGCAACAAAGCTTTCTTGGTAGGGTTTGGCTTGATATTACAGAGCGTGAAAAATCACATCCCATCATTTACATGACTAAAACAGGCGAAGTTTCTGATGGAAATGCAATGAGGTTGACAAGGCCCTGCCCATCAGCTGTGCTGGTGTTTATTGGAGCAGCTACACTGGCAGAATTCCCCCTTCACTGTTTCTCCACTGGAGATTCAGCCCACCAGGCTGACTGGGGGGGAATTTTGTACCAGAGCTGAGCCTCAGTCCACAGAGCAGTGAAAGGACTTGCAAGGGCCATGGATTGCTGTGCCCAGCAGGGATCTGCATGAGAAGAGCCCATCCTGGCACCCAGGAGAGGAGCAGGCACATCAGAGGAGAAGGGCTGAGCAGGGGCACCTGAACAAGGGTGGGAGCACGGACAGGCTGCAGGAGAAGGGATATGGTTGCATGGGTTGGGCATGCAAGGGTGGAGGAAGGAAGGCTCTCTGCTTTCAACCTGTTTCTTCAAAAGATAAAAGGGAAATCTCATGTTTCCACATTAAAAGTTGAAGGAAGAGTAGTCTGTGTTGCCCTAAACTCAACAACCACCCAAGGGCAGGTGCTGAACTTGCGCTGCAGTTCCTGTCCTGCTGCTGGTTGAGGTGATGCTCAGAAAGCTCCATTTCTCGCAAGGGAACACCCCCACCCTCACTCACTACACTTCAACACCACCACAACCTGCTACAGAAAAGGGGTATGTCAGAACTAACCAGCTATTTGGGGAGCCCTCCTACTGCTGGCACAGCTCTGCCCATGCCTGTGAATGTCTCTTGGCTCCTGAAGGGAAAAACAAGGCCAAAAAGAAAAGAAACTGAACCCCCCAACCTTTTAAAAATCACAGCTATGGTGATACTGAAGCTTCTTCCAATATAAAAATTCTCCCTTAAAAAGTCAGAGTCCAGAACAGCTGTATTGTAACAAGAGGTTATTTTCTCTATTTTTGTATAAATGCTTTTAAAAAACAATGCACTACATGGTTTGCCATTGAATTCTACCAGCACAGCACTGTCTAATGTGGCAGTTCCCTAATTGTCACTGTTTCCCATACCACTTCACTAATCAATTTATTTGATTTTACTGTGTTTCAATCACTCCACAGAGGAACCACGGAGGGGTGGGTGTTTCTAATGAGATCCTGTGAGGACCCTGAGTAATTGACCCTCAGCTATACAACATTTTTATCAACAGGCTGGAAGAAAATACGAAAACATTATTTGATAAAAATGTCAAATGACTGACAAAGATTAGGAGAATGGTAAATAATGAAGTGGAGAAGGTATTGATTCAAAGCAAGCTGATAAGATCAACACAAGCAAACATTAAGTGCTCCACAGTACAGCCACTGAATGAGTCCTAAATCCCAATTAGGAAACAGGATAAACTGAATCCTAGGAACAAAAAACTTACTTACAGCACTTTTATGGGTTAGAAAGGTCTGTTTTGGAAAGAAAAGGGCTAAAATACAGAAAAAACTTGGAAATCAAGCCCAGGCATTGCCATTGCAGTGAAGGGTCTATCTAATGCATTCCCTGACTGTGTCAGCAGGATAAAACCACGTGGGAATAAAAGATTATATCACACTGTGAATTGGTACAAGCACAACAGCAAAGCAGCAGGGATGGCCCCTTGGTAGGTTTTGCATCAAACAGCCACAAGAATGATTAAAAGGATAGTAAATACATGGTCAGTGCAGGAAGTAAGGAACTCAATCTGTTCAGATTATCAGAACAAAGGAGAGGGGAAAATTGATCACAGTTTATTAATACCTACATGGGACACTGAAGTTCCATAATTGCAGCCTCTTTATGAAATAAATGGAGCTATGATATGATCCAGGAGCTGGGAATTAAGCTTTGACTTGAAATGAGATGCTGGATTTTAATAGCAAGAGTAAATAACAGGTGGATTTATGGAGAGTTAAACTGCATTCTTCCACATTGTAAACCTGTATTTCACAAGTGGGTATTTCCTGAGATACACCCCAGCTCACCTGGATTAATTCAGGGTGGTCTCCAGGTGGTCAGAGGAGATTTTTGCACTGGTCCCTTTTGGCTTGACAAGCCACAGGTCTCCAGATCAATCCCTGTTCCTGCACCCCTGGCCTGGAGTGTTTCCTTCAGGTCATTAAGTTTAACATCCACTCTCCCTTCATTTAGAATATGCAATTTAAAGCTATAACTGCTGCCTTAATTGAATGGTAATTAAATCTGAGCCTGCCTCAGTGTTTTCTGTAACCAACCCACTGCTGCAAAGTCAGAGCTGGACAGTGTCTGGAGCCACCATCTCAGCAGGGGACAGGGACAACAGCACAGCTGGCTCTGCCCCACAGGTCAGTCACAGCCTGAATTTCATTAAAGAGCTGTGTCTTTGGAAATCATTTTTGGCATGCAGGACCACAGGAACAGGGATTTAGCTGAGGAGCAAAGATACAGCACAGAGTTCATTGAGTCCTGCCATCCCAAGGCAATTCTGCCACTGAGATAAAGCTTCCCTCATTCCAGTAATGCAGGACTTGCCCTTCTCTACATCCATGTCCCCCCATCAGTGACACCATTTAGGCAATATTCCCCTTCCTGAAAATCTCTTTCCCAGTGCTCCTCCTCCTGAGCCTGTTCAAGCCTCCCTCAGGCTCAGTTAAACCCCACACAGTCCTTGGGTTGCAGCAAAACAAACCAGGTGCAACATTCAGCCCATGGTTTCCAAAAGCAGCTCTCACTGGTATCCTATGGAAAGGCACAGACTATAACTTAAAATAAAGAAGATTTTTAGAGGTTTTCACTGAAATCTCGTTCAGCTGGTCAACATTGCAAATATTCCTTCCAGCCAGAGAGTGCAGGACACCAGTGCCCATCAGTGATGATGATTCTGCACCTGAACACCTCATTAAGCATTTGACTCTCTGGTACCATCTAATGGCACCATCTAATCAGGACAACCGTGAGCCACTGGCACCTTTGTCAGCCATGGCACGACCTGCCATGCCTGAGAGGGGTCGGTTTCTGAGCCTGCAAAGTGTGTTTGCTCCTCCTTGTTCACACATTTCTACTCTGTATAATGGGAATTACAAACCTGCACTCAGGTCTTTAGACATTCAGAGAAATGCCTTTAATCTTTATAAAGATATATACTTTCTCTAAGCTTTAAATTAAAGGAAATGAAATAGCACTCTTCGACCTAAACCAATGGAGATGTAACTGGAAAACATTAAACCAAAGACCTGTTTTTCGTACAACACGTAGACTGGCTGTGGAATCCTTTCCTCCTGCTGCCCTGGACATGCATTGCAGAATTTGCTTTTAAAGTAGTAATCACAAATTGACCACTAACAAGGGATTCTGTACTTTTTCACTTGCAAAGCACTTTCCCTGCTAAGTTATCCAACAACTACTTGACAAAATCTCCCCCAAAGCATAGAAAACAAAAACTGGTATGCACATGGTGATGTGGGACAGCCAATCTAAGAGGTGTGCCCTAAAATCCCTCCTAGTTCATGCCGAAGGCACAAAGGAATTCGCTCATCATGTATCATCATGCACATTTCTAATAAAGAACTCAATAAATTGTTGGTTTGTTGAGAATGGGGAATGGGATTTATTTACCATTGTTTAGCAGAGATGACTCAATCCATAACCCCATCACTGCAATAAGTTCAGAAAGCCTTACAGCAATACATGGATTTCTGCCACCACCACGTGCCACTTCAGATGACAACACAACATAAACAATGTATTTTAAGATAGATAACCCTCAGATGAAAAGCATTACATTGCTGTCTTTGAATTTTGGTCTGGTCTTAAAACACAGCTTGGTTTTTATATAAAGGTAACTGTGCTTAAAAATAAAAATTAATGCTTGTGTACCAATCTGTTTGCAGTGCTGTGGATCTACCAAAGTGAAGGGATGAGCCCCAGACACACTGGAGGATTTGGTTTCATTCCTGTTATTAGTGCAGGTAAATTTATTCAGTGCTGTAACCACACACAGCTCTTGGAAACCTCCTGAGGCCTGAGTGAAGAGGACTTTGGTGAAGGTTTTTACTGTGCTATCAGGCAGGGAGGTCAGCAATAAAAAACTTACTGTCTTATCTCAAGTGGAATACTTCAAACCTTCTAAAATTAATTTCCTTTTCCTGATATACTCTTGGGAAATTGCATGGAGAGTGTTGCATTTATTCCTCCAACACCTGATCCCACAGAATGCACAAAGCCTTTATGCTGAGCAGGTTTTAGTTGCAGAATTGAGAACCTCCTCTGGGCAAGTCTGAGTGGCTTCTCCAGTGAGCCACTATTTCTCCTGCTGCTCCACAGAAGAGATGTTGGGATCATGCAGGTTTCTCCCTTGAGATGATGCTGATGCCACAGCAGGACTACCTCAAAAGTTTCAGAAACCCAATAAAAGTCTCTGTGCTCTGAAATAAAAATTAGGAGACTAATGGGACTCTGGGTTTCTCAACAGACCGGAGCCTTGGTGGTTTATTGCACACAATTCAGTGATAGTCATACCTTTCATGGGGTGCAAAAGTGCTTTTTTTTTTAATAACAGCTACAGAAAATCAATAGACTTCATGAGCTCAATTAATCCCTGCAGCTGCTGAGCCAGAGTCAGAAGGAAACAAAGAAATCTTCCCATTCTAAGCTTTGGGCCTAAGCTGTTGTATGGAGAGGAGGATAGAATCATAGAATGGATTGGGTTAGAAAAGACCTCCAAGATCATCAAGTCCAACCCTTGGTCCAACTCCAGTCCCTTTACCAGATCATGGCACTCAGTGCC
>JAWWEV010000004.1:3533078-3544397 GCA_035583235.1 Hafferia zeledoni | reverse complement strand
CAAGCAGCCTTTTGAAGTAAAATAAATACAGTGCAGACCAAAGATAATCCGAGAATACCTAAATACAATGGAGAAGTGAACCCAATCAAGATAAGGAAGAAACACCTCAAAATAACAAATAAGGCTTAACTAACAAGATTGTCTCTAGTTAAATTTTAAGTTAAGAATGACACCAAAGAAGAACCCAGCCCCCACGACCACGGAGAAGCAACAGGAAGAATCAGATGAAAGGATCTCAAGACAGAGAAAGAAGAAAATCATTTATTAGAACTGGTTAAAGATAAACCTGCTTGAACTGTATAAAAAAGGACCCTCGAGCTCAAATGGTGTCACTGATGGAGCAGAGACTCCCAGCGCACCCAGCGCTGTTTACTCTATAGCTTTCATTATTTATAAAATTAAACTACCCTTTATACCAAATGATTGGCTATTTGGGTGATCGTTTATAACACTGTCATTTTTAGGAAGCTGTTTGATACCTGTTTGTAACTCTCTGCCTTCCCAGGTTTCCTCCCTATCCCTCATCCCCAACAAGCTGCTCACCGCCTGGCACCGCCGCACTGGCACCGCCGCGCTCATGCCCTGCCAGCCACTGCTTTTCTAGGGTTTGTTTCTATCACCAGCCGCTGGTAAATGAGGCTGGTGTGACAGCCCACTGGCTGGATAATGAGTTCATTCTCCAGCCCCACGGAGAGCGAGGTACTTTCCTGGCCCATCTGTTCCCTGCGCTCCTCCCGGCACAGCTCCGGGATTGCTGTTCCTGAAAAGAGCAGCACAGCCCCGGCGGAGCGCTGATGTGCAACAGAGCCCGGGCTGATGGCCTGAAACACACACTGCAAAGCTCTCTCAGCTGAAAAATGGAAGGAGAGACAGCGCTGGGATTGCTTCAGAGCCACTGCTGCAAAGTGTTAAACTGGAAAAAAAAATCAGGGGGGAAGAAAAGTCTCTGGAAAGCTGAAACAAATTTTTTAGCACACACATCGCACAGGCAAAGTGCTCAGCCACTTCTGTTTATTCCACATTTTCTAGGAGAAATAAAAGCTCCAGCATAGTCACAGGTGTGTAAACAGAAGCGGTCACAAGTCAAAGCAAAGATCTAGAGACACCAGAACAAGATACAACACTTAAAATACCAAGTCAGGAAGTTTATCCAGCCTTGACTGAAACTGGCACATCTGACAGTTAAAAAGCCCAGGTAACATCAGCAAATATTTTAATTTGGGGGAGGTGAAGAGAATCACAGACTATTCCGAGTTGGAAGGGACCCACTAGGATCATCGAGTCCAACTCTTTAAGTCAATGGCCCACACAGGGGATTGAACCCATGACCTTGGCATTATAACAACCAAGTTTTAACCAACTGAGCTCATCTCAGGGTTTTAGAGGAAAGGAAAACTGGTACCTTCTTCAATTTGGAGAAGGGATGAATAAAAATTGATGAGAGTTTGGTAAAACTTGAGTTAAAGCCCATGTGGGCTCTGTAATGTACCATCTCCTCAGTACAAAAGTGTGGCAACAGAAGACTGACAACATCACATTTCAAACTGCCTTTTAAAAAAGTTCTGCATGTTTTTAAACACACTGTCCTGCAGAACTTGCTGCTGGTTGATATGAACAAGGAGCAAAGGCAGGTGATTCATTAAAGCCTTCAGGCTGATGAAGGTCAGGAGAACATCCTCACTCCCATCCAGTGGGACATTGTAACAAGGAACTCTCACGGCTGGGGCTGGGATATGAGCCAGCTGTCAGCAGACAGAGCTTGCTCCAGGTAAGTCCTTCCACAGCTGCCTATTATCCTCTACCACATTATTCCTCCTGACAGACACAGCACTGTCCATATAGATCACAGGTGCAATCCAGTATGGAAATCCTATCTCGTTGTGCAATACATTACTGTCTTCTCCCTGACTGTACTAATGTCTGAATTAAACTGTAATATCTCATGACTGGAACCTTTCTTTAATTCATACTGAAGACCCCTCACACAGTCTATGCACTGAACAGAGTAGTAAATTCACCTCAACATCTTTATGCTTTCCCACAGTCTTTAAATCATTCATATCCAGACTTTCTGTGTGTTCTGGATCAGATGGAAATGTTTCTAGCCCATAACTTTTCCATTAACGTTTTTGGGGAATGAAGTCTTTAAAGAGAAGGCTTTGTCCTTGAATCATCAGGAGAAAGAGCAATGGCTACACTTCACTGCTGCAGGAGGAGCCTGGAGGGACCCCTGGGCTTTGAGCCATCCCAGAGCAAGGTCCTGAAATCAGGCCCTAAATACACCCTAGTGACAAGCACACACTGCAGATGGGTGGCTGGTGGGGTGGCATGTCCCTCCCTCCACCAGTGCTGAAGGCATCCTCCCCCTATACAGGCAAAGAAGTTCAGTGAACTCCCCTTTCTCTCACATTCTGAATGAAACCCTCCAAATGTGCTTCCCTGTAACACAAAATGCAATTATTCTGCAAGACATGATGAAAATTCGAAAACAAGTTTGAGAACAGCTCCACTGCATCATCTGCAGAAGCTCAGGAGGGTGAGCAACAGAACTGCACAGTAGGAAACCAAAGACTTCACTGCAGTGCACCTGATTTGTGAGACATCTCCCAAAATCAGCCTCATGGAGACACAGCACACCAAGGGCTTGCAGGTGAAAACCACCACTGTGTACAGCAAAACACATTAAAACCACATTAAAACCACATTAAGGGGTTTGGCAGAATCCTCTAAAATTCAGACAAAGAGTCCTTCCCTAGCAAGGACCCTGTACACTAAACCACTGCAGCCTGTAGGGTAACAATGACACACTGACTGTCCCTCTCTCATGACAATTGCTCTTTTCTCCATGAACTCTTTTTCCTCCCTGGGTTTAACCCAGAGCTGGAAGGCAACCACTGCTACAGAGGCTGGAGGAGACAGGGGTTTATTATGCTGTGAAATCCCTCAAGTTACAGCCTCATCAAGCACGTCTAGCAATGACACAAAGCCCATCTGAGGGGGAAGTTTCCTCGATCCTTGGGGGTCTGCACAGGCAGCTCTGGGGCCATCGGTCACTACTCTGACCATGAACTGCCCAACATGACTAAAAGCTCTGCTTCAGCCCAGGGAGCCTCTGGCAAAGAGTCTCTTTGGGGAATACACTTCCAAGGTGTGACACAAAGGTGCAAAACACACAACTAGATATCTGAGACTGTGCCTACAATCCCTTCCATTCCTTCTACAGCTGTTGATACATCTACATCAGGATGCTGATGGTAACATTTGATTCACTCAGTTTTGCATCTGAAGGATGAACTGCATCCAACCTCCTGAGCCCTGGACATCAAGGACCATGTGCAGGCAGCAGTGCCTTTCCTGGCTCCTGCAGAGCCTTGGGATTTCCTTCCTCGGCACAATCTGGGACTGGCTCTCAGCAGCAGAAGGGGACCAGAGTCTGGATGGTCCTTGCTACAGCACTGAGATGCTGGGAAGGTTTAGTCAGACCTGGGGATGCACAGCTCTCCCCAAGATCTGGGAGTGTCAGGGTCCACCAGGCAAACCTTCTCCTTCAGAGACTCTTGCTCCTTGCAGCAGCTGACTGCAAATTGACCCCAAATCCTCATGGTTTCTTTAAGCCACACAGGACTTCACACTCTTGTAGGAGTAAGGAACATTTTGCTGAAAGCACAAACATTTACTTTTGAAACAGGGGAATAGTGGAAGCAAATGTGAGCAGGGTACAACAGCACGCTGCGACTCTGTATTGTTTCCTAAGGTACTCCAAATTCCTGGCTTGAGGCCAGTCTCTCACACACAAGGGGCTCTCCCTGGTGCCATGTGTTAGCACAGGTCTCTCCCTGCTTTTGAACCTGTTCTGAGAAGGTCTGTCTTTCTGCAGTGCTCTCCAGCTGCTCCCAATTTCTGCCTCCAGCCTCTGACCTTTCCATGGCTACCTGTGAAATCCCACATTCAGTAAGAGACTTTTTAAAGCAAACAGTTTACATATGATTAATTCTGCCTGTAGACCTCAAAAAAAACCTCCTTCCTGATTAACAAAGGTCACTGAATTTCAAAAGTTTATGGCAAACAATTCAAATATATTACAACTCTCCCCTTAAAAATGAAGTAAAAATAAAACCCCTGGTTTTGTCTGGAGAAAACAGATGTGTCTGGAGAAAAGGCAAGAAGCTGGGTAGATGCAAACTGGAAACTTGTAGAAGAGCAGCTGTGGGTTAACACCAACAGCTGGACAGGAATAAGGCAGGACCTCTTGCCACAGCAATCCCCAGACAGAGAAACACATACACATCCCAACAGTGAGCACTGCTGGAGATCCTGTTGGAGTCACTTGGCAGTAGGACATTCTCTGAGTGCTTTGAGGTTGCACTTTCCCTTTGTGGATGTCAGAACATGTTGCAGAGATATGACATGACTTTATCTTCATTTCCAGTGAGGGGAACTGAGAGGAGGTGATGGGATCTCAGGATGAGCTAGAGGGTCATCAGCACAGTTAGAGCCCTGGTCCTTCCAGCATCGCTGCCACCCTCCTCAGCCTCCTCAGGGAAGACAAGTGCCAGCCATTCCCATTGAAGGTTCTGTGCCTTGGAGCATTCAAGGGCTTTTCAGCACCGAGGGCCTCCCAGCTGGGCTGGCACCAAAAAGCCATGGTGGCCCAGAGACTGTCCTAGTACAGAGCAGTCAGGGGGGGCCCAGCCCTTGGTGAGCTGTCACAGCTCTCTGGGACCAGCAGAGGAGCAGCAGCCCCTTTGCTGAGGAGAGCATGTGAAAGCATTAAGAGGGAATCCTCAATCATCTTCCCACATGTTCCCATCATACCTTTCTCTATTAGGCAGCCGTGACTTTGCTAACCTGACTGATCCATAATTCATAACTATTATCCATGCTCAATAATTGCAGTGTTAATATTTTTGTAATTTAGAAGTACCTTTCTCCAGCAGAGTTCAGCCTGTACCACTGACTAATGCACAATTTAATATTTAAGTGTTTATGAGCAAAAATGTTCTCTCTCCCCTCTTTCTTCTCTTTCCTGATTCACACCATCAAAATGTTTCCAAAATGTTGGGGAAAAGAGGAATTTTACGAGGGAATCTCATCACTTCAAGGCAGAATTTAAAAATTATGAGATGCATAATGCCCGATCTATCAATCAGAGTCAATTCTGCAGTACAGACACACTGAAAGCCCTTCACTTTCTAATCACTAATAAGTAACACTATCAAATTCAGCCCTACACTCCATTAGAACTGCAGTAGAAAAGCACTTAGTGTAATACCCAAAGACAGCTCACCACATACGGCTCACTTGGCTCAAAGACAGTACCAAAGATGTTAATAATTTGAAAGCTTCCTTAACCAATGTCCTCTATCAATATGCTCAAAAAAGGAAATATAACACCTATACAGACCTTCTGTAGATTAAAAAAATAAATCTAACTTGTATTCAGCCAGAGAACTGTGACTTTTCCCCCATCTGTGAATTACCCGTGGATGTGTCGCTGTCCTGGATGCCGAGCCCATCATCTCCATGCTGCAAACCACAGGAATCATTTCCATTCTTTGCTTCCAACCACATTCATTCCAGCAGGGTTCTTTATGTCCTCCTTTCCTAATTCCTCATTTTTCCATCAGTCTCCCAAGCACCACAAACACAGAATTGCCAGGGCAGCGATGAACTCCATCCAGCCTCTCTCAGTTGTGCCTTATTTCCTTGGTCTCCTCCAAGGGAAGGACAGGCAGAGGCACAAAGCACCTGAGAAAGGGCCCAATGCTCATGTCCTGTCTTTTAAAATTACTTTCAACCTCCAGCTTCAGAATTTCTAAGGTTTTCTTACTCTGCAGAGTAAATGTCACTGGCAGAGCTGCTGTGAAGCGCCCAGAGAGGCAGCAGAACCTCCCAGCTGCAGCAGCAGCACAGTGTGATGAGGGGATGTAGCAAACACCGAGTTTACACACATACAGAGACACTGTGAGCTGGTGACAAGTAGTACAAAGACTTATTTGATGCAAAGACAGAATGACTGCATTGCTTATGTCAAAAAAAGATCAGTGGGAGCATAACAACAGACCATTCTGCATGCGACACACGCCGCATAAAGCACAGAAAATACTCTTTATGTTTCCTGCGCTTTTTTAGCCTGGTTTCTCAGGAAAAAAAACAAGAGATGTGCAATTGTTCTGTCAGTCACTGCTTCCCCAAATAACTTTTGAACCTGTTGGCTGATCTCAGGTTTGACAGATAGGCTGAGGTCTCAAAGGGATCACATTCCTATCAGATGCGTGAAAATAATAGAGACTCAAGCTGGCGCCTTTCCTGAGCTGCCCCCTGTGCTGTGCTGCCTCTGCTCTGTTCCTCAGGGGTACCAATTAGCCCAGGAGCCAGAGCAGCCCTGTGGGTAAGGGAACAGCTGGGGGAACGCTCACTCACACCCTCACACACTGCACACAGCAAAAACACCACTGTGAATGCTCCAACCACAGCACACGCTGAGATGGGGCTCCTGCCTTCCCACATCCATCCTCCTCCAGGCACAGAATTCCAGAGCAGGCTCCTGAATTGTCCATGTGCTGGCAGCCTGAGCAACTGGGCAGGGTGGCTTTGGGGCTTCCTTTGTCCGCAAAACCGAAACACTGATGGTATTTACAAGCTCCCCTGTGCTGGCAGTGCTGATGCCCCAAGGACTGCCCTGTTGCCCCAAGGCTCAGCAATAAATGGCATTACCTTCCCCGACCTCCCCTGCCTGCCCCTTGGAGCTGCAAACAGCAACACAACCTCTGAGCTGCTAAAGCACACACACGTTTTCTGGCTGGAATTACAAAAAAATAGAGGGGCATTGCCTGGCAAAGAGGAAGATTCCTGTTCAATTTTGAGGGAATGCCTATGACAGGGAAGCCACAGGACTCTCATTCTTATAGCCAATGCTGCTAATTAAAACTGTTTTGGAAGATCTGCAGCCAGCATATAAATCACCCCTCTATATGCTATAAATAAGAGGCAGATATGGAATTGAATAGCTCCCATTTGTCAAGGGAATGAAGAGATTTGATTGTGCCTTTTTGAATAATAAATCCAGACATACCTAGCAGGGCACGGAGAGTTGCTCCAAGTGTCTCTTTTATCAAACAACAATGATTATATTATAGGGTATGCATTATGGGGCATCATCCATTTCTCTTGTTTTCTCATTTATTGCTGACATGCTCCCTCCCAGATGAAACATTTCGCTCTGTACAGTGTGTGTTCATGCAAACATCTCAGAAGCCAGGCAAGAGCAAACACCACGGAGGCTCCTGATGGGATGTGCACCTACAGGATGTCTCACAGAGCAGAAGGGAAATTTGTGGGCAAACTGAGCCATAGAAGCCTAAATACACAGGTGTTAATTCCCATGTATTTTCCCACAGGACACTCATACTGCACTGGGTATCACACAGAGGAAAGTCACACTGTTCTTATTGGCAATGGATGTCCATTTATACAAAACAGCACAGAGAACCAAAGCAGAATTCCTTAAGATCATGTTAAAACATCACTGAACAATGGAAACTCCAAAGTCATCCACACAGAGCGTCAGATTCTCAATAATAATAATAAAAAGTTACCTCACTCCGGTGTGGAAATCTCTTCTCAACCATGAACATCACATCCCACTCACAGCCACCATGTCTTTCTCACTGGGAAAAAAAACAAACAAATGGGCACCAATTAGGAAATGGCATTTATTAATGCTAAGTTCAGAGTAGCTTCAAATCTTGCACATTCACTCATAAAATAAAAGATTTAGGGTTCCCTGTCGCATGGAAGGCTGCAGAAGGTTAATTGAGTTCACCCAAGAGGTATCATTACCTCTGTAACATACCTAGGGAAAAAAGCACAGCAGTCAGGTTATGAAGATAGATTTATTTCAAGCCTTTAAAACTATTTGTCAAATCTTTTGTCCTCCAACAGGATGATGATTCCTCTTGCTTTGTCCCTAAAACCCACTAGAGATGAACAGCAACTTCCACAGCATCCCACTGACCATGAGTTTTGCACCTTTGCCTTCACCCCACGCACTGGGAGGCTGAGATGCACAGAAGCCATAACCTCTGGCATCTGCTCCCATTTTCCCAAAGGGAAAACATTCCCAGGGAAGGAGCATGGGATTTCATGCAGGCTTTCCTCTCCCCTGCTGAAGGAGCAGCTGGTGGCTGGAAGCCCATGAAACCAGCCCAAGGGGCTGCAGAGAGTTTCCTGGGGGCTGTGCCTTTGCCTCTGCTGGAGCTTAAAGTGGGCAGAAACAAGGGGGAAATCTCTCTATCTGGGATCCCTCATCCTCCCTTCTCAAACAGCAGCAACTGCCTCATCCTTCCACCATCACCAGGATGAAGAGCATCCTTGTGGCCTGCTCCTCACCTGCTCAGCCCAGTAAAGCTGCGACCTGTGTGTATTTATTTTACCAACAACAACTGTAAATCAGGATGATTTTATTATTTTGGGCTTATGTTTGTCAATAAAAAGGAAAAGACAGTGCCAGGCTGCAAGAATTTGATGGCTCTGCATCGATTTTCAAATCCCAGCCATGCTGCCCAACATCCTGAGGTGCTTCCCTGCCCTGCCCTTGCTCCCTGGAGCTTCTGACCCTCAGTGATGTTCTGGGCACCTCAAGCCAGGCCATGGTTCCCAAGTCACCAGCTCTGCAGGCACTTTGCAGTCACTGTTTAGTGCCTGAGGATGATACAAAAGCTACAGCAGAACAATTCACAACACACAGAGAACAAAGCAAGCAGATGGGACTCAGAGCACAAAGAGGATGAAACATCATTTTAACAAAATCCGCTTTTTCAGCTGACCTGAACTTGAAATTAAGGTGTTAAAATCCAAGACAAAGAGGCTTTCTGATTGGCAGCCAGTGATGTCAGCCCTGTGCCAATTACGGAGGGAATTCATGTGGCTGCCTTAAAAAAGAAATAATTCCCTCTCTGATACAGCAATAAGACATTGTAGACAGCCCATTTGCAGGGGATTACACGGCACTACTCTGGTAGTTAAAGTCACTGAGCCTTTTGACCTTGTGCCTCCTAACACTACTGGAGGCATAATCACACTGCTCATCATGTGTGTCTTATTGCTTAAACAAAGCCCAGACACCCAGCAACCTGAGCCCTGCACCTCGGGCTCACTGGCTATGAATTATTGTGCTGGAACAACACGATGGTCATAAACAGAGCTATTTATTAGTTTATTCTATGATTTCAGAGGTGACTATACAGACTAAGAAACTAGAGGAAGGCCAGAATGAAAGCATTTCTCAGGTCATTGCCTTCAACAGAGATATTTCATGCTACCACGATGCTTACACAGGACAAGTAAATCTCTGCACGCTGCAATCTTGAAGTCACTAGAACTAATTGTCTCTCCAGATGGGCTCGGAGCTTACTGGCTGTCACAACGTTCAGCATATAATGAACATCAGGCAAGGTGAAAATTGATATCAAGAGCACTTCTAAGAGCTAAAAAGTTAACACCTAAATTGGAAATCAATGCATGCTTTAAGTATTGATCAGAAGAACAGAAATCTTCAGGGTTTTGCCTCTGCTGAGTGCACACTGTTAAGAGGTTGAGATGAAGTCCACTGAAACACCCTGTCTTTTAAAAAAAAGGCACAAAGCAACCCAACCCTACCCTTTATGGAATGACTGCCACAACCATGTCCACCTGTTCAGAGCAACCAGGAACATGCTCAGACAGATGGCAGTAGCTTTTTTAATGTCTCAGTTTTTAAAGTCGTGCTTGTTTCCTCAAGACAAACAGCAGAGACCAGAAGAAACCACAGCAGAGAAGCACCACTAAAGAAAACAATAAATACGTGGAGGAATAAGGACACCGCACACCAGACCAATGTGATCAAGGGAATGCCATTTATTACACACTGCACACGGTTTATACAGGGTTAAGGCTACTTTCAATTGGCTAAATTGAATCTCACACCATCTAACTGCAAACTCTAATTGGTTATAATCCATATCTCACTCTCTTAGAAACCCTTAGAAATGAGTCCAGTGTTTTGGTGAAATCATCCTGACTGTTTTCAGGAACATCTCCAGTGTCCTGTTGGAAACCTGAGGAGTTCTCATGAGAAACTCGGGGGGAGTTGCTAAGAACTTCTGGGGAGTGATTTTTCCTTTACTGGACAACAGCAGCTGTGGCCTTGCTGCTTCTCAGCTCTATCTGCCTTCAGTCTCACAGGGTCTGTACAGATCTGAATTGCTCCCCTTTGATTTTTCTGTACCCACACAGCACCTCTGAGGAGCCTCCCCCCTGAGGAGCACCACCCTGGAGCAGGATGGATGGCCTGTGGTACAGCATGGCAAGGGCAGGGCTGTGCCTGGTGATGAGCACAGGGCAAGATTTTGAGCTTGCTCAGCACATGGAAGGCCAGATCTCATCCCTGCAATGCAGTTCATGGGCCTTTTCTTGCTCTGCACATAGAACTGCACAAAGGCAACTGTATTGCTTTGGGAATTGGGATCTCCCCCCAGTGCCCTGCTCTGTGGTGGGACACACCTCCTTGGGTCAGCACTAGGTGAGCAGCAGCTGCAGAATATGTCATCCCGTGCTGTGTATCTGCTCAAAGCAAGCTTTTCAGGCTCACTGATGAATGAAATAGCTGTGAAAAACAAATGTCTTACTGTTTGAGTCCTCCAGCCTGCAAGGAAGCAGGAATTTCTGTGCACTACATCAAAGAAGCACTTGACCCTATGTGATCAATTCCTCCTCCTAATTATTACACACCGAAAGATCTGAATTCCTGCTAAGTCTCTCAGGTGAAAAGGGCAAGAATATCTCAGAAAAGGTTAGAAAATCCGTACATTTCTATAAATATTTGTTGGTCTGCATTCCTTTAACTTTGCATGATTAAATACAGCCTGCTTCTGTTCTTCCACTTTATCCTCCGGGGAAATTTATCATCAAAATTATTGTACAGCATTCATTACTCTAGCCTCATTTAAAACCTTGCCCTACTTATTATTTAGGCTGAAAAAAAAAAAAAAGTCGCTTTGTATAGTATTTCCTATAATAGTCTCAATCATTACGTTTAAAAGATTGCTGTAAGGCAGCTTAGCCTGCATTAGAGAAAAATAAAGTGGGATGCCATAGTTAAGTGTTACAGCTCCTATTCAGCTTTTGTTTCCCAAATCATAACAATGCAACGTTTCAGTCTCTTAAAAGGCTCTCACTGCTCATTAGCAACATCCAGGACTTCAGTCCCTGGCTTTAAAAAGGACATCCAGTGGTTCTTCTCCAGCTGCAAAAGGGGAGGGAAGGGGAAGGGGAAGGGGA
>JAWWEV010000004.1:3516736-3532978 GCA_035583235.1 Hafferia zeledoni | reverse complement strand
GGGAAGGGGAAGGGGAAGGGGAAGGGGAAGGGGAAGGGGAAGGGGAAGGGGAAGGGGAAGGGGAAGGGGAAGGGAGGCTCCATCAGCTCAGACTTGGGGCGGTCTTTTAAATCAATGGTACGGGGAACACACTCGGCTGTGACACTCAGGGCAGCAGGGAATGCCAACACACGATTTTTTTTTTCTTAACTCTTATTCAAAAGTTTTGTTTAGGACAGAGAGACAGACGTGGCTATTTAAAAGAAACAAGATGTGGTGTCTAAGGGGAGAGAAAATTCAATTACAATTCCAGTAGTAGTACACGAAGCCCTTTCATTTGGGTTCCTTCATTAAGGAGACTACTCTGATGCTGAGTACCACTGATGGTGTTTCAGATAACACTTTGGATGTGTTTACCTAACCCTGATGTACTTCTGAAAAAGGATCATTAATCCAAATCTGAAGCTGCCGGTACAGCTGCTCCTAAACTGCACACCCTCCTGGGGAGGTTATCAGGGAAAAGGCTCCTCCTCTCCCATCAGCAGCTCCAACAGGATCTTCTCCTCCATGGATTGCTGAACTGAAGACTTATTTCTAGTTTGACCACAGCAAATTCAAACTGAAACCACAGGGTGGGCAAAAGCCACGCATTAACAGTGAACATTTTTTGGAGGTTATGTCATATATTTATTGGCTTGTTTAGGTTGTTCTGACCTTTCTCGCTGCCTCAGTGACTTTTTGCTACCCACAAACCCAGCTACTCATCCCAGATCAAAGACCTGATACAGGACTTAGAAGACACAAGGAGCACCTGGTTTAACCCTCTGCAATGGTGAAAATTGCCTGGTTATACTTAATCTTTGCCTCAGGTTTTGATTCCTGACTGTATTTCTCCCTTTCACCCGCCTGCCTTGTCTTTCCAACTGCTTTCTAGGAGAGGTCTTGCAAGAGACCTTTCAGTATCGTAAATAAATGAGATAAGCCAGTTCCTCTCTCTTCCTTTTTTATTGACAAGTTCAAAGACTTCTAAGAGATTAGGAGTGAAAGACTAAGTGACCTGCTGGGTCATCCAGCCCAGGCTTTCCCTATCACTTCCAGTCATATCCTACACTACCTTTCTACTGGATAAGCCTGATCTTATCAGCATCTCCCAAATGTTTTCTTTTTTTTTTTTCTTATCATTTGAACCAGTTTACCAGGTACAAACCAAAGGCTTAGTGGTCTCTAACTCCCTGGATCATTTTCTTGCTGGTGTCACAAGAAGGCATCTTGCTCTTTCTATCCATCCAGCAGACACCCTTCATCACATGGGGAGGGAAAAAGAGCTCAGTTTTGGTGGAAGGGAAGGAAGAGAACAGGACAGTGGAGCTGATGCTCATTTAAGATGCACTGCCAGCACTGACAAATGGGGAAACAATAAAAATTCCTATTTTATCACAGAATCATAGAATGGTTTGGGTTGGAAGGGATATTAAAGATCATCCAGTTCCAACCCCCCAGCCATGGGCAGGGACACCTTCCACTGCAGAGAGTGGTCAAGGCAAGGATTAATGTTTTACTTGAGTTATTTTATCACTAGATGTAACAGATTTTCTTCTTTACCACTAATTGCAAGGACTCAGAGTTAGTAATGAAAAACATGCAACATCCTGCTATTTGTCAAGCACCAAACACAGTTTTGCCATCAGTCTGGTCAGCAGAAGCTGTTTCTGAGCTGTTCCAAGGAGTGTCAGAGCTGCTGGTGGCTGGAAGGGCTGTGCTCATTAGCTGTGCCACAGAGGGGCAAATTACCATCCACCAACCCCAAAGCTGCCCCAACACCCAGCTCTGGGTTCCAACAGCTGCTCGGCACATCCAGGTGCACGTTGGCCAATCTTGCTGCCTTTCAACAAAATCCACTGGAAAATCCATAATGCTTAAAATAAACCTTTTGCCATAAAAGGGGGTTTCCCAAGAGGGAACAAGTTTGTGCATCCTCTCCCCAGTAGCCATTTCAAGTGCATAGAAGGCTTTAGGCTTGTAGCTGGCTGCAAAGTGCAGCAGAGATGTCACCAAAAGGGGCACCACTTTGGTTCAGGGCCAGGAGAGGTCAAACAGTGCTCTGGTCATGGGCAATTCCCAGCGGGCTCAGCCACAGCCCATTAGCCCAAGTGCTACACAACCACACCAGGTTACAACGCTCACAGGAGAGGGAGCAGCTTGTCACCCTCCCTGGGTCTCTGACAGGCTGACTTGCCACTCCTGTGCAACCACAGTGTGAGCCCAGCCTCTCTCCAGCCCTGCATTCAGACAAGAATGGGATTTCAGACAGGTCTTCTGCCCCTGGATTTACATCATTCCACGTCTGCACGATCTTTCTGAATTTGTTTCCCAGATGCTTCTGGCAGTGTCTGCCCTTTCTCGGTGTTTCATGCCAGTGGCATCCCTGTGGTGAGTGTAAGAGGGTCTGAGGAGGTTATTTCAGGAGTGCTGGGCAGGATTTGAACCTTGTTTCAGGGGTTCTTCTCCAAGGCCAAGCCCCCTGTCCTGACATCAATCCACCTCAAGGAAAAGCTACTGCTGGGCAAGAAAGTCCTACTGGGCTCCCTGGCACCTGCAGTGCCACCCTGAAGCCACAGGTCAGCCTGAGATAGGAAAATGAGCATCTTTTATACAACAATGCTCTTGTAACTGAAGAGAAAGAAGAACAGTTCTCAAAATCCCATTCAGGGTTTCAAATATGAACAGGTCGATCCACTGGGGACTTTACCTTCCACACCACTTCTCTCTCTGAGGAACATTTAGTAATTTGACCAGCCTCCTCCTCTATCTTGCCTGGTTTTTGGGCACACTCCATTCCTATCTACAACTGAGTCCCTTTCTTGCATGGATGTCTGAGCTTCATGCAGCTCAAACCTGCCTGATCACACCCATCACCACCTTGTGTGCTGGGGGGTCCAACCTGTGCATGAGTGCCATTTCTCTGCTGAAAGAAATGAAAACTGATTATTTCATCGTGTCATTTGCAGTGAAAGAAAAGCTGATTTTCACTTTTGAGAGGTTGGATCTAATTCTCAGTCATGAGTTCACTGTCACTTCCCCCTCCACAGCCTTTGAGTCTCTTATCTGTTCAAAATGAAAGGTTTTGAACAGGAGCAGGTGAAGGTCATCTCTGCCTGTGCTTCTGTTCCACAGTCAGTGTTGTAGAACAAATACTGATGAGGATCATGATGATAATGAGGAAAATAATAATGAGCATTGATCTCGATGGAGATGCTCCTCTGTTCTACCAGGCCACTGAGATGAGGCTCAGGAATCCCCAGACATAAAGGATGTGTCACACTAAAGTTTAATTAACAGCAAATCACAACCCAAATGACATATTCCTCCCCACACACACACTCTCAATTTTCATAACTGACTTTTCACAACAAAACTCCAGGGGACATTTGGCAACAGAGAATAAAGTAAAAACTTCTGCCTCCACGTACAGCTTGTTACACCAAGGGAGTCAGTCATCCATGATTCCTCCCTGATTTTCTACGATATAAGTCATGAGCATCTTCAGTCTAGTCCGTGGAGAGACATCAGTACAGATGAGAGGAGAATTAGGCCCAAAGTGTTTCAAGAAGACACACTTGGCACGTTATTTCCCAGCCTCCTGTGCTAATGGTGCCACTGGTGCGTGTGAGCTGAACACACCAACGCTCTGCTGCTGCCCAGACAGGGGGTGACATCCAGCCAGGCTCCCTGCGCTGCTCCAGCCCTGCTGATTGCTTAGAAAGGATCAGAAGAAATCAATGCTCCAGGGAAAGTCATGAAGAAATAGTGCTCAGGACTGAAATATTTATTTTGCAGGGATGATTTTTTGCTATTGGTGTTTCTGTGATATAAATATTTTTATTTTGCTTTCAAGGGTATTTTCCCAATAAATACAAAACATTTTTGGACTGACAAACTGCCCTCTAACTGCTCATACAAGAGACCATGAAGGCAAACATGGGTTCCCTTTCTGTCAAGACCTATGGGGGACCCTGTTTAACAAAAAGTGTAACATGTACAATTCTTTAAAAGGCTTTTTTTTTTTAATAAATATTATGAAGTGGTTGACTCATTTTATGGACTGAGCAGGAGGAAGTAAGGAATAGCTCAGACAATTCCATGCATTTATATCCATTACATATGAACTCATTACACGTTGATCGTGGGAAGAATAAATTGTTCAGATTAAATCAATCTCCAGAGGGATAAAGTCCTACACTTGTGCTATTAACTGCAATTGGCCACTTAACAGGAGACACCAGCAGAATAGCTAAAAAACCAGGTACATCTCCCATTGATAAAGACCCCATAAAGATTTCCATTGAAAATTTGCAATAAAACCACAGCTAAAATCAGAATACAACAGGAGATATACAAGACATGAGTTTTCCATGTGATTATCCAGCCATCTCTCCTCCCTGAAAGCAGCTTCCACCCAGCAAAAACAGCCCTTCCTGCCGTGAGGAGACTCAGCTCATGAAGCAAAGGCCCAAAGAAGAAGGACACGAGGCTGCACAACCCCATCCCTCCTACATGGCAGAACCAGCATTTGCTGGAGGAGCCAGCTCAGGGCAGGCCAGCAGCAAGGAATTCTCGATTCTATCTTTGGGAGAAATGAACAATCATACTTCAAAAAGGAAAAAAAAAAGTGAGAATAAAAGGCCAAATTTGTACAAAATTCAAGCAAGTCAGTCTTGGAAATCATAAGTAAGGCAGCTCAGAGTGCTGTAAGACAGGGATCTGTAACCTAATTGAAGTGAATAGCTTGAAGTGCTCTGCTATCAAGGAATCAAAGCTCCACTGTCTGTGAAACAGCAGTAATGGTGTTTGCCCACCTTAGAGATAATGGGAGTGGTTATATGTGTGCAGAAATGTGATCAGGCAAAAAGCACTTCGGTATAAAAGTGCTAAATATTATTATTAGAGGGATGTTTTGGTACTCCAAAAAATACAATTCACTCAAGCTCTTCTATTTCTTTGACACTTGTAATAGGCTTCCAATGTGGCTTAAAAACTCCTGCTCAAAAATAAACATCAGAATAATGAGCTTTCCTTATTTAATTCACCAAATAGGCACAATAAGCTCATGTTTAAACAAAAAATGAAAAGGAAACTTGCTGCTGTGCCAGAACAGCAGCACAATCAATTTTAATTAGCATTGCTCATTGTGGGAAATGATAAGGTATCAGTCATAGTAATTGGTGGTGTTGACAATTAGTCAAAGTTATTAACATCTCAAGACCCAGGACAAAAAAACCTCCCTGAATTTTAAGTATCTGGAGAACGCTTGCTTTGAAATTCTTAATTTTTGCACAGTCTGAAAACATTGCTCAGATTTATTATTTGTGAGCTTTCCATCAGAGCACAAGTGCTGGAGTAACACAACCAACCCAACTGTCACCAGTGCTTGATCAGTGGGAGTTTTCCAGAGAGAGCTGCTGCCAGTGGGGCTCCACCTCTCTGCTGCCTCCCTGCTTCCCACCCTTCTCCCTTTGTCTGCTCTGGTTGCTCATCCCAGATCCCATCCCGGACTGAATGGATCAGGAAATGCTTCCAGCTAAGGGAAACACCCTCAGCTCGGAGCTGGAGCATCTCCAGCCCCCACATGGTCCCATCCTGGGAAAGAAGCCCATGGGGCACACAGAGCCAGGGTGGAGCTGCTGCACAAGCAGCAACTGGTACTGCAGGTATTGCCTGCACCACATCTTTTCATGGCCAATATGAGCAACTCCTCAGACTGCTGAGCAGCTCAGGTCTAAGTCAAAGCTCAGGTCTAAGTCAATGCTTCAAGAATAAGTCAATGCTTCAAGAATAAGTCAATGTTTCAAGAATAAGTCAATGCTTCAAGAATAAGTCAAAGCCTATGACAAGTCCCCCCAGACATGATATAGGGCACTTCATGGCTTTGCCCTGGTCTCATTCACCCCTGGGCAGCCTCACAACTGTCCTGCCTGTGTTTGATATCTGAGTGTTGCTGAGAGAGGATCTGTGCTGGCAAAGGAAGCCTGTGATTATATGAACCAGCTGAGTAAACCAGATAACCCATTTGTGTGGTCCAGGTGAGAACTGGCATAAAGATGCCTGAAGGTTTATGGGTTATTATCAGGTTATTTTTCTGACCATCAAGACCATAAAGTCTCCACAGTGCAGCACATTGTACCTTCACGTTTTAGTTGGGAATTACTGAGACACCCAGTAAGCAGGTGCTGACCCACCTCAAAGAGTTGCAAATGGATCACTTATGGACACAGCTGATGCTAAAAAAGGCAGAAAAAGATCATCATCAATAGAAGCAAAAAAGCATTTGGTTAATCTGATGGATTAACAAAAATCCAACAAAAATCATGGAAATACTATGTCAATTGTTTTGTGCTAGAAGAGTTTCAGTGAAAACTCATTGTATTCCACCTCACACACCCTTCTGCACCTTTAATGTAAATAAGATGTATCTAATACTGCAATAGCCATCCTTCTGGTGTAAGTAGGTGTTACAGTTTAGAATAGCAGAGGTGACACGTATTGCTCATTTGTCCTTTTACTCGCTTTAATGTGTTTATTTGTATGGAAATTAAAATCCAGGTAAAAATACCATCTGCCTCCCAAGCACATGTATCTGTTACACCAGCACAGCGATGCTCTGACCCTGGGCAATCACCACTCCCAACCTGGCTCAGCCTTTTGAGCAACACAGTGAAATATGAGGCTGCCACAAAGGGATAAACTGCCCCAAAACCCAACTGAGAGCCAAAGCAAAGCAACTCTGATTTCAATTCCCGCTCAGCCGCTGGCTCCCAGCATCAGGGAGGCTCTGCCACCGCGGCCGCAAGATAAACACCATTTTCAAGGGCAATTTCCTATGACCAGTTGCTTCATTTCTCATCATTTTCTGTCCAACTTCATAGATTACCACTTAAAATTGATTTATTCTTTCCCTTTCTGGCATTACTTTGCACTTCATTTAGAAGGGGGACAGGGGGGACTTTTCCCTCTCTTCTGTACAACGGCACCGTCACAAGACGATGGGCTCAGCTGGCTCTCAATTGACTCAAACCACTGCTCAGGAAAGCAGCGTGTTACAAAGGCTAAACCAACTTAAGAGGCGTCTTCCAACCATTTCCCCTCTCTTCCCTACTGCTAGAAATATTGTTTTTCAGATGCAGCGACTTGAGGGTTTATGTGTGGAGCTCTGATTGTAAAGGAATGTTTTAACAGCCTCTAACAGCAAACAAAAGTTGTGCTGAGGTCTTGCCGGGGTTTGAGGTTCCTCCTGCAGGCCGGTGGCACTCGCACTTGAGATCAGATTAAAGCTGACAGAGATGAAACTGCGCTGGCCCACATCCTTGGGCTTGCTCCAGGGCCTCTCATCTGCATTTCATCGTGATGTGAGCACATGTTCCCATCATTGGTACACTCATCTGCATCACTCTGAATGTTAATCACAGGCTAACCCAATTTCTTCAGCAAATTTATTACTTACTGTTCATTAAAGTTCATAAAAGCTAATGTGAGCCTGAAATAAGCAGAACACCCTTACCAAGGAGTCCTCAGTGACACAGCAACTCAGAGGGGGCAACATCAGCCCAGGATGCTCCTCCTTGGACAGTGCCAGAATCTTTCATACCTTCTCCAGGGGATGTAGGGGGAGGGGAAGGAAGCAAGGGAGGACCAAGAGCTGTCATAGCCCTTTAGGAAGCTCTAAAACTGCTGCCCTTGCAGCCACTCCCTTATCAAAACAAGCCCAGATTTTTTTCAGAATTATCTAAAGATATTTTTGCAGTGCTCAAACAAAGCTCATGTGCTTAAAACTAAGCATGTGCTTAAATCTAAGCATGTGCATAAAACCTTTGCTGAGCAGGGCCTGAAGAAGCTGCATTTGTGTTTTTCACATTGGAAAGGGATGATCTAACGTATTCTAGTCAACAGCCAGAGAGAGTAAACATTACCATCTACCTCCCCAATGAACTCTGTGCATCTGAAATTATCTATATTTCCTACACCAGTTCCTCAAAACCTCAGGAACACACACAAATCCAAGCCTTCAACATCCCAAGTGGAAACTGCTAAAATTCTCCAAAGGACATTATGATTGAAATATTCAATCAGATGATGCTACCATCAGAATAATGAAGCCTTCGGAGGATTTGCTTCATGGAGTATAAAATAATTTTCAGAGACACTTGAAAGGAAGAAACCATGTCTGTGGGAAGGAACATGACCGACTTTTTGCCAGAAAGAGGATTATTCTGCAAGCCAGAAAATGACACCTCTTGGTAACCCAGCATCAGATCTGCTTCTAGGCTAAAATTAGATGTCACAAAACATACAAATATAATTTTTGCACAGCTGTGTAAATGAAAATGTATGTGTTGAGAAATTACAGATGTTTATTCTCCCTTCCTCAAAATTTCCATAACCATAGAACGAATCCAGTCTGAAATTAGAAATTTGCTCTCTCCTTTAATTAAATCAATTTGCATTTTCTCTCAGCTGATTAAATAATAGAAAACTCAGAGGTGAAGGCAGGTTTTGTGATTAAGACACTGGACAAAGACCCGGGAGGGTTGAATTCAATTCCTGGCCCTGCCACAGAGTTCCTTTGCAACCCTGGGCTTAATCTCCTCGTTCCTCTTTTCCGCAGCTGTGGAGGATGGATAATACCACAGTCTCCATCCTGCCTATTAGACCATGAGCTCTGCAGGGAAAGGACAATTTAGTAAAGCTTGTAGGGACAACACCCCCAGACCAGGAAGGGGGTTGCAGTGGCACCTCCTGCTGCCCTGCCCCTTCAGACTCACAGCAGAAAGCCCCGACCTGCCCCTGCCATCGCCACCTGGGTGCAAGGAACATAAACCATGCTCAGGGGAAGCAATGCAAGGCTTCTCAGTGACTGTTGTGCCCATCTTTTCCATAAGGAATGCTCTTGGCTTGCCAAGGTAACTCCAAAGCATGGGCAGGGTGGAACAGGAGCTTGGCAGAGTGAGCTTTGCACCAAAGGACAAAGCAACACGAGGCCAAACTTCTGATCACATTCTGTTTCCCAGGTGCTAATCCCATTCACTGAGCATGGCATTAAACAGCACTGCATTTTGGGCAAGAAAAGCTGAGGTGCAACCTAATGAGGATGTAAAACTTGACTTTAATAGGACCAAAATGCCCACAGCTCTCCATGGGGAATGGATGAATTCTGCAGCTGAGAGACCACAACCATCAGGAATTCATTTCAGGAATGAGACTAGATCCTAACAGAATTCTTTCAGAGCACAATAACACCCCAGGCTGTCTTCATCACCACTGTTACTCTTGCCCAGCTCCACTGCCAGTGTATCACATCAAATCGACGGAAGCAAAATTAGTATCTTCAAAAGGAAAGAGTTCACACATCACACATAGTCCAGCTACCATAAAGATAAGTTCCCTGATAACAATCATCTCCAAAACCCCCGTGGTTATAAGGGACTCTATGGAATTCATAATTTTGATGTGGGTTTTTTTCATAATTGAACCAAAATGTAGTTTTGAAAGAATATTCCTAGCTATGCTGTTTTAAGGGATTAACAAGCCATTATGTACTAGAGCATCCCTACATAATGGAATCAGCAAACAGGAATCAGCAAGTAATCTCCTGCCTCCACGAAGACTAATGTGTAATTGCCAGAAGCACCAGGGGAATTTCTGCCTTTTGTTAAAGCTTCGGGAGGTGACTGTCGTCAAATTTGACAGAAATACAGACACAACGATCAGTTCTGGACATGAAAGGGAAGGGTTGCTGCTTCAGACAATAACAAACTTTCACTACAGTTGGGAGCTAAGCCCGTGCAGTGATTTGCAGATGCAAGTGCTAACTGTTATTATTTAGCAGCTTATGGAAACAGAACAGTGAGCTTCTGAGCACTACAGACAAAGAGAGGCATGATATGCAAGATGAATTTCATGAAGCGAATTTTCTTCGTGGAGCTTTTCCACTGATACAGTCTCAGTGTAATTCCATAAAGGGAGAGCCGTGATCAGAGAGCTGATAGGCACCACATTTCCCTAAGCAATTGCTTTTCCATTAAGAACTTGCATCAAACCGAAACACTACGGGGGAGAGCAGAGCATGAGGAATAAATATCAGAGCAGAACTCAGACATGGGGCAATGTAACAGAACCAAACCAAAGCCTGTGGCTTCACAGAACAAACATGTGTGGGGTCTCAGTGTGAGTGAGCATCCAAAGGGAAGCAGCACAAAAACCTTCCTATGGGACCATCTTCAAGTTCAAGGCCATGGGGATGTGTAGAGATGGTTCTACATGCACAAACCTCGGTGCTAACCCTGATCCCACGCTAAGGAATTGCCTTCAAGAGAGAAGCAGCAAAAGGAGCACTTAAATACAGACCCTGTAGGCTCTCAAGGATCACTGGAGCACTGTTCCAGCTGCTGGCACCCAGAGAGGAAAGGAAATAGCTGTAAACCTTGCCCAGGCTCATGCTGCCCCTGAGGCTCCACACGTTGCCCTGCTCTGACTACAACTTGACGAAGTTCATGTTGAAACTGGACACAATCAGCCCCGCACGCTGCACTGGCAGGAAAAGTATTCACTCAGTTTTGCTCCTTCTGTTATTTGATTGCCTTTTAATAATTGCATTTAGATCCTGTGGCTAAGGAATTACTGATAAAGGCAGCACTTGAAGAAAGATTTCTTTTTTCCTGTTTTGAAAGCCATCTCAAGCCAGCACAGCACACAAAGTGCTTGAACACAGTTCAGCACACCCCACTGCAGACACCCACAGCCAACTTCTGCAGAACTCTTCTCATGCTTAGGAATACAGAGCAAGACAATGTCAAGTGGGAGCTTCATTATAAATTAAAAAGTTTCTTCTAAATAATTTATGAGAAGGGCTGAGATGTCCTAATGTGTCCCATGGAAGGTGGGAGGCCCCTCTGAGAACAATTCTGGGGGATTTGACAGATGGACAGACAGAAACGTGTCTGCCCACATCACTGTGACACAACTCACTCATGGATTTCTTGGGGAAAAATATTCTCTAGTGTGATATTCTCTGTACTTCTATTCTTTGAAGTTTCTCACTCCAAAGCAGGGCAGAATAGTTTCTGGTACCAAAGCCTGCCAAAGAGCACAGGTGATGGCAGATCCTCTCTTGAAAGCTCATGCAGTACCTACTGCCAACCAGGGATGCCAATAAGACATTATCCAAATAACTCATGAGATTTGTACAATCCCACTCCATAACACACAATTCCTGCATGCAAATAGTAGTTCCAGATTCTCATCTGGTGTCTCTTTGTCCACAGAAAGATACACAATGAGAAATAAATTGTTGATATCTTTAAAAGCTCAGATCAGACAGTCCTGTCCAACATGGCAGAGAAGCCCATATATCCATCAAACATCTCAGGAAGAAGCTGATTACAGCAGCAGCATCTTGAATGGAGCTGCAGGATCACGAGGCAGAGGATGAGGTCTTTTAGTCTCTGATGTTTACCCAATGACTGTATAAGATGCCGTAATCAATCATAACCATGCTTAGAGCAGCATCCCAGAGCTGGAGCACAGACAGTCCCGGGCAGGGACTGCTTATTCCTCAGCTGCTCCAGATGAAAAGATGCTGCTTAAAAGAGCTGTGGCAGAGCTTCTTGTCCCATGACTGAACCCCACCAGTCCAGAGCCATGGCACAAGGTTTCACCACTGCAACTCCCCTGCATTAATCCATCACAGCAGCTTTGCTGCATAACTTTCCCCCTCTGTTTCCTGAGCAAATTACATCACACACAAACAGCTGCTGGCCAAGCCATAAAACTGCACGCAGGGGTTTAAAAGCAATGTTAAAAGTAAAAAGCAATGCAGACTGTTAAAATTCAGGCAATTCCTTCTATCAGGGCTGAGGAGTCAGGTGCATGAGCGAAAGCAATGCTATGGATAACATCCATACTCCCTCAAACCTTATTATGCTGTAGCACATCAGTATTCCAGCAACATCCTGGGTAGGAACTTGTAGCGATATTGATAAATTATGTTCTGTCCACATCACTAGGGTGCCAGTAATGTTTCGAGATGCCTGGAGGATCAGTGGGCGACTCTTACAATGTATATATAAAGAGAAATCTTGTTTTGTCTCCCTAGAGACAGTTTCTCTTCTAATGGAGTGTGGTCAGAGGGGTTCTGCTTAATTCACGCATTTAACTCTTGATCTCCGTCACTTCACAGTGGTTTTGTGCTAACTACAACCTATCGAGGCCATTAGGCAGGAAGACTAAGATTGACTTTTCTTCCTTCATGGATTATACAGAAGGAACGGGAGCAAGTCGGGCTCATTAGCATATGTTTAAAGAGTTCATGGGGTTGGCAGCAGCAGAAAGTACCCAGCAACCAGCAGAGACGTTTAATTCTAAACCTTACACATCAACAATAAAAAGAATATCTCTCCTTCTCACTGTTACATCATTAAAAGAACCAGAAGGCGCTAAACCAGGACCTCTGGAGGTGCTGACAACAGAGAGTTGTCTGAGCTTCATGGAGGATACCGTGAATTTTAATTATCGTAGCAAACTAACTGTTACAGTGCTTATTCCCCTTGAGTGGGAGGAATTAGTGGTAAAATGTGTGCCCAAAGCCTTGTGATGCAGCAGGCACTGGGGAGCTGGGCTGTGTCTCTGGAGCCCGGGATGCTCCACTTCATCCCGGCAGCACCAGCACCTCCGCAGCCTCTCCAGGTGCGCCGGGGGCATTTCTGGGTGTGTAACCCGGGCTTGCTGTGTGCAAACCCCCGAGCTGAGGTGGGCACTGCAGCTGGGAACCCACCGGGTCGTGCAGCATCCCTGCGGCACCCTCAGCTTCCTCACCCAGAGAAACCAAGCAGTGCTGGCTTGTAGGCACAGGGGATTCAAGTTGGGTGAGTGTTTTCCCACAGGGGACCATCCCAGCAGTGAAGTGGCCAAACAGCACGTCGCCCACTCCTCATCTCTTCCAGTCTGCAGCTGGGCTCATCAGGGCTGATGTGAAAACACCATCATGCCCAGCATCAGCCTTTGTTCCAGGGATGCCTCACCTGAGAGCAGGAACCCCTCAGATGGGCAGAATGACCAGACCAGGCAAGAGCAGCAGGAGTTTCAGCTACATCCACCTACCCGTGCTTACAGCCCAGTACCCTGAGCCATTACTTTGGCCTTCAGGTGCCTCTGCCAAAGGAGAGGCTGAGAAGTCTCACCACGAGCAGGAAGGAAAACGTGGGGTTTGGTGTGGAAAGGATCAGGAAGAGGCGTTCCTGTGCCTCCCCGGCGCCCATCCCAGGGCTGAGAGCAGCATTCAGGGCCCCAAAGAGTCATCTCTGCAGAGACAATCCAAGGCAGGGCCACAGTAACGCTTTTTTCACACAGCCCTCCAGAATAACAGACTTGGCTGTAACTGAGTTGCTGGGAACAATACGGGGCTGCACTGCTGAATTCACAGACTTCTCATTCTGCTGCTTGTCCCCTCTCCACACACACCCCCCCAACAAGAACACCTTTCCCTGGGGATGTGAACCCTCTCCCACACAGGTGTGAGCCCCTGGGGAGAGGCAGGGCAGCACAACAGCCCCACAACGTGCCTGCTGCAAACAGCTCCTTGCTGGGAATTCTGAAAAATGTCAGATCTCAAGGAGCATATGTTCCAAGTGCCCCTGAGCAGTCACAGAACACTACATTTACAAACAGAGAAAACCAATTTGAATCACTCAGTGCATTTGCATGCGGTGTCTGTAGGATGGTTTAGAATCAAGATTAATATGCAGATTGGTGCAGGGGGCTGTGATGACAGGCAGGGCAAGCCGGCTCCGTGGCCAGGGAGTGCTGAGGGAGGATGCTCAGGGATACAGGAGCCCTTCACAGAACCACTCCAGGGACAGCAGCAGCCTTTGGGTGCGCTGCTGTTGGCAAACACCGACACAAAGGGTGTTTAGTGCTTTTGCAGGTTCACTCTGGGGTTGGTAAAGGTCATCTTTAGATGTTAACCTCGTGTCCCAGTGGCTGGCAGGGATCACCCCTGGGCTCAGCAGCTCACAGGGACGTGTCGTGCATCCTCTCAAATGCTCCCAGACCACGAACCCTCACTCTTCAGCTTCTCCAGCATGAAGAAATCAAGTTCAAAGGGCAAAATGAGGGAGGCAAATCCCCCTCACACACTCCCAAGCTCTTTTAATAAAACTTTTAATAAAACTGAGAGTTTGAGAGGGGGTGTTTTAAAGTGCAAATTGTAACAAAAGGCGCCAGTGCCATCCTGCTCAGCGATGCCATCACAGCGGGTTCATCCTCAGTGAGACGTGGCTGCCACGCTCGGAGTGAGCAGCTGGAGCTTTTGAAGCATAAGGCTTTGGTTTATCAGGTAAATAAGCCAGGGAGGTGATAAGCCACTCTCTGAAAACCCTTCAATAATCGCAGTGATATATGCCTTGAACTCACACTCCTTGCAGATTTCCCCGGCTTTTTAATGACAGAAAAGAAGATCCTGGTTGCAGAAATAGTCAGTGTTCTCCATTGTCAGTCTCTAGCTTAAAAAATAATTAAGTTTACTCTCCTGCTAGCCTGTTATCAGGTCAGTGCAAGATGCTAAGAGATCAGTATGCCATGGTAAGAAATATTTCTGTCTATTTAACCCACTAATTCAATCCCAGTAAAGAATGAAACCCATGAAGTATCTATTTATAAAGTAAATACAGCAAGTAAAAATCAAATATTGGTCCTGTTTCAGGCCATTAGCTGAGAGGATCCTGGGAAGGTAATAGCCATGATTTTTAGAGTGTTAAAAAGAAGTGGTTTGTTCTGAAAGGTCTTTGGTTTTGTTTTTTTTTAAAGGCCACAAGTGTCAACTTGAAATGTTGTGGGGAGCAGGGGAGGAGAAGCACCTCAAGTGTGACCTGAGGAAACACTCCCAGGATGAGCTGTCCTTCTCTGTACACCACAGAGGTGAAAACAGCACACATCAAAAGGTGGATGCACACAGAACTGAGACAATTATTGCCCTCTCCCAACAGTTCATTTCAGCACTTCCTTCTGTAAATGCAGCTCTGTGCCCTGGCAGTTTCCATCAAGGTGTTCATTCTCCTTGGAATCTTCCAAGTGTTTGCCACAAAAGCTGGTGCCTCCCACATTAAACTGTTTCCACTCAGCCATCCTCCCTCAGTGCCTCTGGGGGGGTTAATTGGATTACTTCATGGAGATTATTTTCCAGTACAGTCTAGACCTAAATACCCTGGGATGTAGGATCTCTCACCAGGCTGATGGGAGACTCCAGAGCCCCACGGGAGGACAGTCTGAGCGAATGGAATGGAATGGAATGGAATGAAGTAACGTGGACATGGTGGTGATGCTCACACAGCCTCACCAAGGCACCCACCAACATTTACAGGGAGGAGCATTTTAAAATGTCCAGGTTTTACCATTTAGCACCTTTTTTTGCCTTGTCTCATTTTTTGAGCTAAAGCAGCCCATTATGTCCCCTCTTCACCCCCTAACTCACAGTGTGGAGCTGACTCCACTCTGCCTTTTCCATTCTGCAAACCCAGCACAAACTGTCCATCCTGAATTCTCCACATCCATTCATCACATGAATTAATGTGAAACCTTCAAGTGCCAAACTAATACAACCGCAGAGTGCAATTAAAACTGCATTTAATTCCACTCATATTTCACAAAGAACATTTTCACAAATAGCAACTTCATTCCAAAAAGAAAAGTACACAGTAAACATCACCAGAGCTTTAAATAAAGAGAATTGCTATTGATCTCTGGGTATCCTAAAATCAGGAAAATGCTGTGGCAAAATTGTGTTCTAATGAAACAGTAATTTAGATGTCATTAATTTCATATTTGCCATTCCCTTTTTACTACATTGATCCCTAAATGAAGGGCCTTAATGTCTCCTATGTCATTTAGGGATTTAACGGTTTTGATCCAGATTTAAAGGTTTAGAAGTGTTTTGTTTCTCACATACTCTCCTAGGAACCACTAAACCTTTGCCAGAACCAGGATAGGAGCTAATGGTTGTTTCTGAACAAACCTGGTTTTAAAGTGGGGAAGAAGCCTCAACATTTTCCATTTCTAACCCACCAGCCCCCACTGCTCCCTTTTCATGGCAGAGCAGAGAGCTGAGGAGCCTTCTCATGGGATGATTTCTGACCCCAAACACATTTCATAGAATCATAGAATCAGTTGGGTTGGAAGAGACCTCTGAGATCATCAAGTCCAACCCTTAATCCAACCCCA
>JAWWEV010000004.1:3493823-3513950 GCA_035583235.1 Hafferia zeledoni | reverse complement strand
AAAAAAACATAAATCAATATATAGATGGAGACACAGAACTGTGGAGATTGCACAGCTGGATGCAGACCAAGCCCTGGAGAATGAACCAGCACAGAGAAATCCATGTCATTCAGCTATTCCCAAACACAGGGGTCAGTGTGCTCAGTGGCTGCTCTGGACACAGGGTGCAGTTCTTGTTCTCTCATGGCCAGGGGATCTCCCATTGCCATTGTGGGAAAAGCTTCGCTCCAGTTCTGGTGTTTTAGGACACTAATGTGAAATGATGACCAGAGCAAAGATACTAATGGGTTTGTCATCTTCTGACAGCTTTGCCCCTGTCTGTGACAGCACGCCAGGAGCTTGGCCCAGGGTGTTCAGACAGCTATCCTTAAGTCTGGAATGAGGGCAAAATGCTAAGCTGGTGTCTGCCCACCAAAATGTATCTGTGACTCAGTATCTTACTGAGAAGTCTTTCTGTGAGCTACACAGAGTGACTGTGCAGACTGCACGTGCCAAGGGCCATCCTCGGGGACTCCTCCTGCACCACGAGTTAAAGCTCACCCAAGCACAAGGCAGATGTTCTTGAAGGCAAGCATAAGGCTGTGGAACTGACTGCAAAGCTTAGGAGAAAATTCCCACCCCTCCACCCCCAGCTGCAGGATCCAAGCCTTGGTCCTCTCCGCCTTAACTTCAGGACACAGCAAGTGATGCGTTAGGAACCGAACAGCAGCTCGTTCTGCCTCAGAAAAGACTTCCACGAGACAACAAAACCAAGCAAACAAAAATGCTATTAAAATAAAACACTCCATTGCTCACACTTCTCTTCCTGGGGAGAGATGACAGAATAAACACCACATGATGGATGTCAGTCCCGCTGCTTAATGCGCTCCAGGACTGCTCTCACGTGAGAGGGATGAAAACAAACCAGGGCAGCAAGCGAGAGGCAGCCCAGGCTCCAGTTCCTGGCCCAGGGCTGCTGCTCATTAAAACTATGCAAAAATTGTCACTTCAACAGAAACCTAACTGCAAGTCAGCACTACTGACTCAGTCTGGGAGGTTTTTTCCCAAACCTGACACTGGAGGGGAACCTTCTGGTGCTCCCGTGGATAAGCTGAGCTAGACCTGCAGAAAGCCTCCAGCTGGGGAATTATGCAGCGTCATCATACAAACACTTCATTTGCTCCTTGCTACAAGATGCTCATCTTGTGCAAAGGATCTTTGCAGCTCTCCTACTATGAAGCTTTTTGGCCATCATTCAATCATTTTATCCCACTTCCCCACTACGGCCACGCTATTGATTTCTTTCTTTACTAATGCAATCATTAGGAACAGGAGAATAACAAAACATCTATCCCAGCAAACCTGCGATCAGATCTCTTCTAGACTCCACCACTGATTTAATTTCTAGCAAACGTTTCCACTCTTAAATGTTGAAGGTCTGGCTTTTGTAGTTGTCAGGAAAATATTTCCCATTTAACGTTTTTTAAAGAGGTTGTGTATAAGAATTGATTTTCAGGTGTTAAGTTGTAATGTAGAAACCAAACATGTCTCTCTACCAAGCCCAGTGTGGAACTCTAATATCCAGTGGCAAAAATAGCCCAACACCAACTATATTTGCCTTTCACTATTTATTTCTCATTGAACTTATATCTGGGTTTCTAATTAATTCCTGACTGTGCTCTGCCCATCTTTGACACCTTCAGCCACATCTTCAAAGAGCCTTCTTTGTAAGGAACCAACATTCACAGGCAGCCTGTTATTTGCCACACAATTATTATAATACACTACACACTAGGAAAAAAGGAAGAAATTGCAATTAAAAACACTGTATCAGGATTTACTGTATTTGGAGACCTTTCCCCACTTATCCTCTTGGAGCATCACCTTCATATCTGTAAACTGGGATTCTGCCAGACCTACACCTGCCACCTTTCCCTCATTACAAACACAGGTATATATATTTATATCCACACATACAGAATAAGAAACATATCACAGAAATTGGCCTTCCACATTACAACATTCCACCTTTGCACTGTGTAGGGAATATTGCAGCACCAGAAACTGCTGTGTGCCCTCCTACATCTCTAAATCAGTGAGGCCCCACCTCCAAAGCTCGATCTTACCACTGTCACACTGTAAAAAACAACAGCAATTGCTTTTTCCTTGGAGTTTCTATGCTATTCTGACTAGAAAACAAAAAAAAAATTTTAAAAAAAGAAGTCCTCCTCCTGCTGAAGAACTGAAATAGCCTAAAGAAGAAATACCTAATCCTTAGCCATTATTAATTAACTGCCTAAAACATGGTACAAGTGTTCAACTACTTTGTGTGTATGCACAGGGGGGCTGAACTTTTAAGAACATGGTTATGTGAAAGCAGAGGGTGATTGGAACAGAAACATCAAGAACAGAGAAGTATCACACAAACAGGAGTTCTCCGCTCAGTGGGTCCAGAGGGAGCTGGGAGAGAAAAAGAATTAACAAGTAGATGGATTAAAATGTGAGCAGCTTCTCAAGCAGCTGTGAGCAGATACCCCACAAACCACCTCAGCAGCTCAGAGCAAGTGATGGCTGCTCTCTGCACAGGGACCAAAGTTCATTTGCTGTGAATCCCACTGATACAGGTCCCTCCAAAATTAAGTTTTCTGATCAGATCATCAGAGTGGTTTGGATTGGAAGGCACCTCAGAGATCATCTACTTCCAACCCACCTGCCACGGGCAGGGATACCACCCACTAGATCAGCTATCACTCCAGGGCTCCCATTTGGGAGAGAAAGCAGGATCTCTCCCTTATTTTTATTTTTATAAGTGGGACCAGCTGGATTCCCCACCATTTCATAGAAGCCTGGGTGTATTTCTGAAAGAAGTGCTGTGGTTCCAGCACAAAGCACTGAGCCTGATGAAAGGGTTGCTGAGTGACATCCCCTGGCCTGGGCTGTGCAAGAGGCAGCACTGGATGATCATGATATGACCTCATCTGGCTTTCACCATCTGTGAAGCTGTGAAGCGTAGCCTGAAAGAACCAGAGTTTCTGAACATTCCTGAGGTTTAATTGTATCTGTACCCAGCATAGCATGAGAGCTGCACGTGCTCAGAGAGAACAGCCCCATCGAAAATAAAGTGTGCTCCTCCTGACACTCTCCCAAAGGCCATTATTGGAAGGGCAGTCCCACTGCAAATACATCAGAGCTCGTGGCTTGGTTTCAGCATCAGTTTACACCAGCCTGGTTTATACAAACACAGAGAGGCCACTGGATCCTGAGGTGGCACTTCCATTGAATCAACCACAATCACAGTCAGCCAAATACCCATTTAACATTATAGATGATGCAATTCCACTGGGATGCGGTTAAAATGAGTCCCAGCTCGCTTTCCCTAGAGGAATGCAATTTATCTGGGCTTACAGCTGTTGCATTCACAGGATAAGATTATAAAATAATCCTTTCAGGAGCATTAGGAGATATGGGTGGCCAGAGCAATAGAGCCGTGCTGATGTCCCGGGAAACTCTCTCAGTGCTTTGGGAGATGAATGTGTGTCCTGCAGGACCTCTGCGAATTCCAGCCTGCCTGCTTGAGAGGCTTGGCTTCTCCAAACACTGGGAATTGGGAAGGGAGCCCACTGCATGACCAAGCATTTCATGGGAATCAACAGGAAAATAAGCAGAGGAAGAATTTAAGGGAAATGTAACACCAGCTCCGTAGGATGGAATTCCATTCCCAGGATGCTCTGCTGTAAATACAACAGTTTCATGGAGTTGGTGCAAACCCTTACACCCATATAACCCATGAACACAGTGATGATTCCCAGCAGGTATGGAATTACTGCCTATTATTCATTCCTCCTTAGTAATAATATCAATTTAGCTGTTAGTTTTTGTTTTGACTCCGTGCTTAGGAATCAGCGGGGCGATAAAGCTATTTAAATGGAAATACTATTCAAATACACAATCACCTGATTGGAACACGAACAGCTCCAGCTCCTGAACATTTCTCATATAATAGCTGCTTTTTCCCTCATTAAATGCAGAAATCTGATTAACATTTAGATCACACGTGCTTTACTTACAGCAATTAGGACCAGATACCAGAGTTTTGTTAAACTATGTAGGATTTTTGTGCTTTATCATGAAGAGAAGAACAAAGAAGCTCCATAACACTACATTTGGTCCTTTCTACTGCTTCTGTTTCGTGCACAATCTCAAGGACAAATGTTAACTTTAAAGGGAAGTCTGTAGGGACAAACTTACTGAGGAAAAATTGGACACATGGATGAACTCAGCTTTGTAATGCAGTGCAGTGACTGGTAACTCTGTATTTCTGTACACTGGCTGGCAACACCCAATTAAAGAGTCTAAGGGGTTACAACAGATACAGATTAGGAAAGAGCTCCTCCAATAACACGTATGAGACCTGAAAATGAAAACCTTTTTTGTTCTGATCAAAAAATAATAGTAATCTGCAATTCATAAGGTTCAACTCAAGACAGAAGGGATCAAATCATGCTGTTTGAAAAGCTTCAGGAATAGAACTGAAGAGGTAATTTAGGATGTCCACCACATTATTTTGCTCAAGCCACTTTGTCAGACACTTCACAAGCTGTCATGTCATTCAGCAAATACAAAACATAGAGATCAACCCTTTAAAATAAGAAGCACAACTAGAATTTAACAGTAAAACAAATCAAATGAAACAGTATCTGAAGAATCCCCAGGTATATTAACATTTCCTGCAACACTGCTCTGACTGGTCATGAAATAAATTCAAATACTTTTAATGAAGGATTTTCCAAGATTAAACTCCACCCAAGTGAGTAGGAGGGAAATGTGTTTCCCAGGCAGAAAGCAGGGCATGGCCCTGCTGGTCAGCCAGGGCAGCCCGTGGTTCTGGAGCTGTGCCCCAGCAGGGGCTCAGGATGCCTTTCCATGGGCTGCTCCACCCTCAAGGTCCCAGCAAACCCAACAGCTCCCAGAGAGGCAACACCCACTGCAGGGGTGAGGGGGGCACAGACCTCACAGCCTGTATTGGGAATTGAGTGTTGACAGTTTGGTCCCTGTTTTTGCTTATGCCACCTGTAAAGATTTACTCTTTTCCTGCCAAGTTCTAGGGAACAAAAGCTCACAGAGTGAAGGCTTTGTCCTTGAAGACAGAGTTTGCATAAACCAAAGTTACTTGAGTCTTTCCTATTGGTTGACAGCCTTTGGAGGAGAGCTTAGGGGGGAGAGCAAAGAGGAACACAGAGAGCAGCAGGGTCTGTGACCTCTTCCTGGGGGCTGGTGGACACACTGTTTAGGTAGAGGTCTCCAGAAGGCTCAACAAAAGGTGAGAGGCTTGTGCTCTTGGGGTTGGTGGGCTTTTTCACCCAAAAGACAGCAGGTATGCCTAGAAGATGTAGCTCCTGCCTTCAGGGAAGTGTTCTGAGTTGGTAAGACAACCTTACGTGAGCAACTCTTTGGTGAGTGGGTGCTTATTGCTTTAGTCTCCCTCCTTCTCTCTCCCTTCTCTTTGGGTTCCTGCTATTGGGTCACTCCTGTTAATAAAGATATTGTTTTCTGAACTCTCTGCAGTGCTCAGCCTCCCTTTTCCAGCACCTGTAGAACCCACCCCTGTTACACAGCCCCACCACATCAGAGAGCGGGCGATTTGTATCCACCACTGACTTCTCCAGGCAGGGGAGAAGTCAGTGGTTCTTCTTCTTGTGTTCAGGGGGTCTCACAGATCGGAGCTCCACCCTGGTGGCTCCCAGCACTGTGCAGAGCAGCTGCACCACATCCCACCTCAGTGAGTGCCTGTTCAGCACGAGGCTGCTCTGCAGAGCGCAGTGGATCCCACCAGCCCCAGGTGTGCCGCTCACACCATGCCAGGTGCTCCCTGCAGTGGAGGGGATGTGACACACACAGGACATCTGGCACAGACAGCCCAGCGCTGGCCAGGCTGAGATGTACACGGCCAGCACCAAAAGCAGAAAGCCAGGAATTAATTGCTGGAGGTCTCTAATGGTTTGGCTCCTTTGCATCACTAAAAACACAGTTTGTGTTGATTGAGGGACCCCTCAAGAAAAAGGATTTTATCTCTTCTTCATAAAATCATACTAATTTTTACTAATTTTTAATCAGACCTGTACTAACTTTGTATTTTATATTAACTTTTGATTTTAGCTTCTACCTTAGTTTGTCAGTGAGCTTAACCATGTATAGCTTTAGACAAAGAGGAATTTAGCCCTGTAAGCTGAATTTTAAGAAGTAAACCAAAACCTTGTTTAGATTAAAGGCCAAACTGTAAGAAATAAATCAGAAAGCCTGTCTAGGTTGAGGCTTGAAGCTGTAACATTGGTTAATTAAAAGGAAATATAGGGGTGCAGAGATAAGAGCAGCCCATTAGAGCTGCTAAAAGACACCCTAAATATACTGCATAACTTTGGGGAGGGGTTATCAGTTGTAACTAAGTATATAAACCTGCAAGCACAGAAGTGCGGTGGAACATGTCTTTGGTGGAATTATCCCCTATGTTCCCAGCGCTGAATAAAAGGAAGAATTTGGTTCTATTCTACTGGATTTGATTGTTTCTTAACTCAGTGTCAAGCCTGTGCCTTGCCCCCGTGCTGCACAAACCAGGGCACAGAGTTTCACCCATTCCCTTTCATGGCCCAAACCCCTCATGTCATCAGGAAACAAAAAATGCCATTTTCTATGTATTCATAAGGGAGTGAGCAGGCACGTGTGTGTGTGATGGAAAAGATCTTCTCCTCACAACATGCAAACCCAAGTGTAAAACAATGCAAATCCAGTTTCTCTCTTGCTGGGTCACCTTTAATCTTTTACACAAGTGCTGACTCAGGTCAAGGTTGAACCGACTTTCGTAAAGGACTCTGAGTCCTTTGAAAGAGCCTGCGAGTACAATCTTGTGTTTGCATTTAATTAATCAGCCGAAGCTTTCAAATCTGTGCTATTATCTCTTTAATAGAGTGGCCCCCTGAAGGCTTTTGCAGCGAGCCCGTGGCCCCTGGGGCGCCCTGATCCAACCACCGCCAGGCGCAATTCCCACCCTTGAGGCAGCGCCGCACACACGAGGCACCCGAACAAAAGAGCTCCAAATTTGGGAGACTAAATATTAATTGATGGCAAACAGAGTGAGATTCAGTGGCAATGATTAGCTCCCCCAGTTGCTGTACGGGTAGTGTTGTTGTTGGTTAATGAACTGTGCCTTTTCCCTTCTCCTGCATGTTCTGAATCTGCAGCTGTCCGGCGTGTTCCTCAGACGGCTCCCACACAGCAGCCTGGTGAGTGTCTCCCTTCCCACGCAGTCTGTATTCCTCAGACACTAATTAGTGATATTTCAGGAGCTCTAAATGATGGAAGAGTCTCCTTTTTTTTTTTTTATTCTATTGTTCAAGACATGTTAATAGCCTAAATGTGGCTGCTCTTGGCATCGTTTCCCACCCCACTACCCTGATGGCCACTGAAATGCCTTGAGGGTCGGAAGGGCAGACAAAAGGTGCTCAGTTGCCTCCAGCCTGGGCTGAGCTGCAGCTTCACTTTCTTAACAACAACATGATGAAAACCAGGGAACATTCAGACACACACAAGCAAGATGCAGCCTGATATGTGTATTTTATTACCCATATCCCAAAGGCAGCAAAAGGTTCTGGCTCAGGTGAAAAGTGCCAGTGAGCCACTGTGTTTTCCAATTTTCAAATTTTCTCTTCCTTTAAATAACAAACCCCACTAACTCTTGGAGAAAGTGTGGGTTGAGAACACAGCAAATATTTTCTCTTTCACGTTTGCAGTTTTGTAGATGATAAAACCTGAAGGAGCTACTGGAACATCTCACTGATCTGCATCAAACAGGACATGGGGCTTGAAAATGGTCACCAGTGGAGAATGCCACCCCTTAAAATACTGATGGTTTCCATTATTCACCCTCTTTAAAACGTGCAGCTTGTTTCTATTTTGCAAGAGGCTCGTGTTTTCTTGGGATGAGTGAAAAGTCTTAGGAACAGAGCAGCCCATAGACTAAAGCAGAATAAAATGTCACCAATTTACATCATGGAGGGGAAGAAGCAAGACAACAAGTGCAGATTGAGTTAATTATCATATAAGTTCGCTGTCAGGTACTTTCTTAGCAAAGCTTTGGACATCTTTACTTCAGAAAATGCTGCTCATCCTTTGCTACAGCCACACAAGACATTCCTCTGGCTTTGGCAGAGCTGCAAAGTCACTGCTGCATCCAAGGCTTTGAGCAGCCCCATGGGAGGGTTTTTCCCCACCTGCCCAATCTCAAGCCCCTTTACCCCCTCCAGTAACCAATGTACTTAACACAAAAAAAAGTCTAAAGGAGATTTTCTGCACTCCTGCATTCCCCATCCCTCACTCTGCTGGTAGATATGATATAAATACCTGCAAAAATGGTTCTTCTGAGCCTTTTTCCCTTTAAGTTGCGTAATAAAGGTCCCCTCCTTCCCTCCCAAGAACTAATAAATGACATGATTAGCAAATTGCTAAACACTGGGGGGCAAAAACACTCCAAAAGAGCCTCTAAGAACTGATCTCCCAACTATTACTTAAGATCCAAGATGTGAACTGGTCTCACACAGCTGGCTGAATTTGGGATCCAGTTCCCACAAAGCACATTGGTGGGGTATCATGGACCCTCCATCTCCTCTATGATCCCCAAAAGCAACCCAGGCTCTTCCAGAATAAGTCGTCACATACAAGTGTGTTAAATCAACAGGCCCTTGGTGTAATTTTCTGTAACAACAGCACATCACATGATAAACCAATTAGTCCAGAGGAAAAGATGACTTTTTTTTTGTATTGCCACAACCAATTTCTCATTTAGTCTTTCCACAGAATGGATTAAAAACAAGAACAGGTGCATTTATGAGAAAGTTTCCAAGAGAAACAGCAGCAGCTGAATGATGGAAAAATTCATGCTGGAGTTTTCTCACCCTGATACCCTCCCCTCTTCCATTTTGCCTGTTGGGAACCAAATGGTTTGACTATGGCTGCCTTATCCTCAAAGAGAAGGGAAAAAAGGCACCTTCCTTGCCCGAAAGAGATCCAGACTTGAGGTCAATTATTAGCAAAGACAAATCCTTCTGTCATTTTCATGAGTTAGAAAAATCAAAGCAACTTTGATACCTGGCTTGTCTCCGCAGCCTTTAACTCCTGGGAATGCTATCAACTAATCTGCCTGTGCTCTGTAGTTTTCTCCCTCATTAGCACTGCAGATTAAGGACATAACCAGCACACCTTCAGGAGAAAAGCTTGGAGCCTTCACCACATGAGAAAATGAGACTTTATTTCCCTGGTCTTCCCAAGAGGGCTCATGCCATCATTCCCTCCTCACTCATGGCTGTTCCTGCAGTGGCTCCTCCTGCTCCAGCTCCACCTCTTCCAGCCACACTTTAGCAGGGGAAAAAGTGAAACTGGCTCCAATTCTCAAGAAATAAATGTAAATAAGGCGCTCAGAAGAGGGGTCAGGGCTGGGAATGCTGCAGGATGTGACAGAGAACCTGCCTTTGGGGGTGTTTCTGGATATAACACTCATCTCTCTATTTGTAAGGCATCAGCTCTCCCCATACTAACACCTCAACACCTAATTCTGGGCCCTAAATTCCTCTCAAACTTCTGAGAGGAAACATTAAAGAGGGGGAATTGTTGGTTGGGGTTTTTTTCAGCTTTAACTCCACAGGGCATCCTTGTTTGCTCTTTTTCTCCCGTAAAAGCAAAAGCTTTCTGCAAAACACAGCCCCCAGGATGGGCTGCATTACAGAGCAAGGTCAGAGGTGCCCTCTTCAAAGCCAGCCTTTTACACTGGAATGAGCTCTGTGCCAGCAAAGAGGGAAATAAGGTTGGTTGAAGGGCCACTCATCTAGATTTGTTGTCCCCTACAAAGGCTCTTGTGACACTCACAGCACTGTAAATGCCAACAAAGATATTTGGGATCACTGGACTTTGCCCTTTCACCTGAGCTCTGATTCCTCCTGCTTTGGAATAAAGCAGCCCCTTCAGCTGCCACCAGAACACAAACCTGTCTGGCAGTTTGTGCACCAAACTGTGCTGTCCACGTCAGAGCTGCTACAGAAAGTATTCCCTGCTGGAAAAGGAGCAATGGGTCACCTCACAGAGCCTGGGATCACAGGCACACACTCACTCTCCTTGGCACAGCTTCCCATGCTAATGGTGGACCAACACATATGGAACCTGCCCTAGGGACACACAGACAACACACTCATTATGGGATGTCCAACTGGAACTTCCCATCTCTCCAGAGAAGTGACATCTGTGTATTGCACTGAACTCTGGACCCAGGGCTGGCCAGAAGAACATGCCATGGACACAATGCTGCAAATCCCCAGTGTCCAATAGTTACATCCATGAACAGTCACATTTGACAAGTGACTCACTGTTTCTTCAATAGAGATCTATAAAACTTTACTGACGTGCCAAAAATCCATCACCTCCTCTTGCAGTGAGGAACATCAGCACAGCCAGTTCTTAAGGTGTGTGTGTGTGGGTGTAATTAAATAAATAAATAAGTCAAACCTAAAGTAATTCTGTCAACACATTAGCCCTTCACACAGCATGGAAAGAGACCCCACTGTGCCACCCTCTCCTCCAGCAAACTAAGGAAGCACAGCCAACAGCAATACATTATCCAGAGTCCAATGGAACACAGGAGGAGGTGTCTCCTCTTTGGATGGCAGAGTTGTAACAAGGCTTGCTGGATCACAGGTTTTTCTGGGAATTTCTGTTTCCCTTGGGAAAGGCCTAATCATTTGATTGCCAAAGAAATATTTAAGGATTACTACCCAAAATAATTTCTTCTGCTACTGTACCATATGTTTGTGGCTCTAACCAGGCTAAAAAAAAAATAATGACATCTTCATTACTGTAAGCATGGCCTGTTGCAACTGAAATATTGAGCTGTCAGAGAATTCCCACTGCAGCCAGTGCCTTGCAAGGCCCCACCAGAGATGGTGCATCTCATCACAGCCTGTGCAGTGGGTGAGGCAGCTCCAGGACAGGGTTTGCCCCAGTGAATGATGGTGCACTAAAACAGGTCAGATCCAAGTGTCAGACTCGCATTTAGAAAGGAAATTTGATTTAGGTTTAGCAGGACATACATTCCTCGTGGTTTAATTCCCCATTGTGAGAGGTCATTAAATGTGCAGAAAACTTTGCACTGCCCCTAAGAGCCAGTTCTTGGGTGCAATCAGTGTCCCCCTGGGCTCCAGGGCAGCTGCTCCTCACTCTACAGCCAGAGGGTGCAAACATACTCCACACACCCCAAACTGCTGCCAGAGACACAGGCACCAGAAATACCTGTAGGATTGATTCAATTACTGGGAAAAAAAGCCTCTGCCCACTGCCTTTATTTTATACTAAAATCCTGCAGTTGTGGCTGCACTGAAAGTGAGAACATAATTATTTATATATTTGATTAGCACTTATTATTTTGCTTTTGAAACTTCATCACACCTTAAAAACCTACAAAAACTGCAGGTGATGGCAGCAGCTCCAAATCACAGCTGACTCACAGAATGGCTGAAGAGTTGAGTTCACCTTGAAAAACCTGCACACCTTGGCTTTTTTCCTTATTTCTTTACTTTTCATTGGCTGGTTCCAGAGCTAAAGCTTTGTTTCCCTACCCATTTGTGCCTGGTGCTGCAGTAGCACAGAACAAAGTCCTTGCTCCTGACAGCAAGAGCGAGCAGGTGACCAGTGGGGTAAGATTCCACAGCAGGCACTAGAACAAAGCAAAACCAGTATTTATGGAGATTTTGTAGGCACAGATCTCAGTTTTCAGAAGAGAAATAACAAGTTCTTTTGCAGATGCACATGGGAATCTCCTCCCCATGAGTAACAGCTGGAGCATCTTGGACCAGATCACCTCCAGTGGTCCTTTCCAGCCTGAACCTTTCTGTGATGATGGTTTCAATCAAGGTGATGGTATTTTTCCCACACAATACTACATGAGCAGATACACATTGTGCCCTATCCCTCAGGCAGGTTTGAGCTTTCTCTTGGTTGTTTTGTTTTACTTTTTCTTAAGAAAGCAGCCAGAAATGCTGATGTTATCTTTGGGTAGAGAAACACAAAGACTTTGCATTCTATTTGCAGCTGGATACTCTTCCAGGACAATACCCACTACAACATTTAGAACAATTTATATACTCTCTATACTCTCTAAAAAGGAAATAGCCTTTAAAAGCTGAGTTGCACACTATAATTACTCTAATTCTCCACATCTGGCATTCAAAAGAACCCAAATTAAACACCACAGAGCACCTCAAGTGCATCCATGGAGCAATGAAGGTGGAATTAACTCCAAATTAAATGGCACATATTCAGGGACTATCATACCACTATTCAAAGTGCACAGATTACAACCACTTCTGTTATTGCACTGATTGTTCCTCTTAGGGCAAGGTAAGTATTGTGAGAATTTGCTTCAACACCTTCTAACTTCACTTCAACTACAGAAATGCTTCAATTAGAAAATCCTGGAACTAAACACCATCAATATTGGAGAAGTTCTAGGCTGGATCAGCTCCAAGCTCTGCAGATTGGAATTAATCATTGATCTTCTGGTGAATAAAGACTTTTCTTTCCTGCTGATGGAGCAAATGCAACCAGCACAGCACACAGAGCCAACCAGTGCTCTGACCACTGAACATCTACAGCACAGTGAGATTGGGAGCTGTCATTAAATTCAAAGTATGTGACTAAGGGAAACTACAGAGAAATCCTTCTGGGGTTATTTTAGATGTGCTACATCACAGGTATAGAGGATTTAGGAAGGAGCTACTGTGCTCTTCATCCTCAGGGCAACACACCAGTGACCCAAACATCCCACAGTTTGATTTCAGATTTGAAAGTGGCACATCCAAGATGGGTCATGTCAGCCCCACACGCTGCCTCTGGTCAATTGATGTGTGTGGATGCAGCAGCCTTTTCCCACTAATCCAGTGTCAGACATCCAAAACAGAAGGAAAACTTACAGGTCTAATAATTAGTCCATGAGCTTAAAATTGAACGGGGCTGATTTTCATTCGAAGATGGGAACACCACTCGGTGTGCAACCCAGAAAAGCACAACTGCACCTGAGGAAGCACAAGGAGAGTTTGAAGGATGCACCCAAGAGCAAGCGATGCCTTCGAGGCGGTAAAAAAGATGGACAGGATGCAGAAAAGGTTGCAGCTGCTTCCCATCACTGATCTACAAAAGGCATTGTGTGTTCAGGATCTGAGGCCCAACTCAAATAACCCACAAGCCAGACAGATGTTTAACAAAGGGCAATCCACCACCACCACCTTCATGGCATGCCCAGGGCTCGGCCTCCCTGTCATCCCTCAGAAGAGGACAAAGGTGAGAAGACCGAGGATGGGAATTCACCCTGCTCTGTCTTGGAGTCGTGCCATCCTTGGCAGCTGCTTCACCAAAAATAAAGAACTAATATATCACTGAGAAGGCAGAAAGTCACACTTTTGCACCTGGGAGAAGGCTGGGAGTCAAGTGAGTTGTACTAAAGCCACAGAGCAGCCTGGCCACAGCAACCTGCAGCACAGCAGAGTTCATCAGATTTGCAAATGTTATTGATTTATCTGCACAGCTCTTTATAAACAGTCATCCTGCTCCCTGCACAGAAATAGCAGCAGCTAATATATTCTCAGAGGATAAAGAGCTGAAAGAAGCAATCTGGGGGATGAATTTATATTCAGTGAGTACTGAAGTCTCATTCTCAGAGCCTTGAGTGTAATCACAGCATTTCTTCTTGATACTCTCTCCCTTTTCGAGGCGATGGCAATTGTGTGCGTGGAACCAGAAGCCACTACAACAGATTGGTTAATTTTAATGAGTGTCTAACAATACAGTGCTTGTAAGTGTGAGGACAGAACACAGAAGTGGTTCAGGAGAACATTGTGGCTGCCCTCTGCCATCACTGCCTGGGCCTACAGCCAAGACAAGCTCCACACGTGTGGCTGCTGAGCCACCCCCAGTCCTTTGTCTGGCACCAGATTATTTCAGGTGATTTCAATGCCACTCTGCTACACGTGCTTTAATACACTGTTTGCTGTAATGCACTGATGATAACATTTGTGATGAAGCCAACATCACCCAGCTCCCCTGCTCCTTCCCCATCCTGTCAGCACACAGCCATGGAGGTTATTTTGCTGCATCTTTTTATATTTCATGCTTTGTCTGTCCATAGGCTTATCTTGCTTTACCATAAATTGTGCCGCCTGCTTATCTGTCTGTGCTCTTAATCTATGGGGTGGATTCCCAAGTATTATAGGTTGCTTACCTCCTCAGCTCCAACTCTTTGTTTCCCAGGTCTGTGCCACTGTATATCTTTTTTTTTTTTTTTTAATCCTGCTGCAAATTCCCCTTTCCAGGTTATTAACACAAGAAGCTTTTACAATTCCTTCAGTTGTTTCTATGCCAATAATTCGAAGTTGCTGCAAGTTTTCCCAGTGAAATCCTGACCTCTGAAGTAGAAACTGAAGACCTGCCCTTCTCAGGTGCCTGTGGAGGATCAGCCTTGGAGTGCTACTGAGAACAGAGATGTTCTACCCAACTTCCAAAACATTCTGACTCTTTTCTAGCTACTGACACAGATTTCCAAAAGTAATTCATTTGATAGTACATGGATTATGTAATTCTGAATGAATACTCAATTATCCCAATTCAAAAGAGTTTTCCACATTATCTCTTATTTAGGCTCTTACAGAATTTGTTTGAGTCCCCCATTCCAAAGTCAGATTTAAAAGCAGATTTTTCTAGAGCCTGTTTATGAATGTATTCCCTGTGGGACTCTGAAAATTTATCAATGCCTTCCCACACCTAAAACAATGCAATTCTAATTTCTTCAACCCAAGTAATTTATATTCATTCTACCTATAAGGTTTCCCATATAGATTTCAATACTTAAGGACTATAATTTCTGGTGTGATTTCTGCTCCCCTTCCCCCCACCCTTCATGCTGCTTTCTTTTAAAACCTCAGATTTACATCCATTCCTTACAGAATTTGTATCCCATTTCCCTGGCAACAAAGAGCCAAAGAATTATTATTTTCTATTTAGGCGCCAAGAAATCAAACCAGCCCTACTGTGCAAGGAGTCCATGCACATGTCTGTGTTGCATCAATGCAGTTACACAGTATTTCAGTCAGGCCTTAGTTAGTAAATAACCTTTACAAGTTCCTGAAGCCCTGACATTTTACATTCAGTGATTTGACAAATGTCTTAATATTTCCATCTATCTTTTATGCATCTTCCCCTTTAGCCTCCACATCTGCTTTCCACATCATATTTATTTCTCCTCTTTGCTTCATAATCTTCCTTATCAGTGTGTTTTATTCTTGATACATGCTTTATCTGTCCTGTGATTATTCTTATTTTACCCTTTTTCATTCGTAGAGAGGATATTTTAAATGGCTTTAAACCACCTGATGGAAGAGAGTCAGAGCAGTTCAACGTGAGATGCTTTATGTCCGGTGGCTTTGAGCTTCTCTGCTACATTCACCACACCTCACTGCTGTTTATTTACTCCTCCAAACTTCGGTCTGTGGAATTTACACACCTTTATTTCTCTTCGTCTTGGTTGCATCTTGTATTCATCCTTCCAAAGCACTTACAGACACTCATCACTGTGCATCTAAATGTCAATTGATTAAATTACAGCCAGTATCCTTTGGGTACTCTCACCTCTCATTCAGCTGTGCCTGGAGGTCAGGGGCTGGCCCTGCTCTGTGTGCAGAGCTCCCCGTGGAGACTCATCCCCACACAGGGTCTCCCAGCCTGTCCCCCTCTTAGGGGAGTGTTTTACAGCAAAATGAGCTGAACAAAGAACCCAATGAGCCCCCCTGTGTGTGCCCTGAACACACACTGGGGACCCACCATGTGCCCTGAGAGCCCCCAGCTCTGCCAACATCCCTGCCCCTGTGCAGGACCTGCTGGCACCAAGGGCAAGGCACAGGGTGTGTTACAGGTACCCACAGGAACCAGCTGGGCCAGGGACAGCTCACACAGGACCTCTTAGAGAGGCAGCCCAGAAACTGCAGCTGGTGAAAACCGGGAAAACTCATGATGGAAATGGAAGGGAAGAGGATTAAAGGTCCAAATGTACATCTCAGCACACCAGATGCCAGTTCCAGCTCCCCAGCTAGAACAAGAGATGCCACACATGTTGCACTTGAGGACTGACATTCACTCCACAAAGGGCTTGGATCTTCTTTTTTTTTTTCACTTTTCACTGAGCTCCATGCCCTACAAACACCCAGGTGAGCTCCAGACTGGGACGACAGCTCAGCAAATGCCAGCACTTGTGGTTTCTGCAAGGGCAGCAAAATGCTGCAAGTTCTGGCACTGCCACAGCAGCACCCACTGCAGCTGGCAGCACAAACCATGTCCCCACCAGCAGCTCCCTTCCTTCTGAAGAGGCTTCCAGCCAAAGCTGAGGGCCACTGGCCTGGGAATGCCACTCAGCAGACCACCAGCCACCTACAGCAGCACCTTGGGCAGATGAAAAGGAAAATATTCTGAGAAATACAACTGTTATGGGAGAGGTTGGGGATCCTCAGCATCATTTTCCAGTTAACAGTCACAGTGCCATCCACAGCAATGCTGATGTACTTGCTGCCCCAACAGATGCTGTCACAGCCTGCCCAGGTCATCTTGGGCACACAAATTATTTCATCAGGCTTTAGAAGAGTTTTTTTCATCACCATCGAGACACAAAACACATTCATTGGAAGACAGTCCTGCAAGGATGCAGCCAGGGAGCATCTCTGCTGCTGGATCCAGCCCAGCTAATATGGATTATACTCACCAGCCATCCCAACTAAATTCATGGATGTACATCTAAGGACCTTGAAAATAGGGTACTAAGTGGACTACAGTTTCACTGAAGCCGTGACTAATTTTCCAACTCGTAAAACCCAGTGGGTCTTAGTAGCCCACGCAGGCAGGCCTGTCAAAATGTTTTCATACTGCCTGGAAAAAAAACCCCCATAATTGCCAATTGCTTTTTTTCTGGGGCTGAAATTCAGTATTAAAACCACGTATTACCCAAATACAGTTTCCAAAGGAACTGGGGATTCTAATAGTCTAATGACTGTCTCCTAGAGTTCATTTTTCACTTTTCAATAATTGGTTTTTCAGTTGCATTTGCATAGAGCACATGTAAAACTCCATAGCCCATTAAGTTAATCACAACATGAAGCTAATAAGCATGGACACGCCAAGACATACCTAAGCCCAGATCAATTTTTGAAGTGGTGATTTGAAGTTGCAGCAGAGTGAGTGTTCCTCAAGCCTGCCAATTTGGTGGCTAAGGATGTGTTTTAAGGAATTGAAATTTTACACTGCTGAGAATAGCCCATAGTTACTTAACATACCTTTTCTTAAAACAAAAAAAAAAAAACCAAAACAAAAACACAACGGGGGGAATCAACAAGAAAAACCCAATACACTTTGAGGTTAGAATTTTAGTGATAGTTCAAGCAATTTAACCTGCAGGTTTTTTCCATGCTTCCCTTTCCCCCCTCTCCATCCTCCATCCAACAGCATCCTTTGTGCAACAGGCCAAGTACAGTAAGGAACGAGGCTCCACAGCACCCACCTCTGCACAAGTACCACTCCTCAAGTGCTCTTGACCAGCACATGTCCCATTACACCTCCATCCAACACAACTCTGAGAAACACCAACGTGTCCCTCAGTCCTCACCAGCTGGCTCAGATTCCCATTTTCCAACCCCTGGAGCCTCTAAGTGGCCACACACAAGCAGTGTCAGCTCTTTATTTCAACCCCAAAGCTGCCTCTGGACCCCAGGCAGGTTGTCCCACCCTGCCCAGGAGGCTGGAGCCATCTCCCAACCGGGTGCAGAAGGTCCATGGCTCCCCTGCCCCTGGAATGCAGGAGATTTCCATGGAAAGTTCCCACTCTGCAGAATGGTTCTGTGCTGCCCGCTCCCCATCTGCCTGCCTGGAAGCCTTCACTCCATCCTGTTCTTCCAAACCAGGGGGTTTATGCTGAAAAGCCATGCCTGGGAAACAAAACCAGCCTTTTCCTTCCTTTTTTTTTTTAATTAATACTGATGAGAATGGGAATTTAAAAAAAAAAAAAAAAGAATAAACACGCCCTTTCTCCCGTGTGACAAAGGGATTTCCATTTTCTGGCAAGGCCTGTGAGCAAGGACTCAAAGAGAAGAGATGATGTCAGAGCTTAAGAGCTTTCAGGATGATAGTTTTGTGGTGGCAGAGCCGCTCTCTTTTGAAGCTTAAGGATTTGAAGGAAACGATGGGAATGCAGCCAGAGGCGGTTTGCTCAGTGTTGGCTTTGCAGGGTGGGGGCTTGGCAAACAAAGGAATCGTTGCTTTTTTCAACAATAGTAGTATATTTGAAGGCATTTTCTCATTGAGTTCTTGTCTTCCTGTTGATCTGCAGAGTGACACGTTATTTAAAACACAAGATGCAGCTGAAGAGTTGAGGTGTTGGTTGGTAGAAGTTCCCTCTGATGGGAGAAGCACCAACCATTGACCCAAGCACTTGGGCTTTCCTGGGAGCTTCAGTGGGATTTGGCACAGGTTTCCCTTTTTGCCATGGCCACTCTTTATCCCTCTGCAATTATTCCGATATGAAGCCTTAATTTTGTTGTTGTTTTTGTTAATCATGACATCACGGGTGGAAACAGGGCAAAGCAAGTGGCCCCAGAGGGAAATAAAAATCAATCCAAGCTGCTCATTAAAAGGTAAACCGTCAATAATCTTTGTCAGGCCTTTTTATCTGGGGTTTTAGCACAGTGTGATCCCTAAGGCTGCATGTGGGATTGAGATTTAAGATGGCTCCGACTTTTCACATCTCCATCAGGAAGATTAACTCCTTCAACACAGGCTGAAATTACCCTGATTCTAATCAGCACATAAAAATGGCACGGGATTAAAAGGGATCATTTTGTAACAGCTTTTCTGTATCTGTGCTGACAGAGAGGGAAAAATCAGCTTCTGAACTTGATTGAAAGGGTGCAAGTCAGAAATATATCCACAGATAGAGCCACCACAATGGAAATGCTGATCCAAATCTGACTATTTTATTCTTCAAGCATTTTTATATATAAATAAAAAGAACATGCCAATTCTTTTTACATAAGCAACTCCCTCTCTAATTTAAACAACCTAAAAGGCGAATTGTAAAGTTTATTTATTTAAATCCCTGGTACCAAGTTTAAAGATTCTTCCATCAGTTTTCTTGGAATGAGCCTCTGTAACACAACTTTGTTTTTGAAATTAAGATGGAGTCCTGACACATGATTAACAACAGGCTAATTACATAACCAACGAGAGCGAATTTCAGTAGGAACAGTGTTATTCCTTCCACGTACCACATTAAATAAGCTTCCCAAACAAACAGTTCCAGTGTTCTGGACCACAGTGCTTTGAGCAGACTGCCAGCTACCTTTGCCTACATCTTTTCCTCCATGGATTTACTACATTGGATAAATCACCATTTGAAACCACAAGGTTTTGTTTTTCTCCTGCACAAAAGGTTTAGTTTTGGAGCTGAAAGGGCAGGTTATGGAGAGGCACAATTAAAGCTCACACATTTCAAGTCTAACCAATACCTTGTGCTACAAGCAGGGATTTCCATAACCTAATGGAGTAACAACTACACCTGGATTCCATCTGCTCAGAACTTCTTGGAATCAGCACCTTAGTGCACAGGAAGCAAACCCCTCTATTACCTGAACAACTCATGTGAACAGTAAAACAGTTCAACAGGTTTAATGTTATCCCTGCAGATGGGTTTGCCAATGGGATAATCCCAGGATGGTGGATGTTCATGATGAAGCCATCCAGGAGCACTGGAGTTCCTTTTCCCTGCCAAGACCTCCCTGACTTGGTACAGTTGAACACCACAAAGGCAGCACAGACATCTTCAAACCTCCTGAAGGTACCAGGAGGACACATTTATGGTTCTCAGAAGAAGTGACCAAAGAGTCCCCAACAAAGCAATGGAGAATGGCTTCAAACTGACAGAAGGAAGGGTTAGATGGGATATTGGGAAGAATTTCTTCCCTGTGAGGGTGGGCAGGCCCTGGCACAGGTTGCCCAGAGAAGCTGTGGCTGCCCCATCCCTGGAAGTGT
>JAWWEV010000004.1:3450696-3493723 GCA_035583235.1 Hafferia zeledoni | reverse complement strand
TGAGGGTGGGCAGGCCCTGGCACAGGTTGCCCAGAGAAGCTGTGGCTGCCCCATCCCTAGAAGTGTCCAAGGCCAGGCTGGATGAGTCTTGGAGCAACCTATTCTAGTGGAAGGTGTTTCTGCCCATGGCAGGGGGTGGCACTGGATGGGCTTTAAATGTCCCTCCCAACCCAAACCACTCTGGGATTCCATGAAATCCCTCCCCTCTTTCACAAGCTCTCCACAGGAGCAGGGTGGGGCTGTTAAATATAAATGTGTCCTTCAAGTGTGATAATACTGAATTTTCTAGAAACCTTCAGGTCTTAAATACGGGAAGCAGCAAAGTAAAACAAAAAAGTTTCATTCTCAATTATGAAATAATTTTAGAAAAATACAATGAGCTGACACTTATGTTTTATCATCATCCTGCAGCCAGGTTTGCTGTCTGTGATGCTTGAACTCCAGCAGTGAGGTAGGATTTAAAATAAAACCCATCAGGAGGACACAAGGTGTGACAGAAAACCCTAATTCTGCAATAAGGGTTTAAAGTGATCATACTAAAAAGACAGAAAAAAAGAGAAAAGAAATGGAGCTTCCAAGAAGCTTTACAAGAACAGAGACCTCCCCTATTTGGAAAATCCTGAACCAAACAAACCAGCAAAATCCATCTACAGTGAGGTATGCACTTACCTTAATCAACACTTTTTATTTTAGCTCATCACTTTGAATAGAGGCCTCAAAGTGTGCTGAATTATTTAGCTTGTAACTGCTGGATAACATACTAGGAACATAATCTGCTGTATTTACAACCCTGAATAGGTTCTGATTTTCCTCACTACTTTTCTTGGGATGCAAACGTTGAAAAAGAAATGCAAAGTTTGACAATGGGATTTTTGGGGGACTGGAAGAAACTAATTTAGGAAAGGGGTAATGTAGTTGGTCTGTGGACACAGAGGGATGGATATAAGGGACAGCAAGATCCTGGGCAGGTGTCCCAGCCTGGAGCTGGGCACCATCATCTCCCTGGTGGAACAAGAGGAGAGCGAGGGGCTTAGAAACAAGACTCTGAACAACAGCAGGTGCCATACCAGGCAGGTGAAAAGGCTCAAAATTCCACCTCTCTTAAGGCCTGAAAACCTACTTTAAAAAAAAATCTATGTCAGAAAATTGGGTTTCACCTAAACATGGGAAAAGTGTGTTTTGACAGAATCACACAATCATTTAAGCTGGAAAAGCCCTTTAAGACCATTGAGTCCAACCATTCCCTCAGCTCTGCCAAAGCCACCAATAACATGTCCCGAAGTGGCACATCCATAAGGCTTTTAAATCCCTCCAGAGATGGGAACGCCACCTGGGCAGTTTGTCCCAGTGCTGGCAACCTTCCCAGTGAAGAAGTTTTTCCTAATCTCCAATCTAAACCTCCCCTGGCACAAACTGGGGGCTTTTCCTCTTGTCCTGTCACTTGTGAAATGGGAGAAGAGACCAACCTCCTTTCACAGAGTTGCAGAGTGAGGTTTTTATCTGGAAATATTTCATAGGAACCAACTGTGGGCTGATCAAACAAGCAGTGAGCCTGAGAAGGTTACCAGAGGTGTGATCCTGGACCAGCTCCAGGTGCATTACAAGAAACACAGTCCAAGAGATCCCATGAATAAGGCAGCCACCAGAAAGTACACACGTTGCTCAGTTTGGCACCTGGGCATTGCAGCTGCCAAGAGAGCAGGAGTGCTGGGACCTCTGCAGCAATGGGCATGATGCCAAAAGGAGTTTCCAAACTATACCCACATTTTCCCTTCTGATTTACAAGTAGCAAAGCCTGAGCCCCACCATTCAGTCACCTCCTGCACCCACAGGGCCAGACAGGCAGATCAACAAACTAGTTGGGTTAAAACCTGAGAGGCACAGCATTGATTTATTGTAATTAACTCCAAAATTAACTGTTCCTCACGCAGGGGTTCACTGCCTGATCCTCCTGCAGGGTGGGTATTTAGCTCCAAAGAAGAACAGAAAGGAAGAGGAAGAGAAACCTGAGGTTGTCAATCCATCGATGTATGTCCATCCAGAAAGAAAGGAGGAGGAGATGAGTGCTTGGACAAACTCAAGTTACACTATTTCATCTCACTGAAATAGGAGTTAACCTTTCCCAATTCCCCTCCTACAGGCATTTTGGGGTGTCTCCACCCTCCAGGAGTTCCCTGGCCCCACAGCCAGTCAGCCTGTGGCCAGTCCTCCAGGCAGACACAAACCCACCATGGCTGACCCACAAACCTCCTCATTGCAGCACAGGAGCTGGATCTGCACTACTGAGATGAGCCATGTAAAGGACCTTCACAGCCAAGAGCCACATGAAGGTGAAATGGTGAGATATTCCAACATGCATCGATGTGAAGCACATTTTGGGGTTTTAAACATCATATTCAGGCACAACCTGAATCCAGCCCCTTATTCATGGTAAGCTGATATAAATAAATAAGCACTGCCAGGCAACTGAAATCAAACTCTTTACCACAATAACTCACCAGCTGAGTCCTGGCACTGGATACCACGGGGGGTATGAAAAGATACATTGGAGGGAACACAAAAATTACAAAATTGGTGTGCTGCACATTTGCTGTAGGCTATTAAAACCTAAAATTGTCGGAAAACTGGTGCCAAGAATGCTCGAGACAATTCAGAAGTGGCAGGAAGAATCAGTTCCCTGGGTGGTGGCAGGCACTGAATACATCTGATGAAAGAAGTGCTGTACAGTGTGAATGGAGGAAGTGCCACCTCAGACAGACAGACAGTCCCACTCTGGCTCACTCCTCATGCTGTGGAAATCACTTGTTAATCAGATAGAGCAATTTTTCATGTAATGCAGACCCTGAAAGCAATTGCATTCCAAGCAAACAGCTAATAAAGTTGGAGATTTTTATCTGCTAAGTTAACCCACAATCTCTCTCTGCCTGAGCTCTCCTTATGAAATGCAACAATACCAGTGAGCAAAGGAATATCTTAACTGTGGCATTTCAGAGGAATGTTATGTTGAAAATTGTGCATTTTTGCCTGAGAGATTTCTGGAACACTTGAAGCACTCCCAGCAAGTTATTCCATAAACTATCTACCACGCCATATGTTTGCTGCCTACAAGTCTGGGCAGGAAATGTCCAGTAAGAGCCACATCTGAAAGGAGGAAGAAGCAGCAGCCAACAGCACTCCCGTCACTAATCTGCATTTGCAAATGCCACATTGGAGCTGGCAAATGAAGCATTTCAAGTGCAAATAGCTGTGAAGACATTTGTGTGGAGCACTGAAACGCTGGGGAGATGCTGGGTTTGTTTCTGTTCCATTTTGGAGAAGTTACCTGGGTGCTGGTAGAACAAAACCACTCTCCCAGGGGTTTTTAATACATATACAGATGATGCTTACATGGAAAACGCCCATTTCTCTTCTAAATGCTCGTTTTGAAGCACAGCTACTTACAATAATTATAATCGCTGTGATTTTTGAGCACAAACACTTATCCTGTGAACAGTTACAGGCAATATGGTCCTACAAGTTTAAAGCACACCTTAGACATGGCTCCGAAGTTGATAAAAACATATGTACATGTTGCACATAGAAGAATACATACAATATGCTCCCTTTACTAATATTATTTTAAAAATCACTTCTGAAACCACCTCTGTATGTTTCAAAAAGTCTTAATCTTTCATATATTTACAAACTACTCATTGTATAACATCTGTATTACATGTCTGCAATTAGTAGATAACACACAAGATGATCTTAATGGTTAAGCCTGATAATTTTAAAGGTCTTTTCCAATCTAAATGATTCTATGTTATGTTTTCCAGTAGCAAATTGATATAAATAGTCCAAGACTGGGATAAATCAACACGAAGATGAAATATTATGATGTGGGCTTGCATTTACAGGATATAATTCCCATCTGATGAAACAGAGTTTCTGAAATGTGTCTCTGTCACTTATCATTAATGCTGACCAGACATAACCCCAAGATTATGCTAATGGAAGACAACATTCAATTAGCACACAGAGTGCTCTCTAATCAAAGCCCACACAGTATTAGAGAAGTTTGAGATATTTTTTTCCCCTATATTTTGCTTCTGCTCTGCAAAGAGCTTTGAGCAACCTGCTGGACTTAAAGGTGTTCCCGCCCATGGCAGGGGGTGGGAACAAGATGAGCTTTAAGGTCCCTTTGAACCCAAACCCTTCTAGGATTTATGATTCTATTAAAGCAAATGTTCCCCTTCCACAAAATCTCCCTTGAAAAAGGAATGTGTATCCTTTAGTTGATCAGCAGTCGATAACATATTCCCAAAGGAAACTGTCAGACCATATTGATAGAGAAAATGTCTCCCTTCACCTCCATGTTCAGCTCCATCCTACCCAACAGGCTCATCAATCTAATTAATCTGCAGAAGTATTTTAATCATATAAAGCATGTGAGCCATGGGAGGTTTCCTTTGTCGAACCAAAAGTATTTTCTTGATACCACTCAAGGGCCTGTTGTAATAGGACAGGGGGTGATGGTTTTGAACTAAAGCAGGGTTGATTTAGATTAATTATAAAGAAAGTTTTTTACAATCAGGGCACTGAAACATGGGCACAAGTTGCCCAGAAGGTGGTGTATGCTCCATGTCTGGAAGTGTTCGAAGTTCAACAAGGCTTGGTGCAACCTGACCTAGTGGAAGATGTCCTTGCTCACTGCAGGGGAGTTGGACCAGGTGGCCTTTAAGAGGTCTCTTCCAACCCAAACCATTCCAGGATTCTACAATTCCAAATGCCTCACTGACAGGTGCTCTTTCCCCTCATCCCCCAAATGGTTTCCCACGTGGGACCCCCAGATGGAAGAGGTCTGGGACTCCAGGAGGGGGGCAGGACCCAAAGTGCAGTACAAAGTCAGCAAAACCAGTAGAGCTCCTCTGATCCCCAAATGAGGATTTATCTCTGTAGGGATATTTTTACAAATTGCCACTTCCAAACACACCTCAGTTTTCAAGATAACCCACCCACTTTCCCAGAGGACTCTGCTTCTGTTGAGCAGCTGTGGCTCAGCCTCAGGAAGGAGCCCAAGTCACTCAGCTCTTTGTGAAGTTTTTCACCCAAGCACTTGCCAGGGAGTTCTTGAGCTGCTCTTAAAACAACCCCAGACCTCCAAAGTCACCTTGCAAGTGCAGACAGGCAGTTTTACTAAACCTTGCTCAGCAACATTTTCCCCAGTTTAACCACATCCAGCTCATAGCAGTGCTGAAAATAATCCCTGTCTAATGACTATGTGGATGAGGTGGTTGTGGCTTCGCTCACATCCCTCTGTCCTGCTGTTCCAGGGAGCAGATCTGAGGAGAGCACTCAGGAGGACTAATACACACACACATTTCAGTGCTTGGGATTTTAAAGTTCACTAAACACAAAAGTAATTAAAAATTACTGCTTCCAGTACCTGCTCCAAGACATGACTGAGCTGCAGCACAAAAAACTTGCCTTTTTATCTGTGTTTCAAAGTAACCACTTGTGCCTGGTCCCTGTTTTCTCCTCGCCTCCCACATGGCCATATGGCTATGGCTGTCTCAGGCAGACATTACTCCAGTAGCTCACTGCTCACCATATTGTGCTGAACAAGGAAAGCTACAGACAGTTTTGACAAAAACAGCAATTGCCTAAAAATGTTAAGTATCACAGTCTTAGATGTTTTTAGTCTGGTACCAAGACTCAGGCTAATGCCACACACAGGGAAGAAAGAGTGAATCAGCACTGGGGGAGGCTCCAATCCCACCCCATTTCCCAGGGACAGACACGGCTCATGGGAATTCAGCACAGTCTGGCCTCAGCAAGGCACTGTCCTCTTGCTTCAGGATGTGTCAGCAGTTCCTTCTGAAGCACCACGCTAAGGTAAGGACTGAGCAGGGTGAATGTCCCACTGTACCACAGCTTGGAGGGAAGAGAACCCTCCAGGGTTCACCTGTGGTTCCCCCATCCTGGGAACCTGCCGGGGGTACTTGGACTTGGAGCATCTGAGGCAGGTTTTGTGATCAATACAGGAGTTTTGGACAAATGACACTATTGACTGGTCAGGCAGGACTTGCTTTCCTTTGGCAGAGGGAAATTCAACAGGGAGCATATTTTGCAGCAGTTCTGAATTTCATGGGTTTCCCTGCAACACACCCCAAGGCTGATCAGGTCTCTCTGGCAGTGATGAGAAAAGAGGTTTTCCTTCCCCAAGGAAGCAGAGGCTGCTGCAGGTCATCCTTTATTGCCATTCAGCTCCTTGTTGGCCAACACACACAAAGCATCTGTGCCTCTACAGGCCCTCCCCTTCCTGGGTAAGGGGAACTCCTTGATCAAGCCCTGAGCAGATACATCTCACCTGCAGGACTGACCTGGTCTGAGAGCCTGCACAAGGCCAACTGCACCCACCAACAGGCACCCGCTGTGGAAATGGCACAACCCAAACCCCTGCAAACAGTCACCATAAACTCCAGAGATCCAAGGAGATCCCAGGATCTCCAGCCTAACACAGCAAAGGCTTCTTCTTTCCTGCTGATTTTTAAGGCTGGGTAGATGTGAAAGAGGCTGTGCGGTAGAAGGAATGGAGAACTTTAAGTTCATTGGGCCATCTTCCTGTAAGATTTCACTGTTTCACCACCTGCCCAGCTGTTCTATAAGCAGATGAAGAACCAGCATTAGTTCTGAGCAGAAGGGAGCCCATCAGCTCAAATTAAGTGGTTCTGATAGTAGGTATTTTCACCTCTAAAGAACAAACAGTCAAGTGTCCATCCATCATTTTTAGAAGTGTCCAGAAAGGCACTTAATTAGCAATGAAAATTGCTAATGAACATCAGGCCAGCTCTTTGCTCCTGCACAGCAGTTCAGACCCCCTTCCACTTCTGGCCTATCCTGCTCTGAAGGACCCCTGAAAACCCCAGTCCTTTTGCTATGAGGAGGCACACACGTGTTGGAGGCCCAACTCCCACACACATCAAACCCTGCCAAGAGCCAGCAACGTGATTTCTAGTCCTTGGCAGGCTTTATTGAAGAGCTCCTCCAGCAACATCTGGCTCCCTAAACAGGCACCTGGCAGGCCATGGCCGTGTTATTGATGAGGGGTGCCTGGATTTGAAATATAATGCTTCATACATGGAATACACAACATTAAATAGAATTTTTTTGAAATCTATGTATAATGTTATAGGTTGTATACAAATTTTTTTATACATACATGTATGTATATAAACATGCCATAAAAAAAAATACTAATTAAAATCACTGCTTGTCTCCTTAAAGGGCAGAAGAAAGACAGACAAGGACTCCAAGTGCACCAACACAGCCAGTCCAACCTTGCCAATTCAAGCAACCAAACCAGACTCAGCCTTTTCTACCAGATCAGAATTATGGTTATTGACCAAAAGAATAACCAAAGGTCCTTATTTTTTAAAACACTAAGGAGGGATCCCAAATAAAGCCTTCAAATCTGTATAGGAAGGACTGAAAACAAGATATATCTGCTTTTGCACCACAGTTATTTCCCTTGCTAATACCCAGGACTCCAAATGTGTTTTGATCACAATAGGACCAGGCAGGCATTTGACTTCAAAGTACAGCAAGCTGGAGCCTGCCCTCAGGTTAGATGCTCAGTGAAATTAACTTTTGATTAAGTCCTGTATTTAATGGCTGTGACTCCTCAAAAGGTCAGCCTTTGTGAGAGCAGGAGTTTTCCAAGCCAGTGGCTTCAGAAGGAAAGGCTGAATTCTTCCCACCACTGTCTTTCCATCCAAATTAAGAGATGTTTGGGACATCAGGTATGTCAGTCCTGCTTAAGAACAAAAACAATTTGAAGAAAGTCCACTCCCCTCTCACAGATTTCAGCTTCTTCAGAGAACAAAGTCTGGTGCTGCTGTAACAATCCAGGATAAAGAACAGGCTTCCTTTATTTGAGTCATTTAAGGGATTTAAAGCTTTGTTCTCTATTTATCAGGATAAATGGGGCATTACTCCCTGCTATCAAAACCAGGGAGGTTCCTGGGGGTAGGAAAATGCCCAGAGTGTGGAAGGCCCAAGTTCAGGCTGGTCTTCAGTGAAAGGTGCAATAGGAAGTGTCTCAGGCAGAAGAGCTCAGCAAACCTGAAAGAACACCAGGAGAGGAGGAAACTCAAGGTGCTCTCCTCTGCTACCAGGACTAGAGAAACCTTCCAAACTAAAGTTTTGTCAACATTTCCTATAGAAAGGAAAGCCAAGTAATCAAGATCACCTTCAAAAAAAGCTCCTGTTCAGGTGCAACTGCTCTGGGATTTGGGAGGGAGTGGAGTTTCCCCATGGAGCTGCTCCATCCTCCCCTGCCCCAGCTGAAGGCAGAGCAAAGCTGTTTCAGGCTCTCAAGTTCAGTCTGAGACTCATCTGCTTCACTTTCTCTAATACCAAGCGACATCCCCTCTGTTCTCCTCCTCCTGCATTCCAGAGATGGGAAGAAAAGCTGCCGAGAACCCTGGAAAATTCCCAGGGGAGCTGGAGGCACAACTTCATACACTGATGATATTAAACAGGAAACTAGACTTGAACACAACTGTTCCTCCTGGTTTCTAGCCCAAGAACACTCAGCTTTGCTCTACAGAGGACACACTATTACTACTTCTTTTTAACATCATAAAGCTGAAATATAATACATTTGTGCAATTCTGACACCAGACCTGCTCAACAAAGCCAGGGGTGCAAGAGGCAGAGCTACAGGTTGTGGGAATGGGATTTAACAGAAGTATGGGATAAATGTGAGAATTTATGTCCCTATCAGAAAGCTCTTCTCAATCTGAAGAAGTTCAAAAGTTCACATGAACTCTGTTTCCAGGAGCTATATTGTGGTTACAATTCTGACAGTTTTTCTATTAGGGAATTTGGCTTTTTTTTTTCCTTTTAATCAGAAAGATATTAATATATGTTGTATTAGATTCTCTTCAGTACATTACAAGCTAAAAAAAAAAAAAAAAAAGGAAAAAAAATTGATGGCTTTTTTTTTAGCTAACTAAAAAATAAAACTCCAGCCAGCAGCCAGCTAATAATCTTATAATAAATTCAACTCTGCATTTTCCAGCTCTCCTTTTTCTCAGTCACACACCAAGCACTTTTATATGGCACTTTTTGTACTATGAATTTTAATAAAACCAGCAAAAGAATTGCGAAAGAAGCTAATTTTTCTATATGCCTCTGGCAAACAGGAAGAATTCAAGAATAAGTTAAAAGATATCTTTCTACCACCGAAAATTCATTTTCCATAACAAGACACTGTCATCTTCCCGAGGAGCCTGTAATTCCAAGATAAAGATGAAAAGATGTTGTTTTATCATAATGACAAGTATCTGCATCCATATTTATTTTGTGCTCCGACATCACCGTACGGTTTGTATTGTCATGGTACATTGGAAAATAGGAAAACATTTAGCTATTTCAATAACAAGAGAATAAAGGATAAACTACCAAAGAGAAATAGCATAGCACAATCATTTCTGAGTATCCCTAGGAAAATATCTGACCCACATAGAGGGAATACAAAATGCAGTTTGTCTCCTTGCAACTGCTTTTTCCATTTTCCAGTGGCCAGACCATGTATTTGAATCACCAAGCACTCCAGCTTTCTCCATCAGGCAGCCACTTGGCTCTGCCAACACAGATAAAACCAGGACAGACACCAGTGAGTTGCTGGGGGCAGACCCAAAGCCAGGCCAGCCAGTTTAGGATGCCCCAGATGCCCAAATTCCATCCCACTTGGAGAGCTGAGTGCTGCCTGGGCATGGGCTCCACAGCACCTTCAGCCCTGGGGAAACCATGGAATTCTGTCAAAAATCAAACAATAGTGGGTAAACTCCTGTCTGTGAAAGGCTTAATCACTTTTCTGAGAAAATTCTGAGGGGCTGCCTTGGAAATGCCTCCCTTGCCTGTTCCACTGTTCTCTCCATGTCAGAGAGCATTATGGCACTGCTTTAACTTCCCCCTTGTTTATAAGGTTATCTTTTCACCTTCTTGTTTAAATAAATTCCGAATGTGTCACTATCAGTGCCTCTACCACAGATTAATAGAATCAGCCAAAAGGATAGCTGACATTTTTGTTGCCATAGAAACTGGTCATGATGTTACACAGCTTGTCTAGTTCCCATTTGCCATATATCCAGCCAGCTTCTGAACATGGTCCCCTTTTGTTTCACGAGGAATTACATTAAAATATAATTCCATCTTAGCTCAGTCCCCATTCTGTAGCAAAGAGGATTATAGAATATTAAGATACTTCCTAAGGAAAGTGCAAAGTGATGATAATATTGCTGTGTGGCTTGTGTGCATCCCAGATTAAAAGAAAGAGAAAACACAAGTGGAGTAATTTATCCCAGAGCCCCACAGCCCAGTTATCCTCCATTCAAGTATCTCCACCAGCTTCAAATAAACAGGCACTTCCTCACAGAACCTCAGAGTGGATGAGCTTCAAATGATTGTGCAAGACAGAAAAACAAAACTAAAAACACATCAGTGAGGATATTTTTTAATACACCCTCGACATTTTCCTGCAGGATGCGGAACCTTCTCGGTGCCACAGAAAGGCTCCCCCTCGCAGAGGCAGCTCAGCCTCCAGAGAAAACCACTCACACAGAATTAAGCTGTGGAGTCTCAGCACTCAGCAGTGCAGTGGGGATGGATATTGTGCCACAGGGCACTGTACACTTGGGGAAAACACAAAGCAACTCAAGCAAGAACAATATCTAAGGACTCCAAACTGTCATGGCCCTCTTGTTCCTCTCCCAGACACTCTAATTCTTGTTGTTTTAAAGGAGCCCATTTGCTGACACAGAGATTGAGGTGAGAAACAGATCAGGCAGTGCAATTTCCCCTCTTTTTAACATACAGGAAAATTAAAGGGACAGGCAAAGGAACTGAACTCCATCAGAGCAGGTGCTACACAAACAGATGGCAGCTCCTGCTCCAGAGGGACCCCTTCCTGCCAGAACACAACACCTGGACATGGCTCTGGTCACCCACAGACATCCAACCCACACCCTGCCCGTTTTTATTTGCAGATAAACAACTACGTCACAGTCACCATTACCAAAACCTAACCCAGCCACTGCAATAATCCCAACATCATATTTGATCCTTATTTATGCCACCAAGCACCATTTGGGTCTGATTTTCACTGTTCAGGTAAGCAAATGCCACTCGTCACTGTGGCCAAGGACCTCCCCAAGCTGCTCTCAGCTGCTGTGGCAATGAGCACAAGCAGACAGGTAATTTGGACAGAAAATCCTCCCCATTTTCCATACTTTCAGCTGTGGTTATCAAGAACAGCTCCTCAGGGTCTCCCATTGTTGCAGCCATGCAAGAAATGCTGAAAGAATCTGTTTTCCTTCACCCAGGAACATGCAAGGAGCCACTGACAGATGTCAGATATTAAGCAAAAATTCTGCCCCGAGCAAAGCACTGGATGCTTAAGCTCACACGTGGCATGTCACAGCCTTGGACTTGAAAATATTCATGTCCAGCATCAGCCTTTTTTTCTCCCTGAAGTTCACAATTATGCTCCACTCAGGCTCAGCAGGAGTGAGCATGTGATGCTGCTTTCAGGGGTGGCTGCAGAGGGTCCCACCAAGCAGCCCCACACCTGCCAAGCAATATTCCTGTTCCCTTCCCTGCATGGAGGCAGGTGAGATGACCCAAGTGTTTTACAGGATGCCAGAGAAGCAGAAGAGCTGCAGCAACATCCTTCTCCCTGTCATGCCACAGAAGTTGGCCCCAAAGGCCAAGTGGCAGCTGGTGCTTCCAAGGCATGTGGTGTGGGAAGGGAGAAAGACAAATTCTCCTTGAACCTGCAGCCTCTCTGCAGCACTGGAGGAGTCCTAAGAGCTGGAAAATGGGATACAAGGAGCTGAGGAACTATGGTCTGTTCCCACTGAGCACAGCAAGCCACTCCATCCCAAGCTAACCCAAAAGCCACAGAGACACCATCCACTGAGCAGCCCTGAGAGAGAAACCACGTCCAAGCCAGGCTAGAGTTCCTCACATTCCATAACCATTCCCCAGTCACATCTTTCTAAATCCTCCATTCTCATCATTTGTACAGGAGAATAAAAGGGAGGACAGGGAGTACCGAGGGTTGTTGAACAAGGCAGGCTGCAGAGGAGGGTGCCTGCTGTCTGGTGCCCTGCCTGGCTGCCCAGGTTCACTGGGCACGCCTGGCTGTGCAGCACAGGCAGTTATGCAATGGAGCAAGAGCTGTCGCCCTGTACAAAGCATGACGTATCATCCCACCCAGGCATGAAATTAAAAAGATGTGGTTTGCTGGGTCACACACAGATTGACTGGAAATCAAGCTGCCTTTATCTCCTTTTAATTATGTTTAAAATTGCAAAAAGAGGGAAACGAAAAAAAACCCCCAAAACTGTTCAAATACCTGCTCATCCACTAATGGTAAATAATTCCAGCCTGTCAACACTACGAGCTGGTGCAGCAATGTGGGCATTTTCTTGTGGAGAAGTGATGCTTCATGAGGCTGGTTTGTCCATCCCAGCAAGGCAGGCAGGGAGAGGAGCAGCCTTTACAGGCATCCTGGGACAGCAAGAGGCTGCTCCAGCTGCAAGGATTTGCCCTAAGCCCACCCAGCAATAGCACTGAAACCTGCACTAAGACATGGTTGGGGTTGATCTCCTCACATTGCTGAGGTTGGCAGAGATGGCTGGAGATCCTCCCTGCTCAGGGCTGGGTGCTGAGTTGTCTCCAAGGTCATCTCCTGCCTGGGCAGCTGGCAGGAACAGCAGGAACAAAGAGTTGCTGGGAAGGACACACTGTTCTTTTGGGCAGAAAGCACCTGTATTGGCAAACCCTGGCTGGGAGGGTCTGGAGGGACACCACGAGCACCCCAGTGCTGGTCAGGAGAGTCCACATTACTGAAGCTACATTTGCTACTTGTTGCTCAGACATGTCATTCAGGTATCCCTCACTGGGCCCAAGAAAACAAGGATTTTGGCACAGTTAGAATAGTGGGAGGTGTCTCTCCCCATGGCAGGTGGTTGGAACAAAATGATCTGTAAGGTCCCTTCCAACTCAATCCAATCTCTGATTCTATGATATAGAGGTATAATCTTTTAAGTCTAAACTTGCATTCTTGAAGCCCCAGAGATGGCATCAGGCCAGCACTGGTGGAACAAGGCTCTCAGGGCTGGGGTATGGATTCAGCACCTGTAAATATTCAGGAGAACCCACCATCAGTCACAGCACAACTGTGGGTGCTCCAAGACAGCATGACCTGGAAATTCAGCAGTAAAGACAGAAACTACTGCAAAAGGTTAATAAAGTTACTCCAGCCTTAGGAAAAAGCCTGGTCACCTCACTCTGGCTCTGAGGAGATACCCCAGGAGAGGAGGATAAATCACACAGCAAGGCTGGAAAGCACCGAGGTTGCACTCAGCAAACAGGAGAGATGTTACATGTTCCTGGTTCTGGCACTCTACAAACACAACAACTTGACTTGGTAAACTCTACCAGTGGCTGCACAAGGAGGAGACTTCAAAAATAGTTTAGCAACTGGTTAACTATGCTAAGTTTAGCAACTGGTTAACTAAAGGCTGATGCTGGGTTTGGTTTTGGTGGTTTGTTTTGGGTTTTTTCCCCCCTGAAAGCAAGCAGGAGGGAAGGAGCAGCCAAAGGGTCAAAGAGAGCCAAGTGGAGCTTTTCCAGCTCTTTTTGTAGGGAATGTTGGACTTTGCTTAATACAGGCAATGGCTGGCAGATGATGCAGTAGATTCATGTGTTATCTTCCTGGAACATAAATTATTCTTCCCCCAGGAAAGGAGACAAGAAGTGAAAATTAACTTTAAAAATTTGTTACCGTAATAATTCTTAAGGAGTTTCAGAATCTTTTGGGATGAGTGTGTGATGCCAATGGTGCCCAATGCTGAGGGTGTCCTGGCAACAACTTGTTGCTGGACAGGGAAATAAAATGCTCTGTCACTCTGAGAATATAGAATCAATAATTGCCAGGGTAATTGAGAGTTTGACCTGCCACATGGTATTCACCTGATTTGCTAATCAAACCCACACCATTAAGACCTGAGTGGACAGAGAAAGCAGCTTTTCCTCCCACCTAAATCCCAATTTAACTTGGTCTGGAGAACTGAGTGGTCTCCAGTCCACGTATTTGCTTCTGCACAGTGGAAATATTTTTGCCATCCATGGGTAAGATGATGTTTTTATTTACACATCAATGTCCTGTTTTGATAGGAACTAAAGCCACTGAGAAAGAAAACATAGAGGAATAACATAATGAGGCAGCCTTGTCAAAAATGCAGCACACAATGGATAGCAAAGCACTGTTCAGAGCAGTGGAGGCAGGAATTGTTAGAAAAAAAATGTTCTTGGCACCCACAGCACAAAACTACCTGTTCTGTGCCCATGAATCACACAGATCCCTGTGAAACGTCAAGGCTTTCCAAAAATCCATTGGAAACCAGATAACTTAAACACCTAACCTGTATGACTTCCTGTAACAGTGCAAACAGACAAATAAATTGAAATTTCTATCCACTCTCCCTCACTTAAGCAAATAAACCAATTAAATCAAAGGAAAACATGAAAAAGTACCAAGTATGAAGCACTATGTAGAGTCAGAACAGCAGCACAGGAGGTGGCCCCAGTTCTGGAAGTGTCTCCTGACCTACAGCAGGGTCTGCTCCACCCCAGACTGGCCCCTGACAGAGGGGACACAGCAACAGTTTGAAGCCACTGCCACTTGCTCCAACAATTTGTCATTTTGGCTTTATCCCCCTGGAGAGAGGAGACAAATCACCTTTTTCTCATGGAGCATTTCCATATCTCAAGTGGAGGACTGGGAGGTTAATGAAATGCAGGAGTCACATCTGCAGCCTAAACACACCAGAATCATTCCAGTGAGTCATTTATTTATAGCAGCAAATGTCTATTATTAGAAACATAATTAGAGCCTGAGATTCAGACACGTAACTCTAATCTACTTGAACATGCAAGTACCCCAAAGCAGAATTTATCCTCCTGTACTCTGATAAAAACACTCTGGGTCTTGGGCTGGATACAATTTTCAACAGGAAAAAGGAAGAAGAAAAGAATCAGGTTGAATGAATCCAACAGGTACCTCAAGACATTAGTTCTGAACTTGGCAGTAATGAAATTCAGAGAGAAATTACGGTGTTTTTGTCGTAACTGATAATCAAGAAAAATAGATAAATGACTTTTAGAATAATACAAAGCAATAAAATATGCAGAAACTCATTAATATATCTATTATGTAAGAGGCTGTGAATCATAAGCTTTTGTATTGTTGGAAAAGAAATGCTAAGCAAGAGGTTTGATTTCAATAAAACACATAAGTAGCATCTAATATGATGCAAGAGCCGTAATATGATAAAGTGTATCCTTGTCTTCCACGAAATTCCTTTATAATGGAACATTTCTCATTTCAATAACTTGATCTTGAGATAAAAACAGTAATTTATCACATTGAGCATCTGCTTTAAGGAAGCCTAAAACAATGTTCTCTCAAACAATACCCATTTAGCTGCCTCTAATGGAGAGGAGAGCACTGTGTGTGTCACAGCCCCCCTTTGCCTTCCCCCTGAACTCACAACGACAGGAAATTCTGCTAATTTGGAACACGGACCTCCAACGTGGCCACTTCACTTCTGCCATTTCCACACTAATAAATGCATTATGAGAGTTTAGAATGAATTACTAGGCAGAGTTTGACTTCTGACTAGGAATCTTATTAAAGCACAGCTTCAGGGAAAGGTTTATAATGCTGCATAAATTGTCCTGGCAGTTCTTTCAGATGGTGTGGCAGTTCCCCCCCTCTTACTTTTTCCTGTCCGGTTTCAGATTAAACACAGGATATTGAGCAGTTTATGCAAAGTGAAGGGACCCAAATCCCTTCCCTACCATCCTCCAACTCTCTAATGTGCAGGTCAGGATTTCCATCTTCGTTTTTAAAGACTTTTTCAGTGTTGAGCCTTGTAATGCAATACCATTATTACCATTATATATATCATTTTATATAAAGCAAAAAGTGAGACTTTATATGTGTATATATATAAGTAAACATGTTTGTTTTCACCAGAATGATGTGCTAACTCGTTCCCAACTGCTTCCAGCACTGGAAAGAAGACAGGCACATAGCAAAGTGCTCCACCACACCACAATAACCAACCACGCTGTTCACTTGAGCTGTCTCACAAATATCCACCCACGTCCGGGCAGGAAAGCACTTGGGAGAAGGAGCCAGAGGTTCATCTTAAAACCTTGTGCTTTCTATGGCCAAATCTTGTCTAAGTCAATAACTGCAGCAGCTTTCATGCTAATTGGTGGCATCTCCTTGGGGACATCACCGTGGGTTGTACATCAGTGTCACTGCACGTAAAACCTCCTTGTTTTTATTTTCCTCCCATCTGTCAGCAATAACCAAGGTGGGAATTGCCAGGGCTGTCACTGGAGTTGCTTCTGTTCTCCCTATAAGTGGTTATTAAACCCACCTTCCCCATGACACTCCCACCACCTTGGCCTGTACATTTGCTGAGGTATCACCGAAACAAACACAGCAAAATTAAAGAGCACAGAGGAACAGTTTGGTGACATCCATGTCCTTCAGGGGCACACCATGTGAGATCCAGTGCATGTGGAATGTAAAGAATAATCTGGAACATGATAAAAACAAACCTGTACAGACTACAAAAAGACAAAGCAACCTTAATCCTCCTTACAGGACTTTGATCTCCAACACTCAGCTCTCCTCATCACTGTAGCCAAGCCCACCCCTAAGACCTTTGTGCAGTCCAGCACAAATGAGTTACTCCCAACTCACCCTCATTCCTGGCTCCAGCCATAGGGGTGAGAAAAGCAGGTAAAATTTAGGGATTCAAATCTTAAACTTCAGAAAGCAGCTGAACTGCTGCTTACAAAAACCTTCATCACAGAGCTGATTCATACAAATCTACATGTAAATACTTCCACAATGCCCTCCAATCAACAGAATTACACACCTGCTCTTGTTCTACTCCAGGAAAGTATATAATTTTTAAAAAATCCTACCTTTTTGGATTGCAGACTTGCTCCTACTCTCAGCATCCAAACTGCTCAGTAACTTAGTCAGAGAGAAGGAAAAAAACCCTATTACTAGTCCAAATATTCCAACAATAACTGGACCTTCCTTCTGTGCCACACAGCCCAAAGCCAGGCACTAATTCAAGGGGAGCTGGGAAAGCCCCTCCTCTTTTCCTAACAAGGTCCTTGCTCCAGCTGAGCCCCCCAGAAGGCTCAGGGGCTGCCCAGGTGTAACCAGGGGCTTGCAGCAGCCACAGCTCCCTCAGAACAAGGCTAAGCATCACCCCCACCATGAGTCAGCTCTCTGATGGTGATCACATGCACCTGGCCAGGGGCTGAGCTGGCAGTGCACAATTGTTACCACCTGTGTCCTTGCCCAGTCTGGTCCCTGTCACACTCCAACCAACAAATAATCCCCCAAACTGTGATTCTCTGGCTGGTCAGGGGAGCAGGTTTGTTCTTAAAGAAAGGAACTCAATGTGGGTTTTTTAAGGAACCACCAGAGTCCTCCTAAGCACCTTTGACTTGCTGGGATCCCAGAGAAACCTGCCCTTTAGTTGGTGCCACAGACTGAGCGAGGTTTGTCCCTTAGAAAATAATACCAGACCCTGGGTTTGCTCCTGCACAGAGACTGAAGGAGAAGCACAGAGGATCACAGGATATCCCAAGCTGGAAGGGACCCACAAGGATCATCAGTCCAACTCCTGACCCTGCACAGGACACGCCCAGGAATCCCACCACGAGCCTGAGAGCATTATCCAAAAGTTTCTTGACCTCCCTCAGGCTTGGGGCCATGTGCACTTCCTTGGGGAGTTTGTTCCAGCCCTAAACACCCTCTGTGGAGGTGTGAAGGGTGAAGAACCTTCTCCTAACATCCATCCTAAACCTCCCCTGGTACAGCTTCATGCCCTTCCCTCATGTTGTATTGCTGGAGAGCACAGACCAGTGCCAGCCGCTCTGCTGCAGACCACGATGAGGTCTCCCCTCAGGCTCCCCTGGCTGAGCAAACCAAGTGACCTCAGCTGCTCCTCCAATTCAGCCTCCCCTCTAGACCCCTCACCCTGGTCAGAGCCACCCTTTGGATGCACTGGATCCATGGGCCAGTCCTGCCATGGTGGAACACTGTGACCAAAGGCACCTCAGAGACCATCTCCCTGCTGCACCCGTGGCCTTTTCAAATGTGTGTGGGCTGTGGTGGTTCAGTGCTAAAGGAATGACACCCACTTGACCCTGAGGAGAGGGTCAACACTGGGAATTGCTGTATCCCTGCAAGGAATTCCTTCTCAGACCCAGCCCAACACTCAGCACAGCCCAGAGGAGCTTCTCCCTCTGCAGAGACCTCCTGCTACAGCTGGTCCTGAGACCCTGCTGAGCCACAGCCACTAAACCTGGCACTGAGTCCCTCACAATGTGTCACTTTAAGCCAGACCCTTTTCACAAGTAAGAGGATGTTTTTGAGGACAGACTGTAAATCCTAACAAAGATGCAATCAACAGTTTAACTTAATGTAAGATATCTCAGAAGGGCTCAGAAGACCAGGGCACATAAACTATGCACAGTGACTTGAGACAACAACCTGGTAACATCTTCTATAATTTAAACAGGGCTGAATAATTGCAAAGATAATAATTTATTCAACGACTCCAGCCCCTTCCCTGTCCATAAATTGTCTTTTAATGAGTTACAATGTTCACAGATTTACTGTTTCTTTTTCTTCACTTGCATTGTTTGGGCCTGAAGTTCTCAAGCCACTGGGTGCAGTGGAGCTGCACTAACGAGCTTTGTAGCCAAACAAATCCCTGTCTCTGGTTGGGTTCTCTGAAGGCTCAATTGTAACACCAACAAAGAAAAAAAACAACCCTGGGTTTCTCCTGTGGTCACTGAAAAATTAACCTGCTGCAACTCTGGATCTGTTGCTGGCTGCCAGACTCCACAGCTCCATCTGGCTCTGGTCCTCCCTCCAGCAGGGACCGGGATGAGCCAACAGCATCCACTGTACACTGGGAACACCTTCACCACAGACTTCACCATCACCTCATGGCATCTCCTGCACTAAACTGTGCTGGAAGCTCATGCATCACCTCTGCATCAATCCTGACTTCCAACCACATCTTCCAGAAGGTTGTCCAACCTCTGTAGGGACATTTAAATTAGATGGGGTTTCAACTGATTACTTTTTAGCTACAAAGGCTTAAGGCACACAGCCTGGTGATTCCAGAGAATAAGAAAATAAAATCAACATAAAATCTACAGGCAGCATAATTAAAAGCACAGTTCCAACTATGTCTGGCCTGGAAAATGTTTTTTTCTTTTTTCTGAAGGATTCCTGATGTGGATATTTAAGTCAGGACCCAACATTTAAATGCAAGTGTCTAAGTACCTAATCCACTTTTCAAGGGAGCTCAACACTGGCAGCTTGTGACACCAAGACCTTGTCACTACAGGCAGATCTGTCTTCCTCAGCTGCTGAGCTGGGAGAAGCTGCACCTGGGGCTGCCCAGGAGGAGCCAGTGCTGACTCAGCGACCTGCCAAGACATTGGGACTGTTATGACCCCTCCACATGATTTCCTGGGGGAGCCTTAACCATGTGATGTGCTGGCATGTCCCTTAGGCCATTACCTGGCATCTCTACAAAAACTTGGTATTGCAGGGTCCTTGAGGGACACGAGTCATTAATGGAAACCTGAGGGCTCCTAAGAGCAAATTAATAGACATATATATTTCATACATTCATCAAGAAAGGGCAATATGCCTGTGCAGCCACGTGTGCAGCTCCTGCTGGAAGCCAGAGACAAGTATTGCTGGTGGAGATTCAGATCCAAAAACACCTACACAATTTTCATCCTGTGCACCTTCAACTGTGCAAGTCCCACAGAGAATCCTGCAGGGATTTCAGGTGCCATCGAGCCAGCACACCCTTCCACAAGGAACAGCAGTGGAAGAGTTTGCTCTGTCTCCTTCTAACCTCACTTGGAATCATGGTGAGACCCCCCTGCCCCAAAGCTGTGCCACCAGCAGCAACTTCTGTGGCCAGTGGAAATGAGCACACACAGCTCTAGCAAGCAGCAGGATTTTCCCAGTTTGCTCAGGGCCAGCAAACCTATTTCATGCAGAATACTGGACTGCAACCAACAGCATCAGCTGCTCTCTGTTATCAGGCTGGGGCTGGGCAGGAGGCACAGACAGAGATGATGACTTCTGGCTTAGGAGTGGCCTCAGAAAGGCTTCTGTCTTTGAACATGTGGATGCTGATCATGGCTTATCCTCAGCATCTTCATGACTTCTTGGCTCACAGACTCTAAAGTCATTTCCTGACCTGCAAAACTCAGATTACAGTTCAGTACTGAGGGGCAGGTTCAGCCCAAGATTTCATCAGTAGCCTGTGAAGTATTTGTGCTATGAGCAGTATTGCAGGCAGTGTGTGAGTTGGCTGTCTCAGCCCCAGGGTCTCTGCTCTGACAGCCTCTCTTAGGGCTTCTGGACCCACATTTCTGTGCAGCTCCTCCTGTTGGTGTGGAGTTACACTGGATTCAGTACCATACCCCACGTTCATACCCAGAAACTGTCTGTCTATAAAGGATTTCCTGCAGTGCCTTCTAATCAGCAATCTTGTCCCACACCAAGGCAGGAAGGAGGCAGTCAGTCTGTGGGGTCTAGACCCTGGACAGCTCCAACCAGACAAGTTTTGGGGAGAAAAGCACAAAATGACTCCTCACAGGAACCTCCTCCTCTTATTATCTATTCAGATCAGCTCTGCCAGACTCATTCTATCAAAAAAGACAATCAGGAAGAGGAAACCCTGATCACCCTGCTGAGCTTTGAAGGATGGCAACCACACCAACTCCAGTTCCTGAAGAAGGGAAGAGAACAGGATTGCTGGGATGGAGGGATATCAGCCTTCAAAAATGGGAAAAGGTGACCTCTAGCACTCCAGTGCTTATTGTGGGTTAGAGGTTATTTCATTCTGACTGAGACACAAAATGTCCCAACATGGGATGTCACACTTTGGCACTGAGAAGAGAAAATACTTCTCCCCACATGCCTGGACAAAGCAATCCTGAGTAACCACCTCAACTGGTTCCTACAGGAATATTTCAGTTTCCCTTGGGGTTTTTTTGTGGGGTTATGTTTTGGGTTTTTTTAAAGGTACTTGTCACCCTGCTCTGTGCCTTGTTGTCTCTGCCACAGGGACTTTATGCCATGGTTTTAATTCACATTCCCCAATGAATATACGATTAGCAATCGCATTTATAATTAGTAGTTTTGTCATTTGAACCTCACCAGTTTTGCAGCCAATTATTGAATAAAAAGCTGTTTATTATTTTCAATATATTATTACTTTATTATGGCTCATTGCTTTAAAATACTTAGCTTAATCCTTCGCAGGTCCTTAAACACAAATATGGCAGCTATTAGCAACCTCTTCACTCAGGCATAAAATTGTACCCACAGGCCTCATAAACAAGGGAGTGCTTTGCAGAGATTAAATCAGTGTATACAGCTGGAGGGAGGCCATTAGGAAATACATTCCCATCCTGCCTTAGTGTTATTTTGCTTTGCCACTGTGCTCTTGTCAAATCTATCACCTACCTGTGCTTTCCTCTCCATAAATAAGAGATGTCACCTCGCCAGGTCCATCCATCAGGAGCATTTCAGTCAACACACAATTACATCCTGTGGTCTCCTGCTAATATACTAATTCCTATCATTTGTATTTCAAAGAGGACAAGGAGGGTGGTGAAGAGCAGAGCTCTGCAAAGGCTGCACTGATGGATCTCTCACACCAGGACAGCTCCCACCAGGTTTGTGTGGGATGAACTCGGGACAGCTGTCACTCCTACAGCACCTCCTCAGGTCTGAATGGGGAAGAAATGTCATTCAGGCCAAGGTGGGAATATCCCCCCTTGCCTGGTAATTCCCCTTAAACATGGAGCAGGATGGACTTGTGATGGAAGAAGCACTGGCAGTGCTGAGAGCAGAGGAGGTACCAGGGTTTGGTTGTGCATCTTTACTGCATGTGCACCAGGGGCATCCCAAACATCCCTCCAGCCTCCTTCCCTCTCAGGTACATCCCAAATATCCCTCCAGCCTCCTTCCTTCCCTCTCAGGCACATCCCAAACACTCCTCCAGCCTCCCACCCTCTCAGGTACATCCCAAATATCCCTCCAGCCTCCTTCCTTCCCTCTCAGGTACATCCCAAACACTCCTCCAGCCTCCTTCACTCTCAGGCACATCCCAAACATCCCTCCAGACTCCTTCCTTCTCACCCTCGGCAGTACTGGGAAAAAAAAAAAAAAAAAAGATGTGCTGAAAGACAGGCAGGCCAATGATGAGAGTTCAATATTTGTTCTGCTCCAGCAGTGCTTGGTGGAATTGTCCTCCCTTTCCCATCCACCAGATTATTTTCCCTAAATCTGTAATCCCCTTGAAACCATCAGGTGAGCCATTTTTCCATTATAGTTCTGCCTGAAGATTGCCAAGAGCTCCCTGCAGAGCCAACGGTAAGTGCACTATTTGCTAAAGGACAGAACAATCTCAAACGAGGAGGAACTTGTATGGGAAGTAAAAAAATATGACACAATTATCATGTAAATTATAGTGGCTGTTTTAAATCCCCTGCCAGTGAGACATGAGGTTATACCACATATTTCTGAGGCAAAGAGAGAATTGCTTTCTTGCCTGGAGACAAGTCAGTAATATTAGAAGAACAACCACACACACACACACAAAAAAAAAAATCCAACAAAGCAAATCTGTATCTTTAGAGTAATAAATATTAGCACTACTTGATTATTTCTATGTAGTGGTTTTTGTATTGATATGCAGGGTTGCAGAGCCAGTGGGGCAACTTCTGTTGTGAAAAAGTAAGGTAACAAAAGCAAAGAAAAACTGTGAATCCTAAAAACCAAAAATAAAATCATAATTCCCCTTTTCCTATTTCAAACCTAATTGTGCTTCTTTGCTCCTGCCTGCTCTGAAACAATGCTCTGAAAGAGTATTTCAAGAAATAACAATACTGGAAGTCCTTTGAAATTATTATTAGTATCAGTATTATCCTTCCCCTCTTTGGTGCATGGAAATGACAATTGCAGGCATTTTTCTCCTAATTCCCATGCTTGGTTCCTGGTAGGACCTGCATCATATTCACCTTGATGGACTTGCTGGGATTATCTCCTAGGATGGAAGTCAGGAGCACAATGGCTTTCAAACCCCTCATCTCCTGACTTGCTTTCCTTCCCTGACCTTTTCCTGATCTACTTTGGTGAACATTGCACTTGGCCCCTCCTGCTCAGCTGGCAGCAGATCCCAACTTCCCTTTCCATCATTTCCCTTCCCAAAGCACCCACATGGCATCAGCCAGGTCCAGCTGGCCTCAATCAGCTTCTCCTTCTACCCACCCCCTTGCCAGCTGCAGAGGGAACTCAGACAGACAGGGTTCAAACATGCATTGCACAGAATCCATACTGACAGCTGAAAATAATTTCCACATATTAAAATACCACCAAGTGCTTCATTGGTTGTATAACATGAGGTGCATTCCCTGTCTCCTCCCATTCAGAAGAGCCTGAAGAAAATTAGACCTGTACCTCAGGATCAGAAGCCAAGCAATTCCCAACACTTGACATCACTCTTTAGGTAGTTATGAAGCTAGAGGGAAGATCCCAAAGCAAAATCCTTGAATTTGAAGCCACCTTTAAAGTTTGGAGTCTGTCTGTGCAGGGCACAGAGCCCACCAAATATTGTTTTCCAGACCCTATGACTTGGATCTTGTCAGTCTAACAATCTCTGCTGAGAAACCTGAACCAGGTTACTGTCAGTATTCCCATGTCCTTGTTCCTACACTTGCAGACAAGTCCCTAAACCACTGACTGGGAAGAAGGCAGGGATAAAAGAGGCAAAAAAAGTGAGTTTTCCAGGTGGAGGAGAAGAAGAAATGTGTCTTCAGCTCTGAGGCAGATGCACTAATGTTGAGTGTCCAGCAGAGATGTTGAGTCAGAAGCTCCTGCCTGTTAAGGGTGTTATGTTCTTATGGATAAGCTACAGGGAAATGCACTTGTGCTCCAGATGAACCTTCCACCTCTCCCAAAATAACTGTTTCCACTTCTTAAGATGCCACCACTCTGCTTAGGAAGTTCATCTGCAGGAACTGCAAACCTGTCCATCAGTACCATAAAATGAGGACATTGCACTGCGATCAGGGAACAATGAAATCCCATTCCACAACAATGAGTCAATTAACTTCATGCAATTTAAATGAACTTGGCATCAATAATGTTTGGGCAGAGCCAGCCACACTCCCCACCACAAACAACAAGGACTGTTTGCTAAGAAAGGCAGCACCAGAGTAAGGCAGCAGGAAAGGAAGAGAGAGACCTGGGGCAACGTTTGTTTGAAATGGCAACAACACAGAGTCTCTGAGAGAAATGCAAAACTGCAAATAAAGGGGAATTTAGGTGTATTCTTCAAGTGGTTCTGCTTAACTGCACTCAGATGCTCACACCACACGCTGCAATGGGCAGGAACAGGTACCTGCTGGAATACTGAACTTCCTGGTAATGCACTGCAAGGTCACTTTCTCCATTTTTTATATTACTTTTCCCACAAGCTATTAATATTTGGTGTATTTATTTGAGAAAGCACGGGCAATAGGTCTTCCCTTGCACCAAAGAATTAAAATCAGTCTCTCCAAATCTACATGTAGGTCAGGTCTGCCCTGGCTATGATATACAGGCCGGGCTGCAGGACAGAGGGGAGAACGGAGGCAAAACACTGACCCAGAAGAGACACACACAGAAAACTACTGATTTATGAATGCAACACTTGGAAAGTGTTGAGCATGCAAATCAAAGCTGCCTTGGAGCAGGTTCATTTTATAGCACCCACATTTGTATGGCAGGTTAATCACATCGATGCTGACACAGCAACGCCAGGGTAACTTTAATAAAGATTTGGGGCTCTCTTTTTTCTTTTTAAAGGTATAGTTCCAGCTCATTTGGGTCCCAAATTCAGGTTTCTAAGTGTGAATTTTAAAAGGTAAAGGAATGGTCAGAAATAAATGGTCAAAGTGAGGGGTAAAAGCTTTAAATGTGGTATTTCTTTGCATTGTTGAATAGAGTGTTATGGTTTCAGCCAGGTGGGGCCTAAATCAAACCCATTACAATAGAGTCACTGCAGCAGAGCATTAGGAAATGAGAAATTTGTGGATTAAGTAATCAGACTTAAAGACAAATAGAAAACAGCACAAGGGTAAAAATTAAAACCATCTGGTAATATCCTCCTGGCACCAGTAGTGCAAGATGGTGCAGAAGAGGTAAGGATGTTCAATATGCTGGTGTGTCACATCTTCTTATGGATCTTTGTGTTTTACAACGTGACAGGCTTTGGTCAGGGCCTGCTCAGGGGCTCCTTGGTAGAATATAACACAGACAGACCAGTAACACACATTTTCTCTGCTCTACTCTGTGTCTCACACACAATTGCCTCGAGTTGTGGTCGGAATGTGGTGCCTTTGGTAAGACTTCAAGAGAGGAAATGAGATCCATGGGCACAGCACGAGATGAGTCCATGATTCACCAGCCCAGTCCAATATACACTTGCAGATGTGGTGGGAAACTTCAGGTGACACAGTTTAGTTACCACATCCACAGCCAGCAGTTCAAGCAGCTTCTTCCCTGCAGTGTCACAGCCACATCTACATTAGCAAGTAATTCCACCCAGCAGAAGTAAATCATTAGATTCAATCTGGTGCTGAGGCTTCTACATCTACACTCTATATATTTCAGGCATTCACTGGGGATTAGATTTAATCTGCTCCCCTCAACCAAACATCCCACCATGCGTGTGGCTCAGAACTGATCACTGTTCCAGACCTTTTATCTCCATTAGAGTTGGGACGCGTTGCCTGGGGCGGTTTGTGCAGGCGAAACAAGAGCTGTGAATTGAATCAGCTCCCAATCAGGGGGACAGCGAGGGCACTGCCTTCCCTGCTCTGCATCACCACAGAAATACATGGAGTGGTATTACTCTACACTTCAACTGGCAAATCTGTGCTGAATAAATTCTCTGAGCCGCTGGGGTGGGTGTTGGGTTTCATTAACGCAGCTCCGTCCGCTCATGTTGAAATTACACAAACTGTCCAAATAAAAAGTGAAGCCCCTGGAAACTGCTGGAAACAAGCCCTAAAGATGGCATTGCATAACCTGGTATTGTACACAGAACTTATGCTTTAAATGAGGGGAAAATTAAACTCTTCAAGACATTCCTTGATATTTGCTGCAAAGCCACAGGTTAGACCAAACACAGCAACATCTCCGTTGTAGCAGCTCTTTCTGCTCCAGTTTCTTTGTGTCACACATAAGAGGTTTTCCTTTTGCATCAGATGTAGAGATTCCATAGAACATCCTTATTACAGAGGCTACAGGCCTCGCTAGATTTCTTTTTAATAAAACCTATCTCTTCCAATTAACTTGATTGGATGTGTTAATGTTTTGGGACTTGATTAATAATCCTGGGAGATAATTCTGCAAAGGTCCAGAGGCACTAAAATGTCCATGCAAATGGGGAATGATGGAGGAATGGGGAATGCAATCCATAAGAGCAGCACAGCAGCAAGCCCAGAGCTGCCACGCTGCTCAGCTGCAGAAAACAAACAACCCATATGCCATAAGTATAAACTATCTGGGAGCTCAATCTATCATCTCTCTCATGCAAGTGAACAAGGCCCAGAATGAGCAGTGTAATACCTTCCTGAAGGAGTGCTTTCAGCCTCAGGCTTTAATTAGAGATTTATCTGAACTCCAGCTCCAACCATAAGCACGCTGAAATCCAGACACATAATCCTTTGCTTTTATCCAGCTCCATAAATAACAGAGTCACCCAGCAGAGAATCTGCACCCCAAATACAGCACAGGCTTTGGGAAGCAGTCATTCCTCTCCTGTGCCACAGGACGGACCAAGCACCTGATGAAAGCATCTGATTCCTGGTGTGAGCCCAGCCCTGCAGTTTCTGCACCTGCTCCTTGTCCCATCTGCAGAGCAGTTAAAAATTGAGAAAAATGACTGTCAGGGAGTTATTTCTTGAGCACTGTTCCCTCACATCTGCTCCTGACAGCACCCCCAGGATAAGCAGCTGACAGCCTGGGGAGGGATGCAGGGCTGGATGCTGCCCACTCCTCCTCAGGCTTCCCTGCACCTCCCCAGGGCCATCCTAACTCCTCCCTGTGTTCCTCAAACCAAGGCATCATTTCGTACTCCTTTAGGAGAAGGAGAGAAAATCCCTGCTAGGACAAGAATCTTTTTCCCTTAACTAGTGAATTATTACAACTTCCCCTTCTTCTCCATTTTTGGTAGCTCAGTAGAGCCCTCACTGCATCTCAGTGCGTGGCCACATTTTCATCTTCAGTCCCATCTCCAACTCCCATTGCCTGTCATGGTCACCATCTCAAAATGAACAAATATTTACAGCTACAAGGCTGCTAAATTTACTCCCCAGAGCCCACACACACATTTTTCCCAGCAAGCTCTTTCTGGCTCAAATTCTGCATGTTAAACCTTCGTTACTGCAGTCTGACAAAGTGAGAAATGGGACAGGAAACACAATTTTGAAACGCATGAGAGTGGCAGGAGTGACTAACAACCATTTTCAAAAGAATCTCAAATGAAACAGTTCATAAATTGTTTTTCTCAAGCTGAAACTCATGCTGTGAGTTGGACTACAGGGGAAAGAAGCCTCATAGTGACCAGGAAGGTGTCACTCAGGTTTATTGGGTGCCAACAGGCAGTGCCACCAGGAAGCCACACATCAGTCCCCTGGACAAACGCACCTCAGATTATTTGCTCCTCTGCTGCACAAACTCCCCACCAAGCCCATAACCCCCTCAGACAGCCCAGAGATACCACAAAAACTGCAACTCAATTCTTGTTCTCTGGTTCAGGAGCTTTTAATTCTACACTTGGACTGCAGCAAACCCACACAACTGTTGGAAAAGTCACCTTGGAAGAGATACCAACCCATCGTGTGCCTAACCCAGAACATCCAGGTGGCCTCTCCCCATTCCTAACCCAGAACATCCATGTGGCCTCTCCCCATTCCTAACCCAGAACATCCATGTGGCTTCTCCCCATTCCTAACCCAGAACATCCAGGTGGGCTCCTCCCCATTCCTAACCCAGAACATCCAGGTGGCTTCTCCCCATTCCTAACCCAGAACATCCATGTGGCTTCTCCCCATTCCTAACCCAGAACATCCCTGTGGCTTCTCCCCATTCCTAACTCAGAACATCCATGTGGCTTCTCCCCATTCCCCACAAGCACAGGGCAAAGAGCAGAGGAACCACAGACACAGGACATATTAAATTATAACTGCCCAGGGAATTATTTCAATAGTCAGAAAGTCCATTTTCCTCTCTCTAAAAAAAAAGTAGCTGAAATGTTGCTGGTTGTTTCAATTCATTTCATGCACACACAGAAAACTGTAGCCTAATAAAGACACCAAGGCACAGAATGGAGACTGAGCTATAATGGCTGGGTTACAACCTTCCCTGGGGTTTTTCCCTCTGTCTTGTACAAGGCAAAACTCCAAGGAAAAATGGAATATTGAGAAATTCAGAATGCAAATTTTTTGAAATTAGAAAAATCAGAGATTTGTTAAAACATCACTTTCAAAGGAAAAATAATTTTCAATTCATTTAACAACCAGGTTTGGAAATCATCATCATCCTCATCCTCATCCTCATCCTCACTTACACTTTAAACCTTCACACTTTAAAATCCATAATCTCTGATTTCAACATACTTATTATTTAGATATACATACAAATTCTTATTAAAGCTTGAAAGGAAATCTTTCACTCAGCTGACTCCTTTCTTCCTAAAATCTTATTTTCATTTTCAGTTAATGAAAATTATTCCAGGCTTTAGCTTTTTGATCACCTGATAACATTTTCAAAATTCCTACTTTTTTTTTTTCTGTGGTTGGGGAAAAAAGCATTTCCTTTCTCACTAAGCTCTTACAGTTTTCTAGTTTTAACACTTGGAAATACAGATTTGCAGATAACCCATAAACAGCAGCTACAGCAGGGCAGGGGTTATGGGGTTATGGTCACAGGTCTGAGTTTACAACCACATTGATGCCAAGTTTTGGAATGCCAGACCTGACTTTAGTCAACTCAGAGTAACCTGAGATTGTTCTGGGGTTGTTTAGGTTGGAAAAGATCTCTGAGATCATCGAGTCCAACCACAAACCCAGCACTGCCAAGGTCACCACTACACCATGTCCCCAAGTGCCACATCCACAGGTTTTTGGAACAATTCCAGACCTTGTGATGAAGAACACAGAATAAAGCCCATTCTCCATGAATTTGATCATCAGAAAATGATGACACTCCCTGCAAGTGCTAATGCAAAAATGTGCTTGTTTTTTAAATTAAGAGTCAGGTTATTACAGAAATATTTAAATTTCAGGCCAGGCCCAACTAAATGGCTTTAGATAATATATCATATTTTAATCTAACAAAGGCTTCATCAGTTATCCTGAAATTCAGAATTAGCTACATGCATTTCATCTGACTGCCTTGTCCTGTATTGTAAAATAATGCTGTAATTTGTAATAAATGACTTACACCGAGTTTCAGCAGTGACAAATTGTTTACTTAATTCAATAAAAGAGTGTCACTTTTGTAAAGTGCATAATCTCAGAGAACTCAGCTGGTTGTGAATTGGAGGTTATGAAGAAAAACATTCCCGTCAATCCAACCTAGAGAAGGAATAAGATCTGAAGCAAAGGAACTGCATTCCCTCAGATCATTCCTTTGCACTTTAGTGTCACTCTCAATTCCAGTTTTCCCAGGGAATCAGCCAGCCTGGAAAAGGCAGGATCACTCTGGCTCACTGAGCCTGATGTGACATGACTAACAAAAGCAGACACGATATGTCATAGCAATGAATGACTCATCAGGCTGGGAAATTCCAAAAAAGACCATTTTCCAAGGTACAAGTTTTGACCTTTACACTCACCCCCAACTTATTGCACAGAGACCTTTCAGAGACAGCCCTGAGAGCAAGGTGCAATAAAACCTGCCAAAGGAAGGGGAGGGATGGGGGGAAAGGGATGGTATTTACCCACCTCTGGCAATTTTTTGTATGAGAGAAAGTCATCAAAGCCAAACCTCAGCCTTGCTGAGTGTTGGGCCAGAAATCCCTCCCTTACCAATCCTTCCCTGCTGCCACCTGTCCAGGGGTTCAGTGATTTATTCTCAATATCTGCTTTCTCCATCTCTATGAGGACCAAGACACGTGTCTGTGTTCCACAGTGTCTGTGGCCACTCATTAGTGAATGTCTGTGAAGTGCTCTGGAGATGGGAAGGATTATTAAACACTTTACACTAATTTTTATGTCCCCACTCAAGGCACTGTGCCCAAACCTCTGTGCTCTGCCCTAACTGGGCTGAAAGGAAAGACTTATCACACCATGTCCTCGTGTAGCCAAAAAAAACCCCAACCAACCAACCAACCAACCAACCAACCAACCAACCCCAAAAAAACCAACCCCAAAAAAAACCAAACAAAAAACAATTAACTGATTCTTAAGTTTTTCAGACTAATTTGTAATCCAGTGGTGATTAATACCCCAACCTTGCTATGTCTCTGTTTTTACATGAAGCTCTTCTGAAACCAATGAGGCTCCTGATCTGTTTACCCAAATACTACAGGATTAAAAACTGGGATCTAAGTCATCTTTCAGATTCCTTGTAATAATTTCCATTTTAATTCTCCTTCCCCAGCTTCTATCTAGAAAATCAGCTTTTAAAATAACATTGAGAAAAATTTGGTAGGAATAAGAGATAGCAAATTGAATTAGAGTATTAGAATAACAGGCAGCAAGTAGCCTCCACATGACATATTTTAATTTATATTCATAGACCAGTATTTTTCAGATGATTAAAGTATTTCTTTATGTACATTTTCAAGCAATGAAATCCATTTTCATTTAAACCACTATTTGAAAACCAAAAAACTCAAACAATCTGTTGTGTGTAAATCTGCTCTGCTTTTCCTTGCTGGACACGTTATTTTGCCTTGTACTATGAGGTAGTTGGGAGAAGAAGCTGCCAGACAGCTTGGGAGTCATATCTGAAGAGATGAGAGAAGACTGTTAAAAGATAGAAAGGAAATGAGGAGAGATCTGAATGCCAGAAGGAATTCAGGATCTGTGCATGTCAGGGAAAACAAAGATGAACACAAGATCAGGGGACGCAGCGTTGAGCTCATCAGGAACAGCAAGGCAGGAAACCAAAGCCTGCAAAGAGGGAGATGAAAAAGGAGCAGTGACAGATCTGTGCTAAAGAAAAAATAGGGAGGAGAGAGGTAATAGTGCAAAGATTATTAGGAAAGCTGAGGAAATCAATGATGAATTTTCTTCCATCATTTGGCTCTCCAACCTGTCTGAAGCGACCAAGGAATTAGATTTGCCCCTTACAGAAAAAGGAAACTCTGGAAAGAAGGAACCTGAGGAGCAGGAGTATGGAATGTGGTTATCACTGGAACATGGATGCACATTCTGAGGGCCCCCTTGTTACTGCACCATGGAATTACTCCCACAGAAATGCAAACTCAGTTCATGTTCCCATAACCCAACACTGATCTCTGTACCTGGAAAGCAGAGAGTGCTCAGCTCCACTTTTACTCAACTCATTTACTCAAGTAGGTCCATCCTACAGAGGACTTTATACACAGACAATTTCCAGGCTTATCTATTCACAGGCAGCACAAAAAGCAGGAAGAAATTCTAATTCTACCCATAGATATCAAACCAGATTCCAATCTTTCCTTCAGCAATTAGATTTTTAGGAAATGATAAAGAAAGCATTTACAGTGAGAGTGCTTTTCAATAAATCATCATTAATTATACATGCACACTAAGTGCATCAAACAAGTCCGGGCACACAATTAAGTAACTAATTACAGTGACTCTGCAATTCCAGACTTCACTGGACTCACCTGCCCCCAGATCCACCTGATCCTTTCGGGGGGGAACTCCATTGCACAGGGGGTTCTTTGCTATTAAGCACCAACTGTTGGAAATTTTTAAGCAACTGCACTTCCATGCCTAATTAATCATGTAATTGCCATCATTATTTGGACACTTTTTTTGATAATTTAGCCCTTGCAATGCTTGTTGTAAGGAAGGCAGACGGGAGAACTGGGAGGCAAGTGTGGTAGCCACACATATCGGGTGGGTGCTGGGCTTGCAGGGTGTGGCACAGCCCCAGTTCTGGCAGCAGCCACAAGGAATTCCATGGCTCAGCAGCAATCCAGGGATGCTGAGGATCTCCCAGGATCTGCCCCCTTTCAGCTCACCAAACACTGAGAATAGTCGAAGTTCCACAAAAAGGACATCAAAGCACAGCCTGTTGCTGAGTATCTGTGCACAATATCAGTGCTCACACCTTCCACTGATACCAGCATGATCAGAATTCCTGCTGGGGATTTGGAAAAGCCTGGGATGGCCCAACAGCAGCTCTTCCCTAGTCAGAGTCTGCCTGTGCCTTCCCAAACACCTCCAGCTGAACAGAACAAAGCCTGTCCTTTGGCACTGGGATGTTTGGGCAGGGATCAGTGTGTGTGATAAGGGCCCTCCAGATCCATAGGGGATCTCCCAGGGTTGTCCTCTGGACAGATAATCAATGCCTGTGGATAACCAGCATTTTCCTTGGGCTGCATCTCACTGGCTGTTACACATTTTAAGCATGGACATACACACATATATGTACAAAGGAATAGCCACAAGGAAAACTGAACTTACTCAAGCTTTCTCCACACTCAAACCTGTTTAGAAGATGAAAAGAAGCCATTAACTTTTATTTCTTCCCCACCATTTCTCTTGTGTTCAAATCTCCAGCAAAGCTGAAAGTGCAGAATGCAGGGGAAAAGCAACATTTGTCTTGGTGGCACTTCCAATTGAGCTTTGCAGCCTCAAGAATTTCAAATTAGGCTTGAAAACCATCACTGTAATTTGGGGGATTGTGATTACCCAAATGCAAAGCAAAAATTCTCACAAAGTTTTTCCACCTCTGGGTTGAAATCTGAGAGAAACTGGAAAGCCTGAAAATGTGGCTACTCCAGAAAAGTATTGGAATAAAATGACAAATTTCTGCATCTGCTTGAATTGGGCACAGGCTGCTACAAACACCTGAGGGGACTCCTGATGTTCCAGGCACAATATCAGGAGCTGTGTTGAAATTAATGCCTCGTAGTGACAAAGTCAACAATGGGATTTCTTCAGAAATGAGGTATTTACCAGCAGAGGAAAGGCCACTCTACCCTTTTTATTGCCTATTTAGAGGAACTGATTAATGTTTTCCATGTGCAAATTCCACGGAATGCCCTGTGATTTGCATACCTGTGGATGGGAGAGGAAATATTTGTGTAAGATTCAAAGAGCAGCATCTCAGCCTCATATTTAGAGGGTTTTTTTCCTTACTGGTTGGCATTTGGGGCTCAGCTCTGCCTTATTCTGCAACAACTAAAACTATTTCCTACTGATACAGCAGTTTAACAGTTTATTCCCCCTGATGCATGTGATAAATAGAGAAGCTTCAAACCTTTTAAAAATATTAAAGGTTTTGCGGCTCGATGTGTGACAGCCTTGATTAATCCTGTGCTGACAGCACGAGTCAACATGTGCAGATATCTGCATTCAGGACCTTCAAAGTTGGAAGAGTTTTCTTTGATAAAGGTAAAGAAGCTTTGTAAAATATGGCTTGTGACATGCAGCACTGGGACAGAATTTTAATGCTGCAGTAGGCACTGTAGTTCACTAGGAAATGAAAAAAAAAAGTTCTTGTGTGACAGAAAACCCCTTTTTCTTGTCTGGAAAAGAAAGACATGGACTTGCTGGAATGAGTCCAGAGGAGGCCATGAAAATGATCTGGAGACAGCTGGGAGAGCTGGGGAGACCTCAGAGCCTGGGAGGGTTAGATGGGATATTGGGAAGAAATTCTTCCCTGTGAGGGTGGTCAGGCCCTGGCACAGGGTGCCCAGAGAAGCTGTGGCTGCCCCATCCCTGGAATGTCCAAAGGCCAGGCTCGACAGGGCTTGGAGCAACCTGGGATAGTGGAAGGTGTCCCTGTCCATGGCAGGGGGTGGCACTGTATGAACTTTAAGATCTCTTCCAACCCCAACCATTCTGTGATTCTGTGAAAAAGAAACCAGAAGATGAGAAAGAATGACCCAAAACAGAGTTGGTGAGTCTACCCAAACAATGAGTATCTACATAATTTCCCACCTAAAATTTAGTGATTTTTCAATGCAAACAAACAAAATATTCTAAAATTCAATCAGTCTCAAGAGCTCCCAGGAGTATGTAAGATGGTTAAAGCACATAGGAAGTGAAAGCAGTAACATGCACCAACTTGTTTGGGTCACAGAAAGGGCTCCTCCTGCAGAGCTGAGGTACAAACAGGTGATGATGTGTGGCTGCAGCATGGCTGATCCATGGACCCAGAGAGGCACAGCAGCTGGAGCACGTGTAAAGCAAGCCAGACAGCCCCAGGAAGCGTGTCAGAGCAATGCCTCTCCAAAGGCAGGGGCAGGGGGGCTGGGCTGCCTCAGCAGGCAGCACAACGCTGGAAAATGCTGGGCTGGGATGGCACCAAGGCAGGTATTGCTTTAGGTACATGTTCAAGCAATGAATTTATGTACATTTTCAAGCTATGAAATCCATTGGCTTTAACCAAGGCACAGGTGAGAGCAGCTCCCTGCAGCAAGCACCTGTTCTCAGGGCAATTTTAAGAGCACACAGTTGTTTGAGTTAAACCCATGAAAGCTGGAATGGTCCCTTTCGGAGCACAGCAGTGACCAAGTCCCTTGATACGAGCCCTGCAGGTTAGGAGGACACTCAGCCTTTATTTTACCTCAACTCTTATTTTACTATCTATGCTGTGCCTTTATGCTGGAGAGCTAAAACACCAACCAACTACTGCAGGGGTTTAAATTCAGGGGAAAAAAACCCAAAAAGTGCAGTGGGAGGGGCTGCCTCAGGCTGTTGTACTCCAGGTCCAGCTTGATTATGATGACAAACGACAGAAGAACCTTCTTGCTCACCCAAACAAAGATCAGTCACTATCGTTTTCAAGTTTCCATAGCAATGTGATAGTCCAGCATAAGCAGAGCTCGGGGGAGTAGCAAGAAACAATACAATTCAATTATCTCCATCATTTCAAATGGCTGATTGGAGTAGGGGGAGCCTTAGGAAGGCAGCCCATTTCCCAGAGAAGGAAAATAATCTCTTTATCTTTGGGTTTTTAATTCTGTCAGAGATGGCCTAAATTAGGGAGTGACAACTTGCAAAGCAGGAATATATTCTCCTCTTAAATCAGGTCTGGAAATGCCGTGAGATGAACTCTGATAATGCAGCCTGCAAGCCCTGGGAGCCAAAGCTGTGCAAAATTGTTTAATATGGTCAAATCCTTTAATCCTCATATCTGCTGATGCAGAAAACAGAGTATTTCTGCCATTTATTACCAGAAACATTATTTTCAAACTCCATAAACGTTGCCTGAAGATCTTCTGCAGCAGAGAGAGGACAGGCCTGCATTTCCTTCGCTGGACAATTTTGATTCTAATTTATTTAGGCACAAAGCAATAGACATAAATGAACAACCGTTGATTTTTCTTCATCTCTCTCAACGATTTATTCCCAGAACAACTTTATGCCTTTTCACCTTACTCTTTAGTATCTGTAAAGTTCAGAAACTTGAATGCCCTGAAAAACTTAGGAATTGATCAGACCTGTAATGAAAAAGGATCTCTCTCTCTCTGCCGTAATACAGGAAAATAAAATACCATTAGCTCTGCAGGGCAGTGAGCTGGAGATTGATCAATCCCTCTCTTCTCCCACCATCCCACAACGCAAGAGCAAAGGGGTCAGTCGATAATTGCCAGTAAATTTGGAATGAATAAAAGGAAATACTTGTTCACACAGCCAGCCTGAGGTATTTCTTATCACAGAAGGCCATCAAGTCAAACGCTTGGCTCGATTTCAGAGGCAGGAGGAATTCTGTGAGCAGTGACTGCCCGTGTTGAGTGGCCAGGATGGAGGGCACAGCACCCAGGGGAGGGAGGAGAGCACTGTGGAAATGAGGATTACATTTCACGCTCCAAAGCACAGACCAACAGGAGCCAGGCAGTGCCCACACACAGCCCACACTGTGCTCCCTGAGGTGAGTCAGGGGTGGCTGCAGGAGCCTCTGCTCTGACACAACCCCTGCTCTGCACACACAGAACTTCCCTTGTGCCCACGGAGCAGCAGCGGCAAGAACAGGAATAATCAGTGGAAGAGTCTCTCAGTAACATCCTGTTGTCCCCACACAGAAAATGGTGGGATGTTTTGGGGCTTATGGTGTTTGGAGGGGGGGGGGGATGAAGAAGTCCTGCCTCAAATTCCCAGGCTGTTCCTGCTCCACGGGCTGCTCTGTGGGGGACATCCTGCTCTCCTGCTGCTTTTGAACTGTCTCCCAGCACTGGGTACAAGTCATGAAGAGCATTGGTGGGCACGGGTGACAAGCCAGTCTCTGTGGGCTCAACATCAGCCAAGCATTGCTGGAGCAAGAAGCCCCCAGGAGGCAGGAGAGTTTGGCGGGGCCTTGCAGGGCTGTGCCATGGCAGCCCCTGGGCTGCCCCACCAAGGGGCACATCACTGTTTTCCCATGGCACCCCTGGGCTGCCCCACCAAGGGGCACATCACTGCTGTGCCATGGCACCCCTGGGCTGCCCCACCAAGGGGCACATCACTGCTGTGCCATGGCAGCCCCTGGGCTGCCCCACCAAGGGGCACATCACTGTTTTGCCATGTTGGAGATACCACAAAATACAACCTTTGAAACTCCCCTCCCTGCTGGCTCTGCTGGGAAGCAACAGGTCCCTCCATCACTGATGTCTGGGGTGATTCCTGCAGGTGACCAAACAAAATCCCATGAAATAACTGTTAATTTGCTGTATCAGAAGGAGCCTGGCCCGTTAACGAGCCCATTGGCATCACTTGCTCCAGAGAGCAGGGCCGAGATCTGGGTGTGCAGGAAGAGGGACAGAATCTGTCCAGATGCAGCGATGAACCCAATGACTAATTCATGAAAGTGCGATTGATTTTGGTGAATCGATGCATTACAGGGTCCAGGGGAGGAGGGGGAGGCACTGGGCATTTTACAGGATCACACTTTGATCTCAGAAACAAAGACAACCTTCTTCTGTATCAGAAGGAAAGCCCTGATTTTTTTTCAGCCAAAAAAGTGGCTTTGCTCTTTTAAGAGACAAACATCCCCTGTCCGTACATTTTCCAAGGTCCAGATGCTGTGATTTAAACTCTCCTGGATAACCTCATTCAAATCAGTTTAAACACCCAATCTTAAAGAATTTCTACTCCCAAAACAGCTCTGATGGGAAAAAACCTCATACAAATCAGAAAAGAATAATATTAGCTGTTAACATATTCCCATCCTTGAATTAGGTTTTAAAACAACCTGTTTCAGAAGGAAGCATCTGTAAAGGAGAAATATACATTCATATTTTAATGGTAAAAGAAAACAATTTTCCTCAGCAAGAAAAGATAGATGAGAAATGCCCCCATTTAAGTGAAAAGGAACAAGAAAATCTTTGCTTTCCCCACACTTCTATTACAGGTAAGTGGGAAAGCAAATCCATTACGATCCTCACATTTCAATCCCTCATTGTCTATCAAATTTTATAATATCCACTTCCCAGCTGTTCTCTCTCTCTCTTTGTGCAGATCATGAGCAAAACTGAGACACTGCCTGGTTAAGGCTAATTCAAAATCCATTCTCTGCTGGGACACCAATGCATCTCAGTGTGCATTAGGATGGGGAGGGTTTATGGTGGGTGACTGACTCCAAGGCTGATTTAACATTTGCCATCAAGCAGAAATGCACATTCACAAATACACCAAGACCAGCAAATTGCTCCCTGATTTCCATTCCCCAGGCACCAGCCTGCAAGGAAACCTGTTTATGTTTATTCCTCATATTGATACACAAAGTAGTAGTAACCAGATTCTGATTCTCTGCACTTTACTTCCCATTGAGCCAACCATGGGGGAAATCATTAGCTTTGACCTTTTGGAGGAAAAGACAGGAGAGGTGGATTTATCAAAAAGGAGATTTTACTCAAGCTTTGGCTCTTTAGGCCTCTGAATGGATTTTCATGACCCAACAAGTATCTGTGGCACTTAAAAAGTGCTCACCTCTATCAAAGGTGAGAGCAAGAGTTTGCACAGGCTTGGTGAGTGTCTTCTCTTCTGCAGAAAGACAACGTGGTCAAGGAAGAAAATCAATCTCTGCTCTGAAGCAGAATCCTGATTTCAACTAAGACCAACAGCTGACCACTTGAGTGCATGTATTTCAAACCCTGCCCTTCGATATCTCCTGATTATTGAACCTGGAGATTTGAAGGAAAGAAGTCAGAGAAAACCTGCATGCAATAAAAAAGAAATAATTATATTCTTATTCCTAGGCACACCAACCCCTGCAGAAGGTAAAGGGACACACCTGGGTCACCAACCAAATTGGGAAATTCCTGTTTCTGAAGAATAGTGCTTCAGGAGAGGCTCAGGAACTAATACCTTGTGTGTAACTCCCACCTTTTCAGGGTCACCTCTTATTTCTTTTTTAATAAAATAAACATCACCAAGATTAAAAATGTTCCTCAGGCTCCCAAGTAAACTGCTCACCCCGGGAAGTGATTTGAATCACTCTGAAAATGAAACTTAAAATTAAATGCCTGGATCGTTCCTCTCCTAGCAGTGCTCCCCACACTGATGGGTTGTGGTGGCTCTTCCCTCTCCACACTGATGGGTTGTGGTGGCTCTTCCCTCCCCACACTGATGGGTTGTGGTGGCTCTTCCCTCCCCACACTGATGGGTTCACTGGTGGCTCTTCCCTCCCCACACTGATGGGTTCAGTGGTGGCTCTTCCCTCCCCACACTGATGGGTTCAGTGGTGGTTCTTCCCTCCCCACCTGCAGCAGTGGAGACCATGGGGGCTCCCAGGAGAACCATCACAGACACGGCCTCTCTGGGCCTGGTGGGGACACTCAGCAGCAGTGCCACTCCCCAGGTGCTGCTCTGGGGACACGCTGAAGGCTGGGAGCTCTCTGCTGGTCAGGTTCCTGCTTGACCTTTCCAATTCTCACCCCCCTGGGAGCTGACAGGTGACTTTGGCTGCAGTCAGTGACTTGCAAAGGATTGAAGGATTCAATCCAAAGGATTGAAGCATATTTTCCTCTAATGAAAAGAAGATGAAACCCCATCATAAACCACCTGAAAACAGAGTGACAAAGCAGGCAGTGCTCCACTGAACCCCCTGTGACAGGCAGAGTAAGTTCAATAAAGCACTGAGGGCTGGGCTCAGATCCAGTCCCTCTGCCTGCACAGGGGACAGGGATGGCTCTTCCAGCCCTGCATGAGCTTCCCAGGTCTGGGATGAGTGAGAGCCACGTGCTCTTGTGGGACTCCTCAGCTAATCCACATCTGAGGGGGCAGATGGAGCAAGGGTCTGCCAAACACCTGGATCCAGAGGGGAAATGGAGAACAGAGCGCTGGAGGGGAAAGCTAGTTCTTCCCTGTGACAGGATGGAGGCTCTGAGTGAACAATCCCATCAGTGTGAGCACCCAGAGCCACAACAGGGATGGTGGTGGGAGAAAACAGGGATGCTGAAAGGAGAGAAGGATGAGGAAAAGCCTGTGGGAGGCAGTAAGGGAACTGAACAAGGAAATGAAGAACACAACCACAAGAATGAGCATTACCAATGGCCTCAGCCTCAGTGGGATTTGTGCAGTGGGAACAGTGTGATCCACCACAACTTCCAGGGAAGCCAATCAATGCCAGCCCTGCCATCCTGCTTTCCAAAGATGGCTGCCCAGTGCCAACCTTCCCTTCCCACTGTCATTTAATAATCCAGTCAAATCCATCTCCCACCTCTGCCCATGACCAACCTTCCATTTCCACTGTCATTTAATAATCCAGCCAAATCCAGCTCTGCCCAGGACCAGCTTCCTCTGCTGTCCCCCCCACACCTCCCTGCTGCTCTCCCTGCCCTGGCTCCCCTGCACTGTTGTCCCAGGCAGCTGAAAGAAAGAACTTGTCACCCCTCCACATGGGAAGAGCAAGAACAGGCACCAAGTGACAGACAAGATGCACAAACACAACTCACTGCTGTGAAAGCAATTAATGGCACTCCTGAAACATTTTTTCTCAGTAAGAGACATTCAAATTCAGCCAATCTGTCACAACCCTCCATTTGTCATTGTCATTTTTACCATTGTCACGTTATTTGATGCCATTAAGCAGACAAGAGCGAGTTGTAGGAACAACTGAAATAAGCATAAGTTGATAAAATAAATTAGCTCAGAAATTTGTATACACAGATATTAAGTAAAAAGCAAAATGATGTCAAGGTTGAAAGAATTAGGAGTTGAATTTTAACCAGCCCACATGTTTATGGCTGATTTGCTGATGAATATTTTATTTTTAATAACCTTCCTATCACATTCACTAAAAGGTCTTACCAAGGATGGATCAGTAAACAAATCTGAGGGGGGAAAAAAGGCTGCTCTGAAACATAAAACACTTTCAAAGCTCCAACTCCCTTGAGAGTAAGAGTCAAAAGGAACAAAGACAACTCTTAGCATGAAAAGGGAAGATGCGGTGTGACTAAATAAAAGGGGGATGTTTGATAGGTACAAATTGGATCTGTTTCCTGCTTCATTCCTGCTGCTTAAAAATGTCGAGTCCATATGCAGATCTGCCAGAGTGCAGATGGGCAGGGGCTCAGGTTGGGCCTGACTCTGAAATCACCACCTTTTCCCTGTTTTTAGGAGCTGACACATTCCAGAGGGCTGGGACACCAGGCAGCCCATGCTGACCACCATTCCCACTGCCACAGGGTGAGGGGCTCTGCTGCAGGGGAAGTCTCCCCACACAACATTTATTTCATCAAAAGATAATCTCCATTTTCACCTTCAAAAAGGGTAGGTAATTAAAAATGCATTCTTTTTACTCAAATATTTTAAGCAAGTAATTGTTGCCCATGGGAGAGAGTTTAATTATTTCTGATGAACAGCCAAGACACAGAATGGGGAGAACATGACAGGAAGAGTGTGGAAAATGTGTTCCAGTGCTTAATTGTGTGGCTATCTTGCCTTTTCATCCTGAAAAACCAGGCATTGATTTTTTTCCCCCTCCCAATTGATTTCACACCATCTTCAGTTTAGTAATACAAAGCGTATCCAAGTGCAGAAGCCTCAGAGCTCCCTGGGCCAGGGCACCTCTGATTTCCCATCAGGAACAGGCAAATCATATGCAGAGAGGGCTTGGGGTGGCTGAGCAGGGAGACAGCTCGGGCTGGGCTGTGTGACAGGCTTGGGATGGAGGAGCCACTTCTTGTCCTGCTCAGCTCAATGGCAGATGTGGCAGCCCACAAAAAACAAAAGCCACAGAACCACAGAATAGAAGCTCAGAATGGTTTGGGTTGGAACTCTCTGCCAGGGACACCCTCCAGGAGAGCAGGTTGTTCCAACCTGGCCTTGGACACTCCCAGGGATGGGGCAGCCACAGCTTCTCTGGGCAACCTGTGCCAGGGCCTGCCCACCCTCACAGGGAAGGATTTTCTCCTAATATCCAATCTAACCTGCTCTCTGTCAGTGTGAAGCCATTCCCCTTGTCCTGTCACTCCAGGCTCTGGTAAACACTCTCTCCTCATCTTTCTTTTAGGCTCCCTTCATGTACTGGAAAGGCCACAATTGGGTCACCCTGAAGCCTTCTCTTTTCCAGGCCATAAATACCAACAATTTATGGCCTTTACTGAACAGAAATAATGAGGGAACTGCATCTTCAGGAGTCAGGAGCTGCCTGGCCAAACAGGCCACAGCCCATCCATAAGCAGGCAGGTTTGGACACTTTGGAGGATGCACAAACCCCTTGACTTCTATGGAATATCTTTCCATAACAGACACACTCCCCTGATTTTATGTCAGCCGAGTTTTGCCACGTGACCTGGAGCACATGGGTTTATAGTGCTTTTAAAAGAATTAACTATTACTATCACTCATAAATATTTCCTTTGGTTTCCTGCTCAGTAGCAAACATGTACAAAACACCCTTATTTATTGGAAAAGGCACTGGGAAAAGTGCCATTCATGTCCTTTGATTTAAAAAGTATTTTGCATGTGTTGCTCAGGTGAGTGATTCATATGTAACAAAGAATTCTCTAATGCATCTCCTGGCTAAGGGTTTATCACACACTGAACATTGAAGCTCATCATGATGCATCATACAAGGGCTGATTTGGCATTCACACACTAATGATGCCTACAGAGAGGACAAATCCAGCTCTGTCAGTGGGTACATGACACCACATTATGATAAGTGAATGCAGGAGCAGGTTGAACTTGAAAAGAAAAAAAGATCAAACAGGAGTGGGAGAAAATGCACCTCAGCACTCTGCGCTCCACGGCGTGTGCCACAAACAGCGCTGGGCATGATTCCCCCTGGCAGCCTAAAATAGTGCTGAGACAGCAAAGCTCATCCCTCCTCCCGTGAATTCCCATTGCCCTCTTCCCAAGAGGGATTCCAGAATGTTACTTTTCACTTTTCACTTCCAGAATGTTACCTTTCACTTTTCACTTTCATCACGGTTTGAAAGGAGTTTTCCTGCTCTGTACGAAAAGAGTAGAAATAGGAGAAATGTGATGGCAGAGAGTTGATGAAGAAACTCCTCCTGCAAAGCACCCCATTACTGATGCTGTTTCCTCAGGGATGGCTCGTGCTGCAGGTCAGAGGAGCACAAGGGATGTGTGAGCTGGAAGAATCATAGAATGGATTGGGTTGGAAAAGACCTCCGAGATCATCAAGTCCAACCCTTGATCCAACCCTACTGTGATCACC
>JAWWEV010000004.1:3381649-3442185 GCA_035583235.1 Hafferia zeledoni | reverse complement strand
ACTGCTCGGCTCCCCCAGGGCAGGGCTGACCCACTGCTCGGCTCCCCCAGGGCAGGGCTGACCCACTGCTCGGCTCCCCCAGGGCAGGGCTGACCCACTGCTCGGCTCCTCCAGGAGTGGGCTGACCCACTGCTCAGCTACCCCAGGGCAGGGGTGACCCACTGCTCAGCTCCTCCAGTGAAGGGGTGACCCACTGCTTGGCTCCTCCAGGTTTGGGGGCAGAGGTTCAGTGCTGTGTCCTGCACACATTTATCTCTTCAGAGACATGTAATGGGTGATGCATAAAAGCCCAAGTAAAGCCCTGCTCTAACAGCAGAATCCTGCAGCAATGGAAACGCAGGTCCATGGGCTTATGAAAGTATATAAAACTGCATCCAGGAATGCTGGGAATGCCTGTGCAGCCTGTGGCAAAGCCTGATGTTCCATGCCCTCACTGCCACAGCCACTGCAGACAAGACAATTAAGGAAGCACAAGCAAACCTTGATGAAGTCAAAAAATGATCTTCCCTCCACATCAGTTCATGCCTCCCAATCTGACCCACCTGAATGAGGCCTGAAGGTGGGAGCTCAGTCATCTGCACTCAAAGCAGAAAGAACAACGATCCAACCCCCCAGTCCCTGGAAAGTCTATTCCTCTTCATAATCTGTAGGTCAAATTTGGCCAGTTATACTCCTACCTTAAACACCTTGTTCAGTTATGGGCTGAATCCACCTCCTCCCTCCCCAGGAAGAGAGTTGTACTGTCATCCTCCAAATATTTTGGGAGAAGGAGGTCAGGCCAGACTTATGAGAACCTTGGGTATAAATCATAAAATCACAGAATGGGACTTTTATGATCATCTTGTTCCAAAACCCTGCCATGGGCAGGAACACCTTCCACTGGCCTGGGTTGCTCCAAGCCCCATCCAACTTGGCCTTGGACATTTCCAGGGATGGGGCAGCCACAGTTTCTCTGGGCAACCTGCTCCATACAAAAATCAGATTATTGCCCACAGTCAATAATCAGCAAGGAATTAATAGTCCAACAAAGCACAGTTTCCAAAACCTCCTTTACACCCTCCTGAAGAAGCTGCAGGTAAACCCAACACACCATGAACTTTCACTTATCCATGCTGGGAAAAGATGGAATACATTTTCCCAGCATAAGGTAGCACATATATTAGTAGTAGCATCATAACAAAGCTGTGGCCAAATCTTCCACATCCGTAAGGCTTTAGAGCATCCCTGATACCATCTCAGTTCTGCCTGATTCAGAAAAAGCTTCCTGTAAATACACACACAAACATAATCTCAAATGCTTCACAGCCAACCTCTCCATCAGTTGATTTTGGGAAGCAGCTGCTGAAGTTCACAGATCTGGGAGTTGAGCTGGGGAGGTGATGACACACATCAGCTGCAGCCCCTCACACCTGGCCACGTCCCCTGCTCAGGGCACACAGGTTGTCCTCTAACATGAATTAAAGCAGACTGTGTACAGCAAATTGGTATTTCAGTACTGGGGTTATTCAAAGGTCAGGCCAGAGATTTTGTATGTCCAATGTCCTGCAGTCTGTGGTGAGCTGGTCAGTATTTACATTCCTGGGCAGTATCTGCAGAGCAACCTTCCCATGGGCATTTGCATAAAGGGTACTAATAAACTGCAATAGGGGGTCTAACCATGTTTTACAGCTATTTCCCAAATCTTACTTTTCCCATGGCAGGTAAAGAGTCTTTAAATCCACCTCTAAAAATCATGCCATGAAGTTAAAATCTCTCCAGGTCTATTTATCTGGGTCTATCAGTCAATACTGGCTGGTGAAACCCTCAGCAAAGCCAACAGCTTAAGCACCTGAGTGATTCTCCAAATTGCTTAACCGAATCATCAGGCACCTAAACACCTTCTAAACTCCAGTCTGGGGTGTCTTTAATGCTCAAAACACCACACTGAGACACAGAAGTGCTTTTATTTCTGCTTTACAGAAGTGCTTTAGTCAAAACCTCAGAGAAAGCTGTAGTTGAGATGTTCCAACAGAAGTGCCCCCTGTCCTAGGGATGTTTTCTAAGCACTGGTCTCCCCATGCAGCTGGTCCAGAGCTTTTTTCCAGGCCTGTGTTTGAAATACCAACCCTGCAGCCCTCAGTGGGAATGTCAGTTGTAAGAGAAATCCTGAGCTCAGAGCCTGAACTCCTGACTCCCATCTGCCAGTGAATCCACAGCCACTACACCACAAAGCTGACCCTATTTCATTTGATCTTAAGATGTTCCTAAATCTTGCCTTTCTCTATGGTCAGGGGATAGAATTTAGTTGCTAGTAAGCTATTCTGATTTCATACTTTAGGACATCAAAGTATGAATGATGTTTTTCAATTTTCTCCACTGAAGCTTATTATAAGAAATATTTTAAGGAGCATTATTGCCTAAGTTACTGGACACAAAAATCTGCAAAAACCTTTCTCTCTATTGGCTCTGGGTCAACACTGAACACAGACACAATATGTTTCTTTAAGGACACATCACAGAATTACACATCCATCACTTAAACAGAATGGCTAAAATACAGTCTGAGACAAAGGGAACCTCCCAGCCCATTTGGTTAAGGGATGCTTTAAGGAAAATGCATCCTAATGCAGAAGGATTTACATTCCACTGAATTATTTTCTTGTCTTTTCCCAAGCTACCCTTTCCCACACTGCAAATGACTGTAAAGTACCAAGGCATGATGATGCCCTCCCTCTACAACCAGTTCTAGGTTATTTTCACTGGCAGCCCTGCCCAGAGCCCTGGCCTGTCCCACTGATCCCACTGTCAGGCCACACCTGGAATTCTGTGCTCAGTTTTGGTCACTGCTGTGCCACAAAATGTGGACAGGCTGGAGAAGATCCAGAAAAGGGACAGAAAGATGATGCCAGGCCTGGGAGGCTGTCACATGAGGAAAGGCTTGGTGAGCTGGGTTTGTTCAGCCCTGAGAAAAGAAGGTTGAGGGGAACCCTTATCACCATGTTCCAGCATTTAAAGGGTGGCTACAAAGAAGAGGGAGAGTCCCTTTTTACAAGGTATGGGGCAATGGAATGGGTACAAATTACTCCTGGAGAGATTCCACTTGGACACAAGAGGAAATTTTTTCAAAATTAGAGTAATCATTGTGAAGCATTGGAATTAATCATTGACATAATCTCTCCAGTGAAGAGGTGGATTCCCCAAAACTGGACACTTTAAGGTGCAGCTGGACAGGGTGCTGGGCCACCTTGTCTAGACAGTTCTTTTGCCAAGAAGAGCTGGACCAGATGAAGTTCCTTCCAGTCTGGAATTCTATGACTCTGATACTTTTGCTTCTGGAAGATGTGGAAATAAAAACCCCCAGCCCATGTCTCAAAAGGCATCTCAGAAGTTTAAGCTCACCCAGAAGTGCCTCTGGATGTCCCTTCACCCTGCTGCTCTCAGGGCCATACCCCATCACACCCTAAAGAATCCTGATTTAAGAAGGCAGAGGAGATTAGTACTTATGGAAGAAGCAAGTCCTCTTGCCAAACCCCTCCCAACCACACAACCCCCTCCTCAGAGTTCCCTTTTCCCCCCCAGCCCAGGTGAGAGAGAGGCTGCACTCAGTGGCTGAGGGAACAGCCTGGATGGCTTTGGGAGGCAGCCCAGGCTCTGAACTGGAATTCTACACTGCAGTTCGAAGGGGTTTCCACATTCCCTCTGCAGCACTTGCAAGGCTGAGGTTGCCCAGAGCGCTGAGCAACCAGCACACAGCTCATTTATCTGGAGGGGCTTTGTTCAGCCTGGCTCCAGCTCCCGGCTCGGACGCAGTGCTGAGCTCCTGCAAGACACACTCCTATATATTTAGACAGCAATCACACAAGCCATCATTTTAGATGCCAAGGAAAGGAAAATTAAATACCACGGGGATTATATCAGAAACCAGGTTTAGCTAGTATTTCAGCTCTGGGTCATTATTTCACATGTATATATCAAAGCAATGTGAATATGGAACAGGCTGAGAAGCAGAATGCAGATGCAAATGCCAAAATAGTAGAAGACTAATAGATTATTTTTAAGGGGAGGGAATAGACTGAAAATATAGGAGAAAGTTGCTGAAATAAATCAAAGGTGAGCAGATGCACTTGGCCAAATGGCTTTTTCCTTCGCAGTGCAGTGATTTGTTTTATCCTTGTGCTTCCCCAATCCAGTCAATAAGGCTGCATTAAAAATGCATGGGCCAATTTGATGGCTACAACATGGGCTTTGCAGACAGACTGGGGCACGTGGAAGGGCACAGCAGGGACTACATCTATGTACAGAAAAGGAAAACAGAGGTTGGGAGAGGGAAATACTTGTCAGATGTCAGGTTCCCAATGTAGCAAAACAATAAATTCCTCTTCTTTTGGGAGGAACAGCCTTTTTGATCACGAGAGGCTGCCACACTCCCACCAGGCACTCACGGTGGGAGGGACAGGAATAGCACCTGCAACAAGAGTAGCCTGATTTTTACCACTTCCCTTTGCTGTATTTTAGGACTCTTGTGGATGCAGGATGGGGATAAGCATTACCAAAGGCTTTCAGGGAAGCTGCAAAAAAGGGAATTTTTGTCAGAAAAACAAAGCTGACATTTTCCAACTTTCTGTCTGGGCAAAGAGTAGAAAACACTTCACTGGAGGGAGCACCCCCTGAGCTGGGGGATCTCATCCCTTGGGCTCAGCTGGCGCAGGTCAGTGCTTGGCTTCATTTCATGGCAGCACTTTGGACTGAGAGTTCTTTGGGAGCATCCACACCCCCTTCACCTGCAACAATTCCCTGGCTCTGCCTCCTGCAGCCTCTCCAAACCTGTGACACTGCACAGCCTGTCCCACAGGCATTGGCAGCTCCAAACCCTCCCGGGGCAAAGCTGAGCTCACCAACGTCTCTGCAGGGTTAGCAACCCCTTCCCAGCCCAGTCCTGGTGCTGCAGGATCTCAGCAGGCTGCCAGCAGGTCATGGAGCACACCTGAGTCACCCTGAACTGGTTTGCAGGGGGCTGGCTCTGCCTGAGCAGGGCTGGCTGGTGCCTTGGACAAAGCTTGGCTGGAATGGCAGATCCCTGGTCTGCAGGACTCGGTTCCCAGGACTGCCCCCACCACCCCACTGCCCTCCTCCTACTGCCCCAATCCTGCTGCCAGGGCGGGCACTCATAGGGCTTTGCTACCTTCCTGGCATGGATATTTTGGGTATTCGCCTTTATGCTCAGAGATAAATCAAGAAAAAGCATCTCCATTTGGAAAGGAAGTGCATTGTCCAAGGAGAGGGGAAGGAGAGAGAGGGGGATGGAGGGAGTGAGACTTGTGCTCTCTACATAAAACCTGCCAGAGGATCCACGGCTGATTTGCAGCTCTGCTCCCCCCCTGCCAGGCTGCACAGGGAGGTCTTCCCCGGCAGGAAGGCACAGAACACATTCTGTGACACAGTAAAACATTGAAATTAAATTTAACAACAGAGCAAAACAACTTCTGAGAGCTCCTCCAGCAGCAGCAAGAGGTTTGTGCCGCTATAGGAACATCTGAATTTGCATGAAGTGTAAACACACACACACAGAGACACACAAACACCCTCCTGCTCCTGTTTGCACCCAGGGTGTTCAGAAAATAGCACATGTTCCCTGCCTGCCTTCCCCCTCGCTGCAGTGGTGGCAGAGCCAAAGCCCTGGCAGTGGCTGGGGGGAGGCAAAGCTGCCATCCAGCCACTCACAGCCACGATCTGCTGGGACCACACTGCTCCACACTGCTGGGGGGACCACTGGAGCAGCAAAACAGGACATGCTTCTATTATTTAGGGCATGCAGCTGGTTAAACTGAACAGCCTGGCAGGCTGATGGGGACACAGGAGTACCCAGGTCAGCCAAAGGAGGTGTAAGAGTGTGTGTGTGTGTGTGTGTGTGTGTGTGTGTGTGTGTGTAAGGATATGTATTGTTTGCTGCTGCTTATATCGAGTGGAGATTTAGGAACAAATAGCCTGTGTTGTAGCACTTTCTACCACTCAGAGCTGTACAAGGCACTGATATTAACTTTTTAAAACCTGCAGGGGAATGGAAGGATCTCTAGGAAGGTCGTACAGGGGCAAGGATGCCCTTAAAGCAAAAGAATGTAAAAGCTTTGGTGCAGTTTTGGTAGAGCAGGACTGCCCTGGAAAGGCCTCCTGGATCTGGGGGATCAAACACTTCACAGGAGGAAAGTACAAAGCACAGCTGAGGATGGAACCACATCACTCATGCACTGGAGTTATTGCTGGATTGTTGGTCTGATCAGAAATCACCCCCTGTAAAAAGCCAACATTTCCATACTGCTTTCCAACTCTTTGGGAGCTATTTCCACCACCTGCAACTGCACCATCCATCACAGATCCTTTCCAAGCATCTTCTCTCTAGGCAGGACCATGAGGTGCAACACACCAATTAAAAATCATCAGCTTAATCTCTCTATTTTCAAACCAGCCTGCAAACCATCCTAATATTTAGGGTGACATGCAGGACAATGAAAGCAAGCAAGCAGAGGCATTTCCATAATTCCAGGACTAACTGCTCTGTTATGGAGCCATTTGGTTGAGACAGTCTCAAAAAAAATCAGAGTGGTATATTCACCACACACTTTTGTTTTACATTACAAACTGAGTTCTGCAAAAGATCCATGTCCTGATACACCAACAGATTTGGAAATTCAGCTTCATCCCAGTTAAGAGAAAATCTTCCCCAGACTGAAATTTTTAGTGCAGGAAACTTGTGCAGAAAAGAGTGTTTTGCACAGTCAGCAAAATGCTCCATGTCTGAGTCATCCACTTGCATTAAATTAGAAAGCTATTCTAATGAAAGTATAAATGAATTCTCAATGAAAATATGATTGCACATGAGAGTCAAAACTTTCTGTTCCAAAAACTTTGAGATGTTTAGACATCACAACATCTTTCCTTAGATTCTTTCTTAAAATAAATAATGGCAAATATGACTAATTTCACAAAATATTTCTGTTTGAATGCAAATGCAGGTCTCAACAGGGCATGGTTTGTCAAAATTTATCCAATCAAATTTATCTGCAAATGAGTTACAATGGCCTAGAAGATTTGGGCTAGCAAACCAACAAGAGCTTCACAATTTCCAGTTCCAAAGATTAAGCTTATACAGCAGAATCCCAGAACGGTTTGGGTTGGAAGGGACCTTAAAGATCATCTGTTTCCAACCCTCTGCCATGGACAGGGAACATCCCACTGGACATACACTGGTGTACCAGTATGTCCCAGTATCCAGGCTCAGGAAAGGGAGGCTGTCACTCCCACTCAATCCCCTCGATGGTGTGTTGTTTTCCAGCTCATTATTTCTGCAGTCTGCTGTGCATCTTTGGCTCACACATGTCTGCTAAGGTAAGCAAACACAACTTGAAAGACCCAGTTCTGCTAAATCAAACTTACACTACAGATTCTTTTCATCTTTTCTCTTTTCCTTCTCCTCCAAGGTTCAGCTCCTCACTGCATCACATTTCATGGCCTCGAAATCTGCTTTGAAAAGGAATGCAACGTGGACTGATAATTAGGCTCAAGTCTGAAAGCCCTGGAGAAGAGGAGGTTAATGTTCCCCACAGCAAACTCCAGAGCCAGGTGGGTGTTCTCCATCCAGGGCAGCAATCTGCAGCTCCAACAGGCAAGAAACATAACTAGAGATTGGTTCCTGCATTTTTCAAATGGAGTAAGACTTACAAAGTAATCTTGATAAGGCTCCAATTTTTGTACGTTATCCTAGTGGGATATCCACATCCCTCTGCTGAGGGCTCAGGTAAGCACTAATGTGCAATAAAATCCCAAAGAGGGATTCCCTGGACTGGGGGTGGCAGTGCCTGATGGAGAAAGTACATTACACAGAATGGTTTGGGCTGGAAGGGACCTTAGAGATCATCTTGTTCTACCCCCCTGCCATGGGCAGAGACACCTTCCCCCAGCCCAGGCTGCTCCAAGCCCTGTCCAGCCTGGACATTCCAGGGCTGGGGCAGCCACAGCTTCTCTGGGCACCCTGCCCATCTCCCAGGGGAGAAGGCAAACAATTCCCACCCAAAGGTGGGAGCCACAGCCTGACTTCCTTGATTTATAGCAAGGGGAAAACAGCAAGAGAGAAACATTTCTGGAAGGCCTAATCCATAGAGTTAATCCATAGGTAATGCAATGGGAACAGAACAGAGGAACTAATTACATTTGGAGTGTGTGTGCAGAGCATTTTATTGACCAGGCCTCTTAAATTGGTATTTATGTTATTGCTGTCTGGAACCCCCAGGCCTTCTCTGAGTGATATTAGTAGATGAGATAAATAGAAATTATTTTACAGTTCCTGATGGGGTTACTGACACATATGTTCCTTGTTTGTAAATGTCAATTCATTAGCATATGAAGGATAAACTCCTATACTTCAATGGCTACACTTTCTGATAAAACCATTTAAAAGAACAAAGCCAAACACCAAGCCAAGAGCATGTTTTCACAACATCTGAATCTGTTGCGAGGCTGCTTTGGAAGATACATAAACCAAAGCTGACACTGCACTTGATCTCAGCCAAAAAGCCTAATAGCAATATTATAGCCCAGTAATGTTTTACATCTGACAAGCGTGAAGATGCTGTTTGTGCATCTCTCCATTATTTACCACCTTAGTAGGAATTCCTGCCACAACCCAGAGCCCACACCAGCAAGGAGATGGGGATGGCACCTGGAATGGCACAACCAGGAACCACTCAGCCTGTGGGGTATTTCCAAAGTCACAGGATGTCTCCTTTACTGCAGCTGGTTTGCAGTCAGGCAGGACCTGGAGAAATGAGTGAGCTCAGCTCTAATAGGAGAGGGTTGGAGAGTCAATCAAAGAAACCATCTTGTCTCAGGAGCTGCAGCACTTCCCAAGGTTACCCCATCTTCCCTGGATCCCACATTTTACAAACCTTATCTTTATCTGAGAGGGTGGATAATCCCTGCACAAGGAGCTGTTGGCAAGTGTAAGAGTTATTCAGATTTCTGAATCACAGACATTGCTACAGCCCTCCCGTGCTTCAGCTTTCACAGGTGGCTTTTTCCATGCAGGATGGACAGCCCAGTGTTGTCCCCTGCACTGAACAGGTTCTTTGGGTGGAAAACACCCTGATTCATTCCAGCCTTCCTTGAACTCTCTGAAAGGAGCTGGTTTCTGTCCCATTTCTGTGTCCTGACCTGGATTGGTGGGTCCAAAGAGCAAAACTAATGACAAAACCACACATATTTTCCCCAAAGTTTACACAGATGAAAAATAAGAATCATACCATCCCACTTTCAGAATCTTTCCCCCTGGATATTGCAGAAGTTAGGATGCCTTTTCTCAACCTCTGGATGTTGCTGACAGAGCAGCAGCACTTGGGAAGGGTGCCTGAATCCTGGATCCTTTTCTCTCCAAGATGCCTTGGCTTCACAGCAAAAAATAAAACAGCAGCTGGGGAATAAAGCTGTAACTTGTGAAGAAAGGCATTTTAAAATAAATATCTATCTTTTTTTACCAGAAAAGATCAGAAAATATTTTCTGTAGGTGAAAGAAAAATGAATTATCAATAGGCAACGTGGGTGGAATCATTCTCATCCCATCTGCCTTCTCACTGCCTAAATCCAGCAACTCCTGCAAATGCTCCACAGACACAGCACAGGAATGGGGAGACCTGTCCATCTCCTACTGATTTAAAGATTAAAACCCTGCCTGGAAGAAGCCACTGACCAAGATGTGCTCCAAGTTCTGATAGTCCTGATTGACCAGCAGGAGTCCTACCAGCGATCCTAACGGAGCTCGGAGGGTTATCTGGGAATCCCAACATGGACATTTTGTCAGGAAAAAGAGCCCAACTGTGGAATATGCCTGGAAAAAAAGAGTTCCATATTGGCAGGAAGACAGATAAAATAGCCTCATGGGCTTTTTCCCTTCTCTGATTCCTGTTATTCACAGAACTCTAATGATCCCTTCCCTCACACAAGCCCAAAGTAAAGCAGAGCCCCTGATGGCAGGGCTGGTGCTCATCGTTGATGTGATGTGGGTATGTTAATGCAGCAATAATTGCCCACCCTGCTGCTCTCAGACCACCCTGCCCTTCAAGAGTATCACTGCTAGAGTTTCATTTTCACCAAGATGCCAAAAATACCCTGAGATGGTTGTCTGGGTTTTATGGTATTCCTGAAAGTGAGTATTAACAGAACTGGGAGGGAAATGAGGAGCAAACCCAGAAATGAGCCAAAATGATGCCCTGCTACACTAAATAAATTGATGTGGTGACCTGCCCCATCTCCCTCTGGACTGGCCAGAAAGGAGCTGATGGCAGATCACCCAAGAGGCATCTGAGCATCTGTGTTGGCTCATAATAAAACTTTCCATACAGGCAAGCTGCAGTGAAATTTAATGGAGTGAATTTCACATCAAGGCAGCCTCTAAAAAGAATTAAAAATCAAGAAGAATCACAATTTCAAGGCAACGCCGACAGCCAGAGAAAGCATAATCCATATTTGCATTAGGCCCTCATGCATCTTGTCACGTATCTGCACTGAAATCTTCTCCCCACATGGCACAAAACTTTCTTCCTTTCCAAACAACTACCGAGGAAAGTCCATAACTAATTTATCAAAGGAGCTCTGAGCCAAAATACTCAATTTTGTGGGCCACGGTGATGAATTCCTGACTTGGGAAAGAAAAGTTTGAGACAGACAGGAATTAACTTTCCATGCTGGAAGTGTGGCTGCCCCGAAAGGGCAAGGAGTGTTGGGAACTGCAGATGGCATCCCAGAGCTCGGCGAGGAACGGGGAGCAGCTCCCGTTCCCTGGGGGGATGTTCGCACCGTGTCTGCACCCAGACCTGGGAGACGCCAGAGGAGCGGCAGGACCCATCAGCGGCTTGTGAGCCGTACGTGATGCAACTGCGAGAAGGGGAAGGGAAACAAGAAACAACACGAGAGAAGTACCAATTAAAGCACCAATGTGGAGGCTTTGTATCTCCAAAGAACCTGCTCGGGTTTGCCGGGGTTATCTGTAAGGAGACTCCCTGCCAGAAGGATCCAGCCAGGCAGAGCTCAAACACGGATTTTTTTTCACTTTTAGGTTCCAAGGGAATAGCAGGCGGGGAGGGATGTTGCTGAAATGCAGCTCCGTAATGGAAACCTGGATGAAAGGGTGGCTGCATCCTTATCACCCCTCTGCCATTCAGCACAGGCGCTCCCAGCCCGACCAGCGCCCCAGACAGTGGCGGAGTTTGTGTTAGTTCAGCCATGTGTCGCTATTCTGATAAAGGACAAACCGACTCACCATTAGAAGCCAACAACAGCCTCAGAAAATGGTCTGTTAAGCACGTTTTTCGTTTAAAAAAATCCCACACATTTGATGCATTTTGAAATGATGAAGGAAAAAAAAAAAAAAAAGCCGGAATGTTGAGCTGTGTTTTGAATTGCAGAGTGCACACTCCACCTGGAAAGAATCCGTGCTCTGCTGAAGCCATTCGTGTAGACACTTAAATTATTTTTATTCCTTGTCAGTGGCAAAATGATACTTAATATTTTATCTCTTTTGTTCGCAGTGAGGTTTTTGTGCTTGTTCTGGAAAACAAACGTCTTTCCCCAGGGTGTGCAGCATCAAACAGCTCCTGGAACAGGGAATGTTTCTGCAGTTGTGCTGAGCAGGGTCAGCTGCAGTTTGACTCAGAAGCAACTTGTGCATCACCGGGGTCAGAGATCACACCAGTGGAGAGAGTGGCACATAAGAAAGAACCAACAAGGACAAAGGAAAAAATATGGGAACAGTTCCCCACGTGGAGGGAATGAACTAATGGTAAGGAAAGGGCAATTACACCCCTGAAGTAAAGCTGCTTCTAAATCAAAGTGGCACAGCAGAGTTTATTGTTACAGACTCACGGCACGAGCGAAAAGAGCAACACAATAAATAAACCAAAATTCCATAGCCTGCCTGCTTGTTCTCCAAATTGAAGCATCTCAAATATTACAGCAATATTTTCTGTGTTTCATTACAGAGTCTGCATTTGCCACTTACACACTTTAGCATGAAGGACATAAGTGACTGTAGTAAGTCATTGGGAGGGAATGTGGCTCAATAACGGGGTGCAACCAAAACCTCAGCAAACACTGGAAGAGAAACTGAGCCTCAAAAAACCTAAGGATTCTTACACACCTCTTCCATTTGTGACAGTGGAATACTGGGGAAAATAAAAAATATGGAATTATTATCACCTTTTAGAGTGTCTTAAGAAACTAAACAAGCAGATCAAAGCACAGCTGATTTATGGGCAAATCCCACCTATTCTTTTAAGAGCTTTCCAAAATTGCCACTGTATATTGGGGCTTTTAAAACAATGGATGGAAAAGTAGAGGTGCAAGGGATTTCATTCTGCACATAACATAATCTCTGAGTGGAGCACATTAATGTTCCTTTGAGGGGCTCTATAAAAGCCCCTACACTAGAGAGATAAAGAAATATATTGAAATGGGTTAAACTAATCCATAGAGCTAAAAGACACAAGAAAATGTCCAAATACCTGCTCTGCAAGTTCTTTGGGGCTCCATCATAAAACCTGGGTCATTCATAATGAGACATAAAGGATAATGTGGAGAGGGCACTTCAGTCCTTTTGCAATGTCCCTTCGTGCCTTGTAATGCCCTGGTTTGTAAGGAGCACATCCTGCTCCACTCAGACAAACAAGATACAAGATCACGTGTCTCCAGGGATGGAAAGAGGAGAAAATCCTCAGAAAGAACAAGCACATCCACCCTTATGTCCAGCACTGTCATAATTAATGACAGCAAAAAGCCTGAAGGGATAGAAACCCCTGGGCCTCAGGGGTGAGGTCAGTCTCTAAGTACTATAGATCCAAAGAGAACACACAGGGAATCACATTATATTCCATATCTCCCTCCTGCATGGCTCTTGGAGTTTTTCCACCTAAAGACTGTAATGAATATTGTCAGGGACAAGATACTGGAATAGATGGACCTCAGGTCTCACTTAATTCCTGTGCCTGCATTGTCATTAGAAGACAAGCTGTCACAGGCATCTAAATGATGATGGAGCCCCTAAAAATGAAAGGGCAGAAAACCCAGGACTGATGGAGCAGGCAGTTCAATCAGCATCCACTCCTCTTCCTCTCCTTTTCCAAGCACAGCTCAAACACTTTGCATGGATTCTTAGTTCTACAGGACAGGACTCCAACCCCACCCACAAGAAAAAGAAAACCAGGTTTGTGTACAGTGTGTTTCACTTTGATAACTATTTTCCCTAGAAGTTTAATAGAAAGCTCTGGAAATAATAACTGATTCTGCCTCCCTAATGCCTTGTTCATCTCAGCTACCTTCCAGGAGAGACCACCTGGCCCACCATGTGGAAATGAGAAAAGAAACCACAGAGTCAACCCCCCTGGCTGGTAACAGGGGATATTTATTACACTTGTCCACAGTCTTCAAGGAATTGGTGTGTTTGTGCATAATTTAGTAGGTAGTTGCAGGAGTTCATTGTTTGAGGCTGAACATCTACTTTAATGGTTATAGATACACTGAGTTTTCAATCTGCTGCTCTGTTTCCGAGGGGGAAAACAATGTAAATAGCCACAGGGAAACCAGGATATAAATAATGGGGCACAGGGTGGGATTTGGAGTTAGTTCCCACTGAAAGCTCCCACCTTATACCCCTGGTCACTGCCTGGAGAGAGGGTGTACTCCTGCCATGGCCTCATCCCTGGGATCCCTGGAGACTCGGCTGCATCCAAGAGCCCATGGAAAACCCACAAACCCCTCCTGTGTCTCCTCACCACTGACAAGGTTGGATGGGGCCCTGAGCAACCTGATCTAGTGTGTGGCATCCCTGCCCATGGCAGGAGGTTGGAATGAGACAATCTTTAATGTCCCTTCCAACCCACACGGTTCAGTGATAAAAGAAACACCACTGAAAACCACGAGGTGAATGTGCCACTGTGACAGTGTCAGGAGGGTCTCCTCTCCTCCCTCTCTCCCTCCCAAAATCAAAGCCCAAGTCTGAAAAGTCACCACCTGATCTTATGATGATGGAGGACGTGGCTGGGAAGTGCCAGAAGCTGCAGGACAGGAGTCAGAGGACCTCAGCCACCAAGGGATGCTGCAGTGAGGAACGTGCTGCTGCCACTTGGTTTCCAGGAACAGTTTCAGGAAAGCCCAAGTTTAATAACACCTCAGCCCCTTCCAGAAAGTGCTCATTAACTCACTGTGGCTGTTTGGTGCAGCCTCAAATTGCTACCTTTAAAAACCTGCAGCAAACTTCAGCGACAGTGAGGCTGAAGAGCAAATATTCACTGGTGTCTTAAAATGAAATCTAAGGTAGGGCAATGAGCGGAGGAACAGTTGGTGAACAGTTGGTGAATGGATATTTTTATGCAAGGAATGCCTGAAGGAAAGAGAAGGAAAAAAACTGTGTAGGAAGAAGCAGCAATTAATATGCTCCTTCCCCCCCTTACGCTTATTTTGATTTAAAAGTCTATTCTTTCAGTACCACAGATTAAGGTCGCTCTACAATTTACCCTGGAAAAGAAAGTGGTCACAGGGGTGGAATCACAAAATGAAAGAGCCTATGAGAGAGTTTTTAATTATTCAGAAATGATGACAAAGATATTCTGAATTAATTTTCACGTTTTTGCATTTGTACATTCACATGAGTGTGTGCTTGGATGTCACTCAGTTCACTGGGAAATGGCACAGGGCCTTGAGACCAGTTCCCTCGTTAATGCCACTCTTGATTGGGAAGGGCACCAACTGCAACATCCTGCAAAAAACATTAAATACTCCAAGGCTGCATGTGAGCTGCTCTCACCAAAAAGCCCTGACTTTCCCAGAAATACAAGCAACAACAAACTTGTGATGCCAAAGAGCTATTTAAATAAAGATACAAAGTTAAAATAATTTTAAAAACCACTCTGCATCCCAATTGCCTCCTGCATCCAGGGTACAGGCTGTGGGGTGGGCATCTCTTTTGGCTGCATGGGGGCTGTGAGGCACCATCAGAGAGGTCACACACAGAGCCCCAGGAGGCAGCAGGTACCCCAAGTGAGTGTGGGGAGGAGCTGGACCAGCCCCTCCCAGCAGGATTTATCCTGGGGTGATGTGTTGGTTTCCAGCAAGGATGAGGACAGAAATCTTCATCCCCCCAATGTTTTTATAAACAAGGAATCAATACAACCTCAAGGAAGTTGCAGATGTGTGTGAGATGGGACAGTTTTGGGGGTGATTACCTAAAACTTGGCTTTACTGAGAAGTGTTGGTATCATGTGCACAAGGCTGTGGAGGGCAGCTGCAGAGTTTAATAGCTCTTTATTGAAAACATGATCCTATGATCAGTCTGCAGATTCTTAATTATTATTTTTTTCACCTATCACCATTTTCAAGGGAAGCTCCAGTTCTGAGATGTCCATTTTCACACCTGGAACAGAGATGAGTAGATGGGGGGGAAAAAGAGAACTGAATAATCAAGTAGTGATCACAGGAAAAACTCTTTAAGAAACTCTGCAAGAGCAGGACAAACATTGGCATCAAATATTTATGGGCAGTCATTCAATCAAGGTCCATGAGCTTCTGTGCAGGTTTCATTCCCTTTTTTATTTACTCCTTGCAGGAATTCCCTGCCTGGGCAAGGGTTAGTATGACTAGATCTTCATGTGGAATATGTACACGGGGTGCAGGCAGTAAGTTCTCATATCTGTGAGGAACTGGACACTGGTGAAGTCACAAGAAATGCTGCTGTGACTTTCAGACACACTGAGATTTGCCTCCAGATGTCTTTTAGCTGATTTCAAAGCAGGAACAATCAATTGTGCTGGCAAGAGGAATAGCAAAGCATTCATAATCTTTCATTGAATTAGACAGTTTTTGAAACAAAATCCATTTTCCAAGTTACATGGAATAACATGGGCACTTAAAGCAACTCCAGGCTGAGGAGAAATTCTATATAGTGGCTGTTTGCTTGGACAAAGTTAGTGGAATACTGCAAAAAAAACCAGGGAAGGCTCTTCAGGACCTGTTCTACACACATACTAATGCACTCCTTTTTTTGCTTTGACTTTTTTCCTGTTCTGACTTGTGATTTAGGACATTACCCTCCATATCTGAACTTAAAATGACAGCAAAGTGCAGGGCAGTAATTCAGAGAGCTGCCTGTGGCTGAGGGTTCTCTATTTGCCCATCTCTTGCAGACCCAAGTGCCCAGTCCCCAAGTCCACACACACTCACTGACTCCATGAAATGCTGCAGATGCAGATCCAATATTTGCAATTTAACGTTTCAGGGTACAGTTTCTGCACACACATATAGATTGCAGTGCCACATGTAGCCCTGCACACAGGCAGTGATCTCCAGGTGCATTTCCCTCACACCCTGTCATTAAGAGCTGCACTGACAGCAAACAAGTTACAGATCTTTTTTTTAACAACATATAATTTTGCTGTTGTTTGCACGTTTTCTCCAAGACATATTGGATACCATTTGCTTTTCATTACAAAAAACGTGCTGACAACAAAATCACATATTCCTGACACACAAAAGAAAGAAGACACAGCTACCATTTTTGGGGCAGGGGAGCTGTTCCATGGGAAACTTGATCCACCATTCCCCAGGGATGCAGAGTTTGCTTGGCACACACAGAACACACAGCACGTGCATCTCTCCACACAATGGATGGGTTTGAGGCTTCCCAAACCCCTGTCCTTTTTATTCATATTGCAGTGTATTGATGTATTATTTTCAATTATCTGAAGATAATTAGATCTGGATATCCAAGGGTAGCCAGATGCAAACACGCCTGAAGATTTATGCAGTTGGCTGCTACATTTCCAAGTGTGTTTATACCTCTAAAGGCTGTGAGGCAGCACTGCAGAGGAGCTCCAGCAGCCGGGTTAATTCATCACACAAACAGCAGTGCAACACCCAGCCTAAAGCCAGAGCTCAGCTCTGATTCTTCATGTTCAAGGTACACCTAAATCCAAGCTCTGCAGATAGACCTAAATCCAAGTTGGGTGTAAGAGCCTTGGAGGAGCCAGAGCCACTATGAAATGCTAGAGATCATCAGCTGAGCTGAGATTCAGAGCTCAAGGGGGAATTTTACACCAGCTGGGCTCCCTCTCACTGCAACTCAGTTTGTACACTCCCAGTGGATACCCATGTACTGCCCTGCTGGGCCACAGTGACAGCCTCCCACCTGGACTGGGACCTGGTGCTGGGGGCCTGTAAGAGAAAGGAGAGGAGGTGAGAAAAGAAGGGAAGCCAAGAAAAGTCCATGTCTGCTTATCTGGCAAGTCATATCTCAGGGATACCCCAGTGTCTCCTCATAAACCCCCCAGCACATACTGGAAGGCAGACCCAGAACTCTGGCTTAGGAGTCTGTGACTTTACACCCATTTTTGGGTGAATTGAACTCCACATCCCACATATTTGCTTCACTCTTAGACTTTAGGCTTACAATGCTCCATGCAAGGAGACCAAATCCCAGTAGCTCAGGACACACCTCGATCTGAACCCTCATCTGGATGCCCAGCACTGAAAACAACAGACTGTTCTGTCCATTCTCTTTCTTCCACGGTTTCCAGGCAGGAAGATTTTCAAAAATCAGATGGGACTACAGAAGGAAAATATGGTGATGTTGACCAAAAAGGCAGAACAGCAGAAAAACTCCCAAAAGATCAACAGGTCCCCAGGCTGGAGGACTTCCCAGCTCTCCAGCAGCTGAATGTGGCCTATTGCACGTGAGTGCAGCAGCTCTTCCAACTGCAAAGCAGGCTGAGAGAGAACAGGAAAGTAGAATAAAAGTAGCAGGAGGACAATTTTCTTCCTCTGCCCATTTTTAATTGTCATTTCTATAAAAAGCCCTCAAAAAGAGTAAGACTGTTAAAGCCAAATTGAGTCACTGGAATTTACTGAGGAAGGGACAGCCAAACTCAGCTCCTGTTCTGTCCACGAGCTGTATTTCTTTATTATTACTAAAAAGCCACACTGATCTCTCTGGAGCTGGACTGCCAATAAGAACATACTTGGGTCTAAAATACCCTTTTTTCTCTGGTGTGGCCTCTCCCCCTCTCTGAGTTCCCTCTGCCCATCCTTTGCCAGCTGGTTGGCAGTTCATGCAGCTGGAGCAGAGCCCTGGGATCAGGCAGGATAATAATCAGTGCTCAGGGAAGCGTGTGTGGAACACACAGTGACACTGAGCACTGGGCCCAGTGCACTCCGACCCACAGGATGCCAATGAGGCTGCACAGCAGAAACAACCAGTGGTTAAACATTAGAAAAATGTATTAACATGAGGCAGTGCTGAGCCATGGTGTGTGCAGAGCAAAGGAGAGCCCACCACACCCAGTGCTGGGGAGGCAGCTGTCAGTGCCTGCTGGGCACCACAGGCTGGGCACAGCCCCGGGGTCACGGTGTGGGGCTGCCACAGCCCCTCAGCACAGACAGGACAGACCCATCTCAGCAAAGCACAGAAAGGACAGACCCATCTCAGCAAAGCACAGAAAGGACAGACCCATTTCAGCAAAGCACAAGAGTAAAGTGATGTTAAAGGGCACAGCCATGAACCCGCCAAGGTCAGTGGGGTTCAGGGATCACTATCCCAGCACGGAGCTCCCAACCCCACTCCCTGCACTGGGAACAGCACAGCCTCACTCACAGCTGCAGCTCCAGCAGGTCTGTGTACAAACTCAGTGTGTTTGACAGCACAGAGGGAAAATCTGGGGGAAGTCAGGCCAGTCCTGTGCCCCACCTGTGCCCCACCCGTGCCCCTGTGCAGCCACTGTGCTGGGTGGCACAGCACAGGCTCCACCTGCAGCCACAGCAATGCCAAGGGCTCACCAGGTAAAGCAGCACCTTGTCCAACCTGGTGCCTGATGGGGGAACCACACATGGTGCTTCCTCTGGACACCCACACTCCCCTCCATCCCGAGGCAGCCTGGCCTTACCCTGCCCTGTGCCAGGCTGGTGAGGCAGCAGCTTGGCTGTCCCACCCCTCTCCTTTACTCTCTGCTCAGCAGAACTGCAGCAATGAGGGTTGGTCATTCCATACACTGAGTCTCCTGCATTTTCAGTGATTTCAGCATCTCCATGCCTGGATAAAGGCACAGTTGATCCTGACTGTGGATTCCAGCAACCACCACTCATCCTGAGCAAATGAATGAGCAGCACAGCAGCATCCCTGAGGAAGGAGCCAGGAACAGGCTGGCTCATGGATTTGAAAGGCTGGCTCAGAATTCAGCCATCATTTGAGAATCCTATTATTTTTTTTCTTTCTGTAAAATTAAAAGTCATTAAGCTGATTTCCTTTTAATGTCTCTTGACTCTTGTGCTTTGCTGAAATGAGTATTTCCCTCCTGTGCATTATGTATCCTCTCAAAACCAGCTGCACAGCCACTGCTTCCAAGCAGGTCTGAGGGTTCAGGGCTGACAAAATCCCTGGGAATGTGGGTTTAACACTGCTGGTCAGGGCAGGGCTCACACAGACTGTCAGCAGCAGGTTTGCAGAGCAACACGTGAGTACAGATGCAATTAATTGGGATGATTTCCAAAAAGCAGAGGCCAAAATATAAAGCAGCAGAAATAAAGTAACTTTTCCCCACTGAACTAATGTGGCAATTGTTGGCCAAGAAGCACAAGCCCAGGACCTGCTCCAAGGGTCCCACATGAGGCTGGTTAGCTACAGAGAGGGCACAATTATCAAAAAACTAGAATACAGCAGAAAAAGGCTGATGATTCTGCAGGAGACAGCAATCTCTTACTGGCCTGGGATAAAATGTAGTTTTTATTCAGGTAAAGCTCTCATTAAAATCTGGGAGAGTACTGAGTAAGTAAAAATAAGAACCTCAGGGTCCAGCCTTTCCCATCTTACTCTTAGATAGAGAGAACAAGATTTTGCCCAGGGAGCAGCTTCCCTGCTCTGCTCCATGATCTCCTGTGAGCTCAGAGGGAAGTCAAACCAGCTCATGATGTTTAAATCAGGGCACAAGTTGATTTACTGTAGCAGAACAGCACAGTGTGTAGGTTTGCTCCAGGATTCTTTCTTGCTCCAGTCCTGTCTTCACATCTCCTTGGAGCTCAGGAAACACACGCCACAATCTGAATATTTATGGCATGCTGTGGAAGAGCAGAAGCCCCTCTTCTGTCCCCATCTCATTACAGGGGTTTGCAGTTTGGGAAAGGTTTCCTGCCCAGGCCCAACCCCAGGGTGGTGTTTCTGCTCTGCTGTTAACCCACACTAAGACAGCAGAGGATTTCCAATCTTCCAGCAGCCTCTCCCAAACCAGAGCCCATGTAAAAGAGTTCAGCTAGCCACTCTCCTTCATCTGAGGGGAAAGCTTGCCTTAGGCACAAACAAAGCTTCAAATTGATTTAATTTAAAATTTCAAACTTCTGTATGCTGCTCAGCTTCCGACTGCCATCTGCTTTTTCAGCTTGCCGTGACAGAGAGCACATTTTGGAGTATGTTTGTTCAAGCAAGTCCATCAGCACAATATTAATTTTCAGTATTTAGGAGTTCTGTATGCTTTAAAAAGGCACAAGTTATAAATCTGATCAGAAATTACCAACAAAAATATCATAGCTCATTCAGCCAGCTTTAAAAACTGCATCTTCTCAGCCTGAGGCTCCAGACTGTTATCTCCTCAAACTGCCCCTCCTGTTTGGTTGTGCTGCACCAAACAAAAAGGTCCCTCATGATCTTAAATCAGGACTTTTCATATCAGCCAAAATATGAGTCTTCAACAAGCAGAACCCAAATGTATTTTGCCTCCATCAGGTGAAGACCCCTCTGCTCAGACATCCCAAGAGAACTGAGGCAGCACAGGAGCAGAGCAGTGAAACAGCCTTTACAGCAAGAATCCAGCTTGTCTCAAATCAAACCTGTCCTCACATCCCACTCCTGGCATTCCCAGGCCTTTTCCCCTAACTCCTTTCTTTTTTTAATTTTAAAGTTTCCTGTATGAAATTGATTTTCCAAAGAACAAAGGGTGTGACTTGGGACCTCTCCACAAAGTCAATCCACTTTTCCCAACTGCTTAACTGATGTGTTGCATTGTGCCAAGGCAAGAATGAGGAGAGCTCTTCTTCCACTTGCAAATGCACTAAAATTAAGTTCTTCACTAGGCTTTGTGCTTAAAATATGGATCTGTTGCATCCTTCCAGAACACCCTCCTTCCAACAAACACGTTTGTAGAGACAGGCATATGTCATAAACGTTCCCATAAAATGAACTTTGGAGGGAATGCAGCTTGTGCTGTCCCTGCTGAGAAGGCAGAGACATTCCAAGTCATGGCTAGAACTGGAAACCCCCATTAACAGGCTGGAAGTGAAGCAGCTCAGCCATGATGGACTCGTGGGTGCAGCCCTGGGTTCACCCCACACCATGCCCAGTCCTTCTCTCTGTCAGAACCACATCACTGCCCTGGAGACTGGACTTCAGTCCCAGTTTGCTTTGCATGAGGAACTGCACAGCAATTTTAACCCTGAGATGACAAATAAACCTGCCCCTGTCCACAGAGGTGATGGACAAGTTGAGTGCTCCTTCCAGGTCTCTCCCAGCTGTGTTTCCCACCTGCACTCTGCTCCTTCCCTCTGGCAGCCTGGCACCCCTGGGGGATTCCCTGGTGCCCCTCTGACCAATCTGATTTCTCTGCAGCAGCAAACCAACCACCCCAGCAGCAAACCAACCACTCCAGCAGCAAACCAACCACCCCAGCAGCAAACCAACCACCCCAGCTCCACACTGACACCCCACACAGCGCTGCAAGGCCTCCCTGAGAGGCAACACACAAATGTAAATTCTGTAATTATTTGAAAGCAGAGTCTCTTCCAACCTGAGTGAGATCTGATAGCATCGCTGCCTTATAAATAATGTAATGTGCTGGCAGGGTTTGCTTCTCTGTACAAGGCACAGAAGGCCCAGCTGGAGCACAAACAAGCATGCAAGGAAAACACAGTTGACAAAAAAAACATACTGGGAGACCCAAAAAGATGTTCTCAGCATAGATGGACAACAGGGCAACCAGCATCTGATGGGTGAGAATGAGCCTGGTTGGGAGATATGAGAAAGCAGAGCTGAGCCATGGTGGAGATGTGAGTGTTGCAAATACCCCAAATATTTCAGTCAAATCTCTTTTATTTCAGTCAAATCGCTTTTGTAGTTCTACGTTCAAAGTCACAGATCGTAAAATAATAACGTGCTGTTGTCAAGATCCTCAAAACAAACAATCAAAGGCATAAAAAAGGGGACAATAAAAAATTCAGAGGTGTCTCACCAACACCCCCCAGCAGCAGCTCAGCCCTTGGCAGATGTGACACGGATGTGTCGGGAGGTGACACTGCCTGGGGCAGAGCTCAGTGCTCCTTGGGCTTTCCCAGCTGGTTTCAGGGCACCAGAACTGGCTTTTTCACTTGGGGGTTTGCAAAAGGACTGACAGAAAGCCCCTCTCCTTTTGCCAACTGCCTGTATTCTCTGAGATAAAAGGCTGAGGGGAAGGATCCAGTTTACTGTAAATAAACCACAAACTACTGGACCATCTGGAGCTTTCCTGTGCTTTCTGCTGGCTCTGCAAATTTAAGAGACTTGTTTCCAAATGATGACACAGTTTGGGGATTTAAACCATAATCTTTCAGACACATATTTAAAAGGTATTAGCTAATTATTGAAGCTGTAACTGCTGCAAAACCAGCAAATAAACCGAAATTCTTTGAACTGGTGTTTTTGAAGTCAGTGTTTGAAGTGACTTATAGGTGAGACCATTTGATTGACTTCTGTGGAGATGGACTGTAAATGAAAAGGGAAAAGGTGCCTGGTCTTTGTGCAGGATAAAAATTGATGGAGAGCCAGTCCAGAAGAGTCCAGCAGAGTCCCACCCACCCTGCCAGGAGCTGGTCTGCAGCTCATAAACCACTTACAACACATTCCAACTTTTCCACAGGCTGCCTGAATGGGAACACATTTTTCCCAGAGAAACTATGATTTATCACAAATTTAATGCTTAGGTACCACAAAACTTATTGCCTTCCTTCTGTGCCCGCAGCTTTATTCGCTTTGGTTTTCTCTGCTGTGGCACCCTCAGCTGTGCCTGCTCCTTTCTGCTCTGCCACAGCCATTTTCCCCTGATACATCTTTCCCTAACACCCATTTTACAAAAGGGAATCTGAAGCTGAGTATTATTAATTGAAACTTCAGCACGGGAGACCCAAATCAGCACCAAATCAGTTCCATCCAAGCATATCCCTGAGCACACCTTGCTCAGCACAAGCCCTGTGTGAGGCACCACGAGGCAGGGGGTTTATCCCTGTTTTGCCTCATTCCTGTAAATAAAGTGGGTGATTCATTTTCCCACTGTCCAACACCCACATCTGGACCAGACAGCCCTGGGCAGGCCTCTCATGGTGATGTTTTTAGTGATCACTGGGGTTCAGGGAGCCCTAAGTGAGGCAGGGTAAGAAATCCACCTTCCAGAAGATGTTGGGATTGACAGGGGATAAAATCCTGATAGGAGACCATTTGTTACGATTAATGTTTAATTAAGAGCAGATGTTATTAGTTTTGCATCAGAAAACCAACATGTCTTCTATGCATGGATGGAAATACTGAGTTTGGTGATAAATAAATGACTGCAGCAGAGTTTCTAACAGGGAGTGCAGTGCTGGCACTCACACTGTTCCTAAGGCATGAAGAAAACAACACGGGTCTGACTTTCCTTCCTTCCTTGTCATCGTGCTGGGATAGATAGGGAGTCTGGTGGATCTGCTTGGATGTGGGTTTTGTTTTTTATATAAATCTCTAACCAATTATACATTGAAAAATACAACACTCCCTCCTTTTTCTTTCCTAGAAACTCATCAGACTTTGCAGCATTTACCTGGGTCTCTGGACTGCTCATAAATATAAAAAATTCTAGCCCAAATCTTCACTTATTTATTATTATTCCTTTTTTTTTTTTTTTTAAAGTAACATGAACCTGCTCCATCTAAGTCCTTATTTCCAGCATTCCATTTCTTTTGGTCAAACAGACACTGGGATGAACTTTGTATCTAAGCCATGTACTTCAGAAAGAGGATATCACACACTCAGCAAGCCCATCATGTGCCTATTGTGCTCTGGAAGAGGGTTAGAACTGGGTAAAGCTCTTGTCAGAGGGATGAAAATATTCCTGAATGCATATAAAGGCCTTCCAAAAAGCCATAAATACAGGAATATTGTGGGCCCCTACAACAAAATGACATGGCTGGAAAATGATCTCAAGAAACAATTTTCATGCCAGTGTCAGTCTTATTAATGACGAAGAGTTTGCCATTAAAGGGAACGAAGGGATGGGAATGTGTTGGCATTACATTTTAGTAACCAGGGACCCACTGGAACTGGAACTTCAAAATAGGATTTCTTAAAAGCTTTTTCTTCCCTAAATTCCCTTTGCAGAAGCCTGCTTATTCTTTCATAATCACTTCAAAGCAATCCCCAGCCTTGCAATAAAGTAAATTCAAAGCAATTAGAGAGTAGATCTACACAGCAAGACCAAACGGTGCTTATAGAGGGTTTCTGTAAAGTGGTTCTGCATACATTTTCCTTGGAATGACATTATTTGTATAAAGAAGTAGGGGGATGTTTTATGAAGGAAAGAAAACCCGCAATAAATTTATGATGGCAAACAGAAAGGCTGCATCTCTGGAGTGTGATATTACAGTGCAGTTTGCAAGCACAACCAGTAATATCCCAGGGCCCTGCCACGTTCAGGCATTGCAGTGAACAATCACAGGGAGGGGGAACAGCAAAGTGAGGCGTCTCCAAAGTGTGCACAATGAAAGGCACCACGTCCTGCAATAACAGGCTACATATGTTCAGGAATAAACAGCCCAAGCTTGCATTTTGCTGCCCCAGCCCCCAGGGGCTCCGCTTTGCTGCTCTGCCAACAAAGGCAACGCTGTCAAATGCAAAGCTGCCTTAAGAGGGGCCGAGTGTGCCGGGCTGAGATGTGGGTACTGCATTGTGATGCAAATAAATGTAACAATTAAGAATATCATTTTGGAAGATGTCAGTGGCGTAATTACTCATATGGCTTCCAGCCAATTAAGCAGTAGGTGAATTAGCCTGTTTAATTGGGTTTGGAATCTCAGCGCAAGGTGTTTTATGCTTTGTATTCTGTCAACATTTTGCTGAACTCTACGTTAATAATTCTGATTGCTCTCGAAATAACATCTGGGTGAGTTCGGTTTGGAGTACAAGAAGCACTGCTTGAAAGGTCGCACACACCTGTGATCCCAGTTGTGCAAGCAGATTGACTCCAACAAAAGCTCCATTCAAGGGAGATGGAAGCCTTGATTGCCTCTAAGTCCATTAAACACTCTGAATGGCCAAGAAGATGAAACAAGGAAGCGCTTTAGGACTCTGAAGTTCAAAGTCTTGGAACAGAAATGGCAGTAATAAAAGAACAACACAAAGTGATTATTGCCAGTATAAAAAGACAAGCCTATAACATCAACTGAAGAGGAAAAAGCAAAAGTGTCACATCTCTTGCGTGGAGACTGCTGTGATTCAGCTGATCTCCCAATTAGCAGATGATCACAACAGTCCGCAGGAATCTGTGCAAACACTCCTGGGTTAGGGAAGTACCTCACAGCTACCCTAAGGAAGCACAAAACAGACACACCAGCAGCAGGACTGAAGATGACACTGTTAATGGCAATAACAGCACACAAATGAACCCTCCTCGACAGGAAAAGATTACCTGGAGAACTAAATAAAAACCCGATTTAAAAAGGGGCTGTGAGAGCCAAACTAACACAGCAGTCAATGTCTATTAAGCACGAGAAATGAGAGTGTGCAAGGCCCACATGAGATGCTCTTTTCATGCCAGGAGCTGGTTCTTTGCGTTTTACTTTCACACTGTGATTCCCTAAAACTAAGAGGGTCCTTGGGTGTGCTTGGCATCTCTGATTGAAATTCAGTCACTGTTTGCTCAGCCTTGATTGAGTCGCTTCATCTGCAGACTTCATTGTTCAGAATTCCAGGAATAAGTACCAGGCTCAGAGTTGGGAAACCTCTGTGTGAGAGATCAGCTGAAACAAAGCAGTGGCAGGAAGGAGCAATACTGAATGTCGTGATGTTCCTGGGTACAGCAGGACTGGAATCCCAGGGATTCCTCCAGGGGAATTACGGCCCTGGAGCTGGATCACTCTGTGCATTTCATACTTGTCAGGAGTCCCTGTACTTCCCACCATCAGAGGAGATAAATCAGATGTATAGATCCTTTCAGTTCATGGATAATACTCTGCACAAAGAGACACCCCTGAGGACCAGAAGAGAAGGCAGAGGTTGGCCTGTGCTGCCCAGCACTGCCCAGCCTACAGGAGCTACACCTGCAAAAGGCAAGTCTGATATCTGGATTGCAGCTTGGACTCCTCCACTTCTGTATTCAGCACCTTAAGGGAACAAGTTGTTACATGCCTCAGTGCCTCACTCTTCCCATTTCAAGTCTCAGAATAAATCAGTGATTCATATTTCAAAAGCATTTTGAGATCTTTGCATGTAGCCTGCTCCGTAGCATTATTGTTATTTATAATTAACAGCAGGGTTACTCCACTATTAATAACACTTAGCAGCAGTGCTTTTCATCTTCAAACCACTTTCTGAGCACTAATTAACTTCAGACTCCTGTTATGCAGAACATCTTACTTGTTCTTGTTCTGCTTCCCTCACTTCCCTGCGTTACAGGGGTAAGAGGGAAAACCACAAGGGTTTCAAGTAACTTGATGCTTAATATTTCACTTTAAAGGGTCACTTTGTGACTTCCACAGCAAGAATTTGTTCCATGTTGACAAGTTCTCTCCAAGGTGTATTTGTGAGACACCAGGGTGGATCCACACTGCCCCTTTTAACGGGCACTGTGCAGACTAAGTGGGGTGAAAACAGCTTTTCCATGAGCTGCTCACCTGCCTGAGCACTGCCCATTTCTCCTTGCTGTGGTACGGAACGACCAGAGACTGCTGAGAGGTGTGGGGAACCCTCAAAACATCTCAGCACTCAGATAAAAAATGCATTTTCTTCAATCTGCACTTCATCTCATCCCAAATTTCATTCCAGCAGCACCATCTCAGGGCAGCTGGTCCCATTTTTTTCTTCACTGGCCATTTCTCAGGTACAAAATGTGGCACATAGTCCATTTTCAGCGAAGGATTTCTTACTCAGTGATGTGTTTTATAAGCTAAGGCAACACACAAGATCCCTTGCCTTCTTCACAACAAGCTGGTGAGCAGTGAGCCACAGGAAGGGTTTTAGCTCCTCTCCTGCCAGGGGATCAGCCCATGCCACCCAAGTGCCCTGCCCTGTAACCACCACTGCATCAGGGTGGTTTGTGCCCCTCAGCATTCCTGGGGGGCTCCAGCAGCAGGGTGTGCTTGTGAGGAATTGTCTTCCTGTCTGCTCATAGGTGTTCAAGTTGATGCATTATTTTGTTGACTATGTTGTTCTGAGGTTCACAATCTTTAAATTAATACTTTTAATTGTATTCAATGTACTCAGCCTCCTGTGTGTTTTAATAGCAGTCTGTTCTTCTACCATGAAGCAGCTGCCATTAATGGAAGATGGTTTAGATGTTCCAGGGGATTACAGACACATGGGGTTGCAACAGCTTGACTTATCCAGGGCTCTTCCTCACTTCCCCCCATCAATAACACACCCTTGCAGTGAAGGAAATCAGGCCCAGTGGGGTCCCTTTGGGGAGCTGCTCTGTCTGGGACCATTACATTGGCTCCCAGTGTCCTCACAGCAAAGGTTGCTCAGCTTTGGAAGAGAAACTGAGAAGAAAGGAGCTGTGGGGGGAAATGAATATATAGGAATGCAGTGGAAAGGAAAAAAATAACCAGCTGTTCTCTGCTGTTCTGTGTCTCCTTATGAAAAAGAGCCTGTTAGAACTCTGGCTGCACAGGCAGCCCGGGAACCTCGCTGCTCCAAAGAACAAATGAACAACATCACAAAGAAAGGTGGATCCTTACAAAACACTTCATCTGGCTGTTCTTTGGCTCATGCACTCTGGGGTTTGGACCAGTTATTTATTTAAGGGTTTCTGTTTCATTTTCTTGCCAAACTGGTCAGGAACAAACATAAATAAATACAAACCCTATGTATTAGCTCCAACTTTGTACACTTTACTCCACCAAGAGCCAGGGAGAAGCAAAGGGCTCAGCCACCAGAGCACTGAGAACCTCCCCACAGGTGTCCTGTGTGCCCTGGTGGTCACACTGGGCCTCCCTGTGCAGCTTCAGCACCAGGTGAGGATCTGCATTAGCAACTCTGCATGTGAGTGCAAAGGGAGTGCATTAGCCCCCAGTGAAGTATGGCTGGAGTTCATGGAATTTTATCTCATCCATCATATTAAAAGCACAGTTATTTATTCCAGGGCTTCCTTTTTTTTTTTTAATGTAAAATCTGTAACAGCAAAAACCCCCAATCAGTGAAACCATCCACACTTTTACATGATCATAAGAAGGCATTACAAGGGGTAGAACAGTTATGCCTTCTTGGCATATATTTGGCCCTGGAGATAAGGATAACATAAATTCTTGATTGTGGTCTAATTTAACACCCAAAGATTAGCATATTCCACCCCTTTTATAAATTACAGAGTTCCCAGCACACTCTGCATTTAAAATCCAAAAGTGGAATGTATAAATTGTTGATTTTAAACTAGAAAATGCTGTTTGCAAACTGACAGGAGTATCTCCCCCAGATCTGGGTGTATCTCACCCCATGGATTGATGTGCCATGGGATGAATGTCCATTTGGGACCAGACAACCTGCTGTGGTCCCTTCCAATCCCACCCACTGCACGATTCTGTGAAACAGCTCACGTAACCACTGCTGGAGTAGCAGCCAAGCAGCCCAGACTCCTGCACCATATAATTCAATTGATTGCCCTGAGAAACAATAATATAGTTATAATACTTCTACTGGCTTGATCCCCAGGGGAGCAAATTTACTCCCGTCTCCCTAACTGGTTGATAACATATTTAAATGCCAGTCAGTCACTAATCCATTGCTGCTCCATCCTCTGAGAGCTGCTTTATTGAACACTGTAATTGCCTGGATGTTGTTTTTCATTTCTGTAGCTGTTGCTGTTAATTAAATATTTCATAGAAAGCTCTCTCTGACATTTCTTACTGCATTCTTGAATATCTGATAAGATATACAGGCTGAATATCTGTACCTGCTGCTCTCTGCTGATACTCTTGTCCTAGATTCAAACCCCCAAAACACTGAAGAAATGACACACTTTTAGTGAAATTAGGACTCACACTGTTACAGGGCTGAGGGGAGCAGGATGAAGCAGAGGCAGATGCCGTGTCTGCTGGATCACAGATGTCAGCGAAGGCAGGATGTTCATCTGGACTGCAAGACTTCCCCTCCTCTCCCTGCACACAGGCAGTGGATGTGGGCACTGCACCAGTGGCAGGATTGATGTCCTGCATCAAACCTCAGCAGCAAATCTCAGTGTGGGCATGCTTGAAGCAAAGAATCTTGCAAGCAGGTAAGGTTCATGCCAGGATACAAGAGAAAGGCAGCAAGAGCAGCATTCTGGCAGCTCCTGGGGATGGCAGGTGGGTTCCCTCCCAATCCTGCCTTTAAGGGAAGGGATAGAGCCAGCTGTGGACATGCAGGGCCCTGTGGTACAGGAGTGCCACCAGGGTAAGGCTGAGTTGGGCACCTCAAATCATCCAGAACTTCTCGAACACTTGGGACACAATGCTGTGTTTTCACACTGTACTCTAATGACTACTGCCTCCCAAATTAGCAGGACTGTTAATGAGAAGAAGCTCTGAAGTAACTTGTCCAGTGAGGTCTGACAAGCGAGTCTGGGGCAGTAACAAAGCATAGTGGGTTTGCATGGCAAGGGTTTGGCAGCAGGGGGGACACAGGGGTGGGTGCTGTGAGAAGCTGCCAGAGGTTTCTCTCATGTCTGATGGAGCCAACACCAGCAGCTCTTGCCATGGCTGAGCCCACAGGGATGGTGGTGGGGCCTCTGGGACAATGTAGTTAAGGAGGGGGGAAAGTTACTGTGCAGCAGCAACTGCAGGACCCCAAGGGGAGCAGAGGCAGAGTGTGAGGAGCCTTCCCCCCATGCCATGGAACCACCACAGGCATGTGCATCCACAGGAACGGGCTGTGTGCTCACACATACACCTGCTATCTTAAATAGCTAGTGAAGCATTTAACTAACACCATTTTAAACTGCAATTCAGATGTTCTAAATGTTTAAATAATCAGGATGAAATCCTGGCACTAGTGAAGTGTTTGACAAAGCTTCCATTAAGTTCAGGGGAATGCAACATTTCACTGGCTTTTCAGTTCTTAATTGCTTTAATGCCACCAGTATGATTAGTGATCCATCACATTTAGAAACTAAGACACTGCATGGGCAACCTCAGGGGCAGTGCCCCAGGAGGTGTTTTATTCCCAGCAAATGGAAAAAACTGGTGTATGTCAGAATTCCCAGAGTTAAGGATGCTGGGATGCAACAGCTCCATGCAGCCAAAACAGGAGATGGTTTGTTGTAGAAAAGTCATGTTAAAAAGTTCTTTCTGGGATATTATTTTGGAAAATTCTGTATGTAAGTCCTTCCTTTACACCACATGCTTTCTGCTGTGTAATTCTGCAGTGTGGCTGGAGATACCTGCAAATGAAATCAGCCCTGTGGAATAAAGCTGCATTGCATGGCCTGAAGAGCTGTTTTACCTGCCCTGAGCAGACAGGTGCTCACCACCCCCTTGGAGAGACCACAGCACAAACGTTCAGTTGATTCTCTTAAAGTCTTTCTTAATTTGTAAGGAAAAACCCACTCCTGCAAACACACAGGGGAAATCCCCATGGGAAACAGCTTGTTTCCCTAAGAGGATCCATGGGGACAGAGCAACAATTAGAGCTCTGGCTCCCTTCCACACATGGGAAATGAGCAGAGGAAGGGAATGTGGCTGGGAATACTTTCTGTGCTCCCTGTGAGCTTTGTCTCTACTCAGGAGTGCCTTCAGGAGGGAGTACTACTGTGGGTGAGGAGAGGGTGACAGGAATTAGCTCAGTTGGTTAAAACCTGGTTGTAATAGTGCCAAGGTCGTGGGTTCAATCCCCTGTATGGGCCCTTGACTTCAGAGTTGGACTCGATGATCCCTGTAGGTCCCTTCCAACTCAGAATAGTCTGTGATAGTCTGTGAAAGGGAAGGCAGAGCACAAGCTGCTGGTCCCACCTTGGCACACAGCACATCCCTGCAGCTCCCCAGGGACACGAGCCATGCACAGCCACACCCTCCATGGCCTGGGTTGGGTTTACTTGTCACTATAGGTCTCCAGGCAGCTCCTGCTGGCAGCCCCTGACTTCTGCCTAGTTAAGGGAGAATTCAGCAGTGCATTCTTTTGAAACAGAAATGTTTTCCTTCCCTGCACCGGGGGTGACAACCCCAGGTGTCTCCCAGCGCTGGCAAGGAGAGGACTTGGAGACTTTTCAACAGCCAGAAATCCTTCTGGAGAGACCCCTTTGAGTTTTCCTCTCCGAGTTTAACCTGCCATGTTCCTAATATGATTAAGACTCTCAGTTCCCTGCCAGAGTGACAGCATGAGACAAGTGGGACTTGGCACTGCTGCTGGAGGATGCAGGGGGGCGAAATCAGGGAGCGTTCGACCACAGTATCAGGGTCCTTTGCATCCAAAGGAGCAGCATTTCCATTTCCCAGTGACCACTGCACGAGCATCTGACAGCTACAAACTGCCAGATAACAACAGATTTGTTACAGACCTCTGGGCCAAGAATTAAGGGGAGATAGATTCAGTTCTTTCTATTTAAAAAGTAAGTGAACACACAGGCAAGCAAGCAGAAAATTCAGTGGAAAGAACACATGCACTCATGGATCAAGAGAGAAGGTATTTGCAAGCTCACCAGAGCAATACAGGAAGATTCTTAAACTACAGATTTCTTTTTGTAAAATAAAAACCCTTAAGACAAATAATTTAACCATATTTTGAGGCTGGCAAGTATTCTTATGCCTCATGAAAGCTTTCTGGGCTGGATCTGCAAGCCTAAATTACATGGCAATTTTAAAGCCAGATTAATTATTGCAAGCAATCATCCTCCCCACCCCCAAAATCTGTAATGCAACCAGAGATGAACCAGAATATTCACAAATTTGTATTAAACATATGAAACTGTTTCAACCCACCAAACAGCTTAGGATCTAAAAAAGCAAAAGTTCTTAGTTTAATATTTCAGCTTTTTCAACATGAATTTCCAAGGTCCCTTGAAGTAAACACCAAAAATCCTTCCTGCAGAATTTCCATTTTGGTAAGAAATGAGAAAATGTTTGTTTTAGGATTAAATAAACAGCAGAATAAAGTTTCTGAAGCCCTAGGTTGGGGTGCTGACCCTGGAGAAGCAAATTTGTCACCCACTAGGTTAGGAGTGCTTTCTTTCCCGATTCTTCCAGCAGCTGGAACACTTCAGGAAGGTGACAGTGAGACAGAGCCCTCCATCTCTCCCTCCCCTGTCCCTGTCCCACCTGCACAGAGGCCCCCAGAAGCCACCCAGTGGCACGTGTTCACACATTAACCTCAGTGGCTCAAGTGGCCAGTTCTCCACAAATACTCAAATCTGGTAATTATCATCATAACCACTCTGTATTGTCCTTGATTTGTGTTTTAATCTCCGTAATTAAAGTGTCTAGTGCCACAGCAACAGACGCTATAGAAGCACGTCTGCTGTATAATCATAATATTAATTAAAACCATGAAGTAGCTACACAATAAGCAAATGACTAGATGGTATAGGAGACTGGTGGCTTTAAAAAGTCATTTAGAGAGCCTTTCACTCTGGTGTGTCTCAGGCAAGGAGCTGGTGCTTTCTGGGTACCAGCTGCAATGCCCTGAGTTTGGAGGGGCTCCTTCCAGCTCCCCAGGATCTGTGTCTGCATCCCCAAATAATCAACAGACTGGCCCCTTGTGGACACTTTCAGCAAAGGAACTAAACCCCAAACAATACCAAAAATTAATAAATCCTCTCCCCCTGAGCTGTGTAGAGATTAAGGCATTTCTGTGGCTCGTGCTAAATATTATCTGCCAAGCAGAGGGTGATGCCAGCAGGGACACAGCACCTTCCTCCGAGATCCCACAGAGCTGCATTAGCCTCATTATTTCCCAAGCAAAAAAGGAGCATATTCCCCTAACTCCAAGATGCTTTGCTCACTCCAGCTCTCTACAATGCAGCAGCATCCCCTGTTTCTTTGAGGACCTGCAGGTCTGTAGCTCCTGGCACCCTGAAGGGTGGAGGGGGCTCTCTGTGCTCCCAGAGCTGCCAACATGAGGGGTGAATGTCAGGGGGTGCACACAAAACTGGGCTGCAGTCCCAAAGATGTCTCTTCCCTCACTCATTTGGGGGGCATGAAATAACACAAAGCCATTAAAAGACAAATCCTGGATGAGACCCCCTCCAAAAGGAACACTGAGAACACACTGTGGGAGCAGGGAGGCAGGTGAGGAGGGGCAGGTTCAATAAATACCCTTTTAGTTGCTAATCAGCAGCGACTACAGGGGAGAAACCAGCTGTGAACTCGCCAGATGTGCTGATGGCACACGAGGATGGGGACAGTCACTGCAGGGACAAGGGGACTCCAAAGGGACACCACACTCCCCGTGCAATGGCAAGGAGAAGGGAACAGAGAGGGATAACGTGCTGGAGAGGCCTGGGGCTGGGGAGGGGAGGTGCTTTGGGTTTGTTTCAATCATTAAAAAGGAAGGTAATGGCGGAAAACATCTGTACAAAAGCAAGGGGGAGCTGGGGCAGGGCATTAAACACGGGAGCAAAGGTCAGTCATGGCTTTGGACCAGATTCTGGAGAGGACCTTCGAACCCTTCTCAGCTGCCCATGGATGATGGGAATGGGAATCAGATGTAAAGGAGGGAAAGGAAGCTGAAAACCCAGTCTTACTCATTGATGCATTCTGCGTTTGGTGGGATAAGGCAGGACTTGAAATATGTTTATAAGAAAAAGGGACTTCTCTCTTAAACTGGTTTTTCAGCTTTGAAACCTCAGTGGTATCAGAGCTACCAGGAGCCCTCCTGCTTGCAGAGCAGAAGGGCCTGTGAATAACTCACTTTTCACCATCTGTGCAGGGTATCTGGGACCTTGGGGCTGATTTGGACCCGTTTGAATATACTTAATAAAGCAGCCAGTGCTTTAGCTATAAAGTAATATCACAGCTTGGTACATTAATTCTTGGCTTGATCTGGTCTGATGTGCAAGGCCATCTCTGACCTAGTGGTTGGTCTCGCTCAATTCTGCAAAATTTACTGCAAAGTTTCAGCTTGAACATTTGTAACCTACATAATGGTCATCTCTGATAGGAGCTGCAGTTGGTAACACAGCTGGAAGCTTGTGTTGACTTTGCTTTCCCACAGTCCTCAGAAATAAAGGTAAATGACACTGAGTCTTTGTACAACTTGAAAAGTACTGGGCAAGTACAAGGGGAGTGTGGGAATGAAAATGGTTTTTGTCAAACTTACAGCCAGGCAGAGTGAGATATAGTATTGAGTTTATCATGAAAATAAAGCTGATGCTGCCCAAAGATGGACACCTGCATTTCTGTCAGACACCTCCACCACTGACTGTGTAACTGGGGTCTGTTGTCTGATGCTGGAAAAGCACAGGCAGATGATTTTATCCAGGAATTAGGGGTGGATCTGTGGCACTATGGTAATATCTCAAACCCCTGGAAGGGACAGATGAGGAGCTTGCACTTGTCACTGGCTCGTACCAAAGAGGAATGTTGTCCCTTCTGAATCAAATCATCTCGGGAGGAATTCCATCAAGAAAGATGATCTCATGAGGAACCCAAAGTGCCCTTAACACACCCTATTCATTTTCTATTTCTATGGCATAGAAGTAATGAAACTCAAGACACCACCCTATTGCCCTTCTGCCAGACAGCAGGTAAAATACAGAGTTTCTGTTGGCTCTTTTCTCACCACAGCCCCCTGGGTTTTATGCTGCTCTTTCTTCTGGCTGACCCCAAAACACAGCCCCAGATCATCAGTGCTGCAATTCTTTAATCTGGTGCATCAGTCCCTTGGAAAGCCCCACTTGGCACAGCTTCTGCTAGTGCTGGGCCAGGCACTTCCAAGTTTTGGGAAGGGCCCACAGCTATTTCAGCTCTTAATTAGCCAAGTGGCAATGAGGGGGTCAGCACCTCGTCTTACAGGGTCCAGTATCACCCATGACCCTTCCAGGGATGAGCAACACTCCCCAGTGTGAGAAGCTGAGTGCAGGAGGGCTGGCACACTTCCTGATCAAGACAAACTCCAGAAATAGTATTTGTTCACAAGGAGGAACCAAAATAGATCCTCAGTTGGATCCAGACCTGCCTACGACAGCTCAGTCAAAAACAAAGCAGGTTTTAGCTGAAATTTCCAGCTATTTTCATAGCTGTCCCCTCCCCATATAGTTGTTTTCCACATTTTCCATACATGGGCACAAAAAGCAACACCAGACACTCTCCTTTTCCTTTTCTCTCCTTTGGCCTTTCCTCTGGATCCACTGACTTCACACCAACCCTTTTCCAGCCAAGGAGAATGTAAGCAGCACACAGCACTTGCTAAAAGTGGTTTTACTTTGTCAGCAGATGAAAAAAGAACTTTTTCTGATGATTTCTTGGAGTAGTTTATTACCCTTTGAATGACCTAGGCTTCTCACAGAAAGCAGAAGACCCAAACGACCAACAAGGAGAAGAGACAAGAAGGGCTCCTGGGAGCAGCTAAAGAGAAAAGATGGAGGGTCTTAAAGGGAAACTGGATTGGGCACTGAAAACTGTGGAGAAGACAGATGTGGCCCAGAAAAACCAGCATGACATCTGCAGCCTGGAAGGGCAGCAGACATTTGGTGCTGAAAAGAAAAAATTTGGGTAAAGAGAGTCATAATTAGAGTTGCTGTCACTTTGTAGAAGCCAGACAAAAGCACCAAGGCTGCACTGGGCACGGCCATCACAGATGCACCTGTCAGGCTGGCCCACCTCCAGTGCCATTTTCCAGCTGGATTCAGGCTGGTGACTATTCAGAGAAGCCACCTGGGAAACACAGACCATGCCCAAAGCCCTGGGCAGGAGCTCACATGGCACAGCAGCACATGCTCCTCACAGCCCAAAGGCTGCCCCTGCCCTGGCACAGTGAGGGCATGGCCAGGTCTCCATCAGTAGGGTGCTCAAAGCTTGGGGGCAGATTTCAGAACAAGATACTCCACTGACTCTGAGATCAGCTCAGTTGGTTAAAACTTGGTTGTAATAATGCCAAGGTCATGGGTTCAATCCCCTGTGTGGGCCATTGACTTGAGAGTTGGACTCGATGATCCTTGTGGGTCCTTCCAACTCAGAACAGTCTGTGAAAATAACTGCACTGGCACAGGGAAGGTGCAGTTAAGGGCATGAGGCAAATCTGGAGGAGAAATTAAGGACTCCTCTGTGACTGAGCTGTCGCTGTTCCCTCTGCCATTCAACTTCAGACGCAGCTTTTCCCACAAAGCATCTCCCCACCTCTGGAGCTCCTGCACCACCCTTGGCACACAGTTGGTTCTGGAGCCCTCGCAGGGCTGAGTGCCCTGGCAGGTCCCTGCTCTGCCCTGGGGCTGCCCCTCGTGTGTCTGCACTGACAGTTCCATCCCCTCGCACTGATTTGTCATCAGCGATCCCTGAGTGCCCCTAACGAGGTCCCATTGATTGCTGGGATGGGCCAATTGACAGTGACTGAAGGTCAGCCCGACACGGCCAAGATGGAACAGCAGCAAAACTGTGCAGGTTTTCTTTCCATACATATACTATAAATTATTTTGAAGGTGATTCCTATGAGCTTACAATGAAGTCTAAGAGTATAATTGTCTTTCATTACTATGCAAATTATGCAAAAATATCATCTAAGATCTAGTCCTATTGATGGTACACTGCTTTATCTTTTTCTCCTCTGACAATTCACATCTGCAGCACACAGAAGTCAGATTATTATCTATACCATTATTAACTCCATTTACTTTTCAAGGTGGTAGTTGTGGGGTTTTTCTTAGAGCAGCTATTTTGACACACAATACTTGGGAACTGTGGAATTCAAAGCCAAAAGACAACAATTACTTCAACTTTCTTCACACACTTCCTAGGCAGTGTTTAAACTTCCCAAGTCTGATGGATAACTAATATAATTACACTAAACTTGGAAAGAAAGCAGATGGCATAAACCAGGCAAATGAGGGATGTACCAGAAATAGTTATCAGCTCAAGGAATAATGCAGTGTTGGTTTTGGAAGATGTTTTCTGAAATAGATTCAGTCATATATTACTTTCTACTTAAGAGCTCCAGACTAAGCACGTTCAGCATCTACTGAATCACCCAGGAAGAAATCTTGCATTTTACAGCTGTACTCTCAACTACAGGAATGATTATTTTAAGAAACATACAGGCATTTTAAGAATCAATACTGCAGATTACTTACCCAGCAGCAAATCACAGCGTGCCCTCTGCATAAGTCACTTCTCAAAATGAAGTTGTCACAACTGTCCATTAGAACAGACAATGCTTCACGTTAATCTTCCCTGGGGAAACATCCTTTGGCCACTCACGACTGCAGAACTCAAACAATGCAATTTACTCCAGACCACCCTCAGAAAAGGCTCTGGGAACAGACCAAAAATCAAAGGGAGGCAAAAAACCAAAACTTCCTCTATCCAAACTGTGCTCCCCCTTTTCAAACAAACAAAGCTTGGTAAAATGAAATTTAAATCTCATACGTAAATGTTCAGAAAAACTGTCACTGACCCACGCACAGTTCTTTTCTGCAGGAATACACCACATTTTGGCACCACATATTTTGAAGTGTGGCTTCTGTTACCTGAGATCAGGTGTGAGAAACATCACTGTGATAATGAACTTGGCTTTCCTTTCTCCACGTTCCCATTCTATCTGCACTTTGAGAACACAGCAGAGATTTTGTCAAAAGGGAATTCTTCACAGAAATCCCTTATTTTGACGTGTTCAGACAAGTGATTCCTGTGGTTTGCACAGACTCACTTCCAGCAGAGAGCTCCCTGCCCTCAGCCCTTGGGGACTGGTGCACGAGGAGCATCCAGGAACTGGGGAACTGCTGACCCTCGATGAGCACCGAGTGAACAGTGAAATGCCTGAAGGGAAGATCCCAAACACAGAACAAACAGTGAGTCACAGCCCACAGACAAGATAAAGGTCTCTGAGAGAGGAGTCACCCAGCCCAGCACAGCCAGGGCACAGCAGGTGGCACTGGCAGGAGCAGCTCCACCAGCCATGGCCAACACACTGCACTGCTGACAACAGAAACACCATCAGCCTCCCACAGGTACTCCCCACACAGGAAAGCACTCCAATCTTCACATAATTTATTGTAAGCAGCTGTGGGAGATGCCCAGGACCGCTGGGTGGGTTCTGCCAAGCTCCTGCCCCCCTCCATAAACCCCTTCAGTACCACTGCACCAGGAACTGCTTTGGGTGAGCTGCGAAACCCAGCCCAGCATTTGTGCCTTCTGCTCATCTTCCAAACACACTGGACATCTGAAGGGACAGACACATCTCAGTGCTAAATGAGCCACTGTGATTTTACCCTTCCTAAAAAGACATTTGTTTGTTTATTAAAAGCATAGTTATTACTATTGCCTTAACTGCTGGGTGTTTTTAAAAAGCTTATCTAGTGTCCTAAGTTTTATTTCCGAGTCAAATCTAACCCACTGAAGCAAAAAAAAACTTACTTCAATTAAAAGCTTTGCCATGGTAAGGACCATTGGTTTCAATCCTGAATTATTTAAAACTGAGAAATCACAGCTCAGGAGGCTCTTACAAAGCTTTTGAAAATAAAAATGGTAGATGAAACACCTTGCCCAAGGTTGTTACAAACCCTCAAAGCCACCAGTTCAAGGGAATCATTTTGCTACCAGCCAAGGAAGGCAAACTTTTCCTGCAAAATATCAGCCACCACCCACAAATTTTCTTGTATTAACAGTGTTTTCCATGGTATTTTAATGTGCTCGTGCATGGCTGTCGATTGTCTCAGCCTTGCTGGGATTGCCTGAGGGGCAGCGACTGACATCTGATACCAAGGACAATTTCTGGAGCAAGGAAGATTGTTTTTATCCCCTGAGGATCCACATTACTTGCAGGAAGGAGGTGGCTTTGCAGGCTGAGAGGGCAGTGTGCCAGTCCTGCTGGTCTGGGCCAGCACACGGAGGCAACTTGGACATCCCCTCAGCTCCCCAGGGCTCACTCCCTGCTCAGGCATCACTCACGTGTGATCTGCCCTTGTGCAGTGACTCCTCTGAATCCAGGAGACTGCTGGGATATTATTTATGCTTCTTAGTCATCAAAGCTTTTTCTAATCTAGCTTAGATGTGAGATCTTGGGGCCAGGTGAATAGTGGGGTTGGAAAAACCCACCCATGCATGGACTGTGCAGCAGGTCTTACCCTCTGCAGCTCAGCCTTGGCTTGGGTGTGCAGTGGGATGGAAGTTGCTCACTGAGCATCTCAAAGGTCAAGGGTTTGGCAATTCCCAGATGTGAGTGCTCTGAACGGGGCTGGCTGTGCCTACTGCACCCCCAGCACAGCCACAGCCCCTCCTCAACTCTGCTCACATCTCCATCCACACTGAGCCTCAATTTGCCTTTTTGCCACAGGTAGAAAGTTGTCTGTCTTGTGCACACTGAGGAAGTCACAGATGCTAAAAAAAGGGACCTGATTTCAACTCCGTCCATTATGCAAATGCAATTAAGGTACATTATCTTCATTTGGTTAAAAACCTTTAAAACACCTTGAGCAACCAGCCTAATTATACTTTCTTCATCATGTCTTACGTTTCAAACACTCCTTGCCTTGGTGCAAAAAAAAAAAGACAAACAAGCAGAAAACCTTCTCATCAATATTTCTCAGAGAAAGAGTAATGATCTTTTACGCTTATTTTGCCCATTTATTCCAAGGAAATGCTTCACAAATTGTGAAGCCAAGATGATTTTACTTATTTGGCCCATTTATTCCAAGGAAAAGCTTCACAAATTGTGAAGCCAAGATCGTTTTACCTACCTCTGGGATGGAATGTCACAACAGTTTAATCACACAGCAACACCATGCAACGTCTGAGGCTCAGGCACGAGGAACAATATTAACTCTAATTGAAATTACTGGGGGAATTAAGGCATGCAGAACATAATTACTCACACTGGATTTTGGCCAGTGAAAACCGGAGCACAAGCCAGGACATGAGGTCCAGCCACCTATTCCTACCAGAAGTGCCATGAACACAAGTGGCAACGTCCCAGAGTGTTGCATCCTATAAAATATGGCTTTTCTAGAGAGAAAATGGCCATTGAACAAGCTCCAATTTTAATGTGGCTCTAATGCTGAATAAAAATAGAAAAATCTTGCATCATCCACTAAACACAAACAACATTCTCATAAAAATACAAGCTAAGTACTGACTTGGCAAACTTCAGTGTGTTTAAGCACTATGCACCAAGCATTACACCAAATTCTAGACAAAGTCTGATTAACCTCTTTAATCAAACTTCCCTGGCCCTCAAGAACATTGACATGACTCTTTATTGTGGAAATAAATCTGCTGCAGTGGGTTCAAACAACTCTTCAGCCTTGCAGATGGAAGTGCAGGAGGGAAAGCAGAGCAAAACCCCAGGATCTCACAGAGTTTTATGCACACAGAAGCCCCTGGAAATACATGGCATGGGTTAGGAGTAGAGAGAGCAGGACAGGTGACACCACCCTCACTGCACGTCACCATGGCATGTGCAGGGATGTTCTGCAAGCTGGGTTAGGAGTAGAGAGAGCAGGACAGGCACCATCACCTTCACTGCACGTCCCCATGGTGTGTGCAGGGATGTTCTGCAAGCTGGGTTAGAAGTAGACAGAGCAGGACAGGCACCATCACCTTCACTGCACGTCCCCACTGTGTGTGCAGGGATGTTCTCCAGAAGCTCGTGTTTTTTGGTGGAGCACAGTGCTCCCTTGTGCAAGAGCCCATTCCCTTGGGGCAGACACCCCCAGGGGAGTGCAGAGAGGCTCCTGGAGGAGCAGAAGGACTCAAGGGAAGGCCCTGGAGTACAGCTGGATCCAGGGAACATTCCCACCTTTGGCTCTTCCAGCACAATTTATTGTAATCTCTCCTCCAGCAACACCCCACCATTAATCAGCCTGCTGTGGTTTAAGGGGCCAGCTCTAAAGTGGGAACACAGTTTTATCACAGGGATAATGTTTGTCTACTTTTGTAGATGTCCTTGGGATCTAAATCTAACAGGAGTGGAAGCATTACTGTTATTAAAGCAACAAAACACGTCCTAGGAGCAGATACAAGGGAGGGATTCTCAAAGCACAGAGAATCATTAAAATAAGGTCACATTCCTTACAGTCCCACGGGATCAGAAATACAGATGCTGTGAGTAGAGAGCAACTAATTAGTTCCAAGCTACTAATACGTGGTGCAGTGCTGACATACAGACACACAAACACAGCCCCCTGTGCACAGGCAGAGTTGGATTGTGGTTTTAAATATTTCATCTCTCAGGCCAATTATCAGTGGGGAACTGATACGTAAAATTGCCCAATTCTCAATTATGCTGTGCTTTCTTCCACTCATTTCCATTCTGACCATGAAACTCTGTGCAGTCCTAAAACAAGACATCAGTTACAGCAAAATGAAATTCAGTGATGGGGGGGGGGGGGGGGTTTAATGCAAGAATAAAATCTCTGGCTTAATTCTCTGCTCTGACAGATTGAAAAAGTATATATGAAAAGTACTTTATATAGAATAAAAGACTAGGAGGCAATTTTTGCCAATTTATACAAATTTTCACAGAATCACAGAATGGGTCAGGTTGGAAGAAACCACAGTGGGTCATCTGGTTCCACCTCCCTGCTCAAGCAGGGTCATCCCAGGCACAGGTTCTTGAGTATTTCCAGTGAGGAGACTCCACACCCTCTCTGGGCAATCTGTTCCAGTGTGTGGTCACTGCACAGTAAGGAAGTTCTTCCTCATGTTCAGGTGGAATTTCCTGAGCATCAGTTTCTGCCTGTTGCCTCTTGTCCTATTGCCTGGTCCATCTTTCAGACACTTACAGACATGGACAAGGTCTCCTTCCCCATTCCACCTCCCTCCAGGTGGGAATATTACCTGAATGCAGGTGGGACAAAGCCCAGCAGAGCTGGCCCTGCACACCCTCCAGTTCAGGGACCCCCCAGCCCAGCATGTTCCACGACCTGAGCTGCACCACAACTGCTGTTCCCAGCAGGATTCACCGGGCTGGCTTTCATTGCAAGGAAAACTCTGCCATGGAGTCACCTGGTGGACAGGACAGCTTGGGAACTGCAGGTGGAGACCCCCTTAAAGCCCTGCTATTCAAAAGGCTGTGACACACAACGGTGTGAGCAGAACAACCCAGGTCATTCCTGAGCCCCTGGCAAAGGGCAGCCAGGCTTCTCCTCCCCAGCACCATTCCCAACTGCAGGACATGCTCCTGCTTTCCCCCTAAGCCCTCTCACTCCTTCTCCCCCTCCTCTGTGCTTACCCTTCTCACACCTCCTCTTTCATGGCTCTTTACCCACCACTCTGCTATGCCTGAGACAATTTCCACTGCCTTGTGTCCTTCCCCAGTGGCCTTGTTATCTCCTTCCCATCCTCCTGCTCCAGCCTCGCCGTGTTCAGCCAGCCTTCCACAGGGAATCTGCACTTTGCACCCAGCCAAGGTGGATAACATTTACAAAAGGATATAAATAACTCCTGTGCTAAAGCTTTATTGACTTTCTATGGGATTTTGGATCCTTGTGGTTTTGTCTCCTTTTATTTTTCTGGTCTCCCCCTTTTATTTCCCCTCCCTTCATCTCGATTTTCTAATGCTCCTGGTTTAGTTACAGTGGAACAACATTGTGTGGGATCAGCTGGACATACACTTATATTGACACTATGGATTTCCACAGAGGACAAGATACAGGCTGTGAGGATAAATTCCATGTGGGCCAAGTTGTGGATCTGATCTGCAGTGGAAGCTGCCACAACACAGAGGGTGAAAGGAAAGGACCATCCTTACAAAATCTGCATTTACAGGAACTCACATCACTGAAGCACTACCTGCTGCCACTGGATATAGGGGGAAATAGTGGGGTTTCCTCCCAAAATACTCCTATTACACCAGGGTTGGAAATGGATATATAATCCACTGTTAACTGAAAAAGTTCATGGAAAACATTGCATACATTTTCTTGTTAAATACTGTGTGTTCCAACCATGATTTTCTAATTTTACATTATTCTATGCCAAAATGATTAAATCCCTCAAGACAGCCATTGACAAAAGGATAAAGTGTTTCTTTAAAAACACAAAAATATCTATCCTTGTAGCACAGGCAGAGCAGCTCCTACTTCCTCCTCCTTAAACATTTCTCAAACCTGCCTTCAGCCCTGAAAATGGGGTCACCCTCTCAACATTGAGAATTATTTGTGTTTTCTTTATGCTTCCTCTTCTCTCCATCTTTGCATCCCCATGAAATCCTGACCACCAGGGGAGTCCCAGACAAACCTCACATGCAGAAGAACCTCTGTGAGTTCTGCACATCCCCACCTACAGCTGAACCCTAACCCTGTCCCTGCCTCTGCAGCACCAACACAGCAGCCAATCCAGGGGGAACAACACCAGAGAGAGAACAAATCCTCTTGCAATTTAGAAAATTACAGGATCTTTCTTCCTTTTTTATGTGTGGGGGTTTTTCTAAGAGAACTGGAAAGGTTCCAGCGTGATGGAAAGTGACCCCTTTCAGGTGTGTAATTTTCTGAAAACCCCATAAAACAAAAGGCCTTTCTCTGCTTCTCAAAAGGGACTTCCCCCATAATTGGCATGCAGGCATGGAGGGATTGCCAGCAGTACAAGTTTTCTCAAATAAATTTGGTATGTCAGGTGCAACTGCGAATCTGTGGGATGATTATTATTTGTCTGTTTAGTGCTGACAGAGCCTGTGCCCAGAATCTGCACAGCAACAGCCTTAAAAAGGAGAAAAATCTCATTTAGGGAAGGGCCAAACCCAGGAATCGAAACATCCAACATTCCCTCCTAAGGCTGCCTTACACATTTATTCTCCTCTTTAAATATGCAAGTCTCTGCTTCAGTTTCTTATTTATTTATAATAAGAAACTAGTAATATTTAACACAGTGTAAGAGTAGAGAGGCTTGAGATGTAATGCATCATTGTGACCTTCAGCTGCAAGGAACTCCAGAAAAACAACAAATTAACATTCTTTGCTGTACTCTGCTGCCTTCTGCTCCTGAGTAGTCTGTGCTTGTGTGCTTTGCAGAGAATTAAAGTTTATTCTTACAAAAGAGCCCATAATGGAGGAAATCAAAGCTTCACTTAATAAAACTTACTTTGATGTCACTACGTTTTCCTTCCATTAACCTTTCAAGTGCCATGGATACTCTGGCTATGCATTCAGCTGTCCAGCAAAGTGGAAAATTGCTGGCAGAACATGTAAAAAGAAACCACCAGATGAGATAAAAAGAGAAGATTTATGAAAACCTGCCTCATAGCTCCTTGCACTAGAGAACCATAAACTGAAAACTTTGCAAATTAGAGTGATATTTATGGCCTTCAATGTCCATGTCAGCAAAAGCCATCATACCTGTGGAGTCAAAACTCTTGGAAACAAAAGCTGGCAGACCATGCCCAGCATCAGAGATGACCATATGAGGCACAGCACGTTCTAGCAGAGCTGACACTGAGTTGATGTTTTAATCTGATGCCTGGCATTGGAGTCACAGGTGGTAAAACAGAATCGTAGAGACACAAAATTCTAAAAGATTATAATGATCATCTTGAGTTTGTAGTTGTATTTAGCTCTGCCCAACAGCATTTGCTTTACTCTCCAGGTGCTGCTCCACCTCTGCAGCCCTGATTCCTGGGGGATGGATGCCCTGTGGTCACATGGACCACAGATCCCTGCCCAGCCCCGAGTCAGGCTCAGGACACACTCTGGTCCCAGCCATAGTCAGGTGCACCTGTTTGCTGACCCAACCCAATCAATCCAAGCTGTACCTGCACCCTCTCTCTGCCTCTCTGAATCGGTGTGATGCAACTGCAGCTCTGGGTGTTCCCAGGGGAGATGGAGCACTTGGCACCGTGCTGGGCTCTGCAGCCTCTCTGCCCTCCCTGCCTGGCTCTGCAGCCTCTCTGCCTTCCCTGCCTGGCTCTGCAGCCTCTCTGCCCTCCCTGCCTGGCTCTGCAGCCTCTCTGCCCTCCCTGCCTGGCTCTGCAGCCTCTCTGCCTTCCCTGCCTGGCTCTGCAGCCTCGCTGCCTTCTCTGTGCCTGGCTCTGCAGCCTCTCTGCCTTCCCTGCCTGGCTCTGCAGCCTCGTTGCCTTCCCTGCTCAGCTCTCCAGCCTCTCTGCCTTCCCTGCTCAGGTCTCCAGCCTCTCTGCCTTCCCTGCCTGGCTCTGCAGCCTCGCTGCCTCTGCCCTTTGCCATGCTCCATCTGGCAGATGGGTGCTGACACCCTTCCCCCCGTGCTGCTGGGCCTGTGCTGGTCGGTGTGGGCTGCCCTTCCTCCCCGCTGCTCGCCTGCAGCCAGCACAGAGCCGCCTGCTGCTCCGCATTAATCTTCCAGTCGGGGAAAACATCTTGGGGCTCCCTTGCGAGCGCTCTGTGCTGCTCCTGAGCTGCTCCTGCCTCACACAGAGATAGCTGGGTAAAGGAGCTCCAACCTCAGCCCTGCCCACCCCCCACTCTGCCTGCCCTGTCCTTTCCAGTCACTGCAGAGCACACAATCCACCCTGGGTGGGGTTGGGGACATGCAGCCAACCTGCCCCACCTGCCCCACTGCCACCACAACATCCTTCTGGTTTTATTTCCTACTGTTCAGAAGGGAATTTTTTTATCCTTTCCAGCTGTTCTCTGGACTAAAAATCAGTTTGTTTCCTAAATAAGCCATATCCATCTCCTCTTTTTCCTTCTTAGTGTCTCTCCAGGGTTTTTGTGTTGGAGTTCACTGGCTTCATTTGCTCGTTCTCCATTCAGCAGGGAGTGCTGCATCACTCACCATTTTAGTGTTCATGGTCTTTATGATCCTTCTATAACACTGAAATATTTTCCTTCCTGTTTTGGTGAAGAGACACCAAAGCCTACAAAGCTCTGCTGACCACAAGGGCAAGGAAGGACTGAAGGAGGAGGTCGCACACTGTAACTCAAACCCTCCCCAGCAAGCCCAAACTCCTCACACTCACCACAAACACTTGAACAAAGTGAAGATGGGTGTGGAAAGACATCAAAACAGGCAACGAAAAGCCAACAAATACCTCTGGGACACAAAATGGGCTGAAGGGCAACCCCAGGGTGAGTTTCAGACTCCTCACCTGTAGCTGACACCTGGCAATGTCTCAAAATTACAAGGGGAATAACTGGAAGTTTGCTCCAATTCCTTCTTCAGCCATAATAAAAAAAGTCAGAAAACTGGAGTTGGACCAAGGGTTGGACTTGATGATCTCAGAGGTCTTTTCCAACCCAATCAATTCTATGATTCTATAATTCTATGAAAACAGTCAAGAGCTGTGACCAGGGCAAAAATAAAAGATGTTGCAAGGCCAATCCTCACCTTAAAGTGCACAAAAGTGCAACAGCCCTGCAAAATCTCTCTGTTCACGGTAACAAAATCATCACTGGTAATTTGTAAGGGCAACATGTTTGCTACTGAGACCACAGAAGATGTGAAGAACTGGCTGCCCAATATTTGGATTCAGAAAGCTGTTTCTGGTATGAACTGCCCTGGTGGTAACTAATGAAATAAAAATAAAACCTTCCGCTTCATCCTGTCAGAGCCAGCCCTGACCTTAATTTGCCACAGAGATCTTTGATGAGTATGAAAGTGTTTCCCTCCAGTATCTTAGGGGGAGAGCACACTGCCTAATGAGCTGGAGGTCTCAAACCCACAGGCACCACGGTAATTACAAAGGGGTATTTAATTATCTAACCCTGGCATCTAAAGAATTAACAAACCTTGATAATGAAAGGTTTGAGGAAAGAAGAATCATTGTCTAAGCCACAAAATGCTGAGAAAAATCACTATAGAGACAGATTTCAATAGATTCATATCTGGTATTTCTAAAAGCTTACTGTGTACAAAAATGCCAGATGTTCACACATTATGGTAGTTATTACTGTTAACAGCATTAATTGGGAGAGAGAGGAAGTTAATCCAATTTATTTCAGGAAACTAAGGAGGGAAATAGGAGAAAACAAATGGAAGTCTGTAACAAAGACAGATACCCAACACTTAGGCAACCTGCACATCTCAAACCCTGCTGGCAGAGCCATTGCAGAAGTGGCCAAACAAGAGCAATGTCCCTCTCCAGGAACTGTTTCATTTACATTTGTTCACCACACAGAACATCAAAAGACACAAAATAAGACAATTCTTGATGCCCAGGGCCCTGCACTGCCCTTTGTCTGGGCAAGGCCAGAGCTCCACGAACACCTCAGCACAGTTCCACTTGTGTTATTTATTTCCTTTGCAGAGGAACTTTTGCCTTCTCAGTGGCACAAACCACTGGTTGTTTGAATTTCAGCGCTCCATCAGAAATCAAAGGCAGCATCACAAGCACAGCCTGTCTCCTTGCAAATGTATGCAAATGCATGTGTATAACAAAGCAATTTACATCTGCCCAAAGCCTCAGAGTGAGTGTATTTGCTTTGATCAAAGCTTAAAATGGGATTTATCTGGAGGGCATAAAAACAATGTTTGCCTTAAAGAAAACAGCAGTGGCTTTAGATGGCTGCAATGAGGCTGTTCTGTTCATTGTGGCTCTGCTGTTGGGGATTCTGCTGAGGCTGGGGGAGCATTGCCCTGGAATCCTCTGCAGCCAGGAGCTTCCAGCTGCCCTGCAATGTCTCTCCAACCCACACTTAGCATGTAAGACATTGATCTAAGCCCTTTATTTCCTCACCAAATTATTTTTAAAAAACCCCAAGCCCATGTGTATCTTTGTAAGTTGTGTTTTATTATTAACACTGGCTGCAATTTTTGCAGGAAGCAAATGGAATTATCTTGAGATGTTTGAGACCAAGACCAAAAAGAGCTGTTTTATCTGGAAAACACTTGTCTGAAAATAAAGCCCAGTAAATGTGTAATGTACAGAGAAGGTGCATGTGATGTGTTATTTGGTTCACTAAACAGCTGCTGCCACCAAAGAAAAGGAAGACAGTACAAATATTAAGTAGCCCATGGGCTTTTTCCTTCAAATTCTGACAGCAGAAAGAGATACAGATAATGGCAAGTGCATATTTCAAAGAAATCCAGAGGTGGGTGATGATTTGATAACTGGTAATGGATATTTCCCAGAGAAATCTTCTCATCTCACAATAGGGAATCCTCCTGCAATGTCCAAGAAATTGAAAAATATGCAATGTGTGTCAATCCACACAGCTGACAATTCCAGCCACACCTCTGGGCTGGGGAATACTCTGGGAAACATGGGCCATTCTGCTCCAGGGAGTTGGGCAGGGAGCAGAGCTCAGTTTGAACATCAGCTCATGCAAGGAAGCCCTTTAGGGAACTTCTCAGGCTGTTCCTGAAAGCAAAGGAAAGGATGTTTCCAAGGTTTTACCTGAGGTCACGGAGAGCAGCTCTAAAGCCAAGTGGGGAAATAGGACAAGGGGGCACGATGGGCTCAAGCTCTGCCAGGGGAAATTGAAGTTGGAGAGCAGAAAGAAATTCTCTCCAGAGAGAGTGCTCAGGCATTGGAATGGGCTGCCCAGAGAGGGGGTGGATTCCCCATCCCTGGAGGTTTTTCAACTGAGCTTGGCCATGGCACTGAGTGCCATGGTCTGGTAAAGGGACTGGAGTTGGACCAAGGGTTGAACTTGATGATCTCGCAGGTCTTTTCCAACCCAATCCATTCTATGATTCCATGAAACCCCCCCACAATTAGTACTTTTGTGCTGCCTGTTCCCCAGCTGCAAAGAGGAGCAGGAGACTCTTCAGTGTCAGCTGTTCCTTTTTGTCCTCATCACTGGCACTTTGTTTCACCCACTCTGTGATCACAACTCAAGGGGGTTCCTCACCCCCTGCCCACCAGCACTTACAACCCCAGGGCAGAATTCTGTGCCAGAAATGAGAACCCACTCATTGGCATTTCCAGCATCATCTGCATTTCACATGTTAAGATGTTATTATGGGCAGGGAGCCTCAGCTATGGCTTAGTTAACTCTGTGCAAGTGTTTCCCAGGCAGACAGACAGGAGACTGCTCATAGGCATGGAACAGGCATTGCATATTCATAAGTATCTCAACACACAATTAATTGCTGAGTGGTGAAAAAGCAGTAATGAATAGAAAAGATTTCTGCTCTAACACAGAACAAAACCCAAATAAAGCTCACAAGGTGTGTTACGTCACCACTGAGAGTCCTTGGCTTCCCACCTGCCACACACTCATCGTGGCATCAGAAATCAAAAAAGCTTAATAAAAAGCAGAGATGGTGGGTCCTTTTTCATTTATTACTAACACAATCACATTAGATCTTGAACTAACTCATAATAAGCACAGATAAGTGTTGGAGCTTCTGTTTTTGATGCTGCCTTGGAGCAGTGGCAAAGTGCACAGTAATGGGCTGCAACATTATCCTACTGCTTCCCACTTTGGCACCCCGGGAACAGCCATAACCCAGCAGAGACAGGGCTGCTGATGGCTTTGACACTTCCATTTTCACTTTCTCAGTTTTGAAGCTTCTCATCATTAAATTAAGTGTACTCTGTAATTGTTGTAAAATGACTGCCAGCCAGAGAGCCAGGGAAAAGCACTCCAGTTTTGAATGGACCTCAGAAAGCCATTTAATTGGCATGAAATGGTGAGGCCAGATGAGCTCCTGTTAGATCAAAACCCACATCCCAACATGGGAAATCACAGCACCTTTCCTTCCAATCACACCTGGCCCAAGCTTTCTCAGGCCTCCACAGTGGAATTTCCTGCAAAGTTTAACCACCTACATGAACACACTGTTAAGTCTCCCAATATCCAAATCTTTGGTTATACTTAGGATCCAGATTTAATCATATAGCCAGAAAATGCATTTGTATTGAATTTATATTGCTCCTAAATTAATGCATACAAGGAAAGATGTTAGCATCAAGATTTAGTACTTTTTAACCTTGAAGGTATGCCATATAATAGGTATTGATTTTATCTTTCTTTATTACACAGAAAAAATAATAAAATACGTCTGCTGGTGAACTGTTATACGACAGAATAAATGGTTAGCAGTGTATGTTATAAAACAGCACAGTGACACCACGTATGTTTGCTTTAAAAGCTTATTATAAAAATCAATGGTGATATACATCTTGGTTAGGCTCATTTTTTCTAATTAAAGAGACAGTGTCAAAAAGAGGGTTTCGGTAGTTCAAGCTGTAATTCCTCGTTCTCTTCATCATCTGTAATATTTTCTCTTACTGAGGAGGCCTTGCAAATAATATTACTCTACAAAATTTCGTTCATTTGCACTCAAAAATAATTCTGTGTGTGGCACTGAGGTTAATGCTGTTCTTTTATGTATGATCATCTGAACGTGCGATGCTTCAGATTAAATTGCCTGGTTTTGCTAAGCAGACTCTGAGGAGGAAACTCTGATCGCCTTTAAGGCAGAGAAAAATTTCCACTCCCCCCAACAGAGCTGGATTTTACACCCTGGAGGTACAAAAGCAGCTTCTCTCTCCTCTAAGAATGCAAGGAGAAACCAAGGGGAATAACTCAGTGGAAAGCAACATAAAAGAGAACTGGCAGGACCTCCTCTCCAAAGGGATCCTCCCAGAAAGGAGAGAAATACCTTGGGAGAAAGGCATTTCCCTTCCTCTGGAAGTGCGTGGACTCACAGCACAGATTTATTTTCACCTGATATGATTAAGGTACTATTCAAGCTTTTAGAAGAGGCCCTGGCACTCCATGTGGCTCAGCTCAAGCTCACAAACACCTGGGTGGTGCAGAGGTACCTGTGGCTACTCCCCTCAGTGTGTTTTTTAGGATCCAGCTATTTTTAGTGCATTTTTAGGATCCAGCTATTCCAGACAGGGTTCATTTATATTGGTACTTCACACATACATTCCTTTTCTAAAAAGTCCTTCCTGAGCCTTAAATATCCTTGAAACATTTCTTTTGGTAGTTTTCCCTTTTAAGCTGATTGGTCTTCCATCAAAATGAAATATATCAAAACTATTTTGTTATTCACCCAGAAAATTCCCTTTCAGACACAATCATCTTTCTTTCCTGAATTCCACCTAATTTGTTAACCTGTTTCTATTATTGAACTACCTGTAGATAAATGCTGTATTTCAAGGCAGGAAAAGGCTTTTTGCACCTCTTTTTTTCACCTCTCTGCCTTCCAGACAAAATGTCATTGGCATCATAATGCCCTGCTTATTAAAGATCTGCATAAAACTGATCGTGGGCCATGGGGATGGTGCTGAGGGACCTCCAGACCTCCCTCCCAGTCAGCACTCCCATGATTTGGAGATCCCTTTTCCATGGTGTCCTCTGTCACTGCTCTGTTTTCACCCTGTTCCCCAGGTAATGCTTCTGCTGAGCTCTCAGGTGGTGCAATGCCAACGACTCTGCCAGAGGAACAGAGGGGAAGCCACATCAGTGTCCTGCCCACACTTTCACAGAATCACAGACTATTCTGAGTTGGGAGGGACTCACAAGGATCATCGAGTCCAGCTCTCAAGTCAATGGCCCACACAGGGGATTGAACCCATGACCATGGCATTATTATAACCAAGTTTTAACCAACTGAGCTAATCTTCTCCCCTGTCTCTGCCTGGGCCTGCAATTTTCACTCCTTCCTCACTGAGGAAAGCATTTTAAAATTGTCTTCTTTTTTAACTTGCTTCCTTTTCCTTTTCAATTCTTTGCTATGCAAGCCACGACATGCAAAGAAATGCCTGCACAGAGCAGAGCCTTCTCCTACAAGTAAATCCAGGTCTGCATGGAGACACAGCCTTCCTCCTCTGGAGAACCAGCAGAGCCAGTGTGTGGTCAGAGCTCTGTGCAGTGTTTTTGGTTTCTTCTCAGCTTCTGAAGAGGGAAGGGGCTCCTGATGAAGGGAACCAGAAGGAAAAGCCAGCTGGAGCTGTGCCTCAGCCCTCCTGGGGCCTCGCCATCACACAGGGTTGGACTTGATGATCTTGAAGGTCTTTTCCAACCCAACTGATTCTATGATTCTAGGAGAGGCAGGAGCTTCAGGAGCCTTCCCTTCTCATCTGGTTGGCATTTTCCTGTCTCCCCATACTCTTCAGACAGCAGCCTGACAACGCACATAACTAGACTGACCTCTCAGATGTATGTGGATCTTTGGAGAGATCCAAATGGGGAAAAAAGCAAGTGTGGTCTGACTTGTCTTAGGATCCCTTTAATGAGAACTGGAGCCACAGCCCACGTGGCATTCTGGGTTACTACCCCTGTACTGCTCTCAGGTTACCTTATGGGGTGCACTCAGGAAGCTCTTACAATAGTCTCTTGCTACATCATATTACACACACATATTAATACTCTTTAAAGAATATGAGGGCAATGAGTTATCAAACATAAATTTAAAACATGAGGTCTGACTTTAGCAGTATTTTATCTTTTTTCAAACAAAGGTGTACCTGGGGGGATACACAGAAGCATCTTGCAAAAAACATAAAGGTATTTGCTTTCAGAGGTACAAGAAATCTGTCTTTTTATCCTTGGCTGAGCCCCAACTACTTGATTTAACCTTTGCTAGCACGACAGTGGCAGCTCATATCCCGTTTCCCCTTACTCCAGCTCCTAAATCTGAATGTTCTTCGAGGCAAAATCCACAAGTGTCGAGGCTTTGGAGAGTCTTGGGAATGGGAAGTGCTGTCATTAGGACTACAACCCATGTTTCAGTGCGTGCTTTGTACTTTTTGAGGGCTTACTTCCTCCTCCTGCTCTTAAATCTTTGTTGAGAAAAGATTGTGACTAGGAATGATGAAGTGTGTGAACTGAGGGGATTGTAGTGTCCTTAAAAGAAGAAAGAGAAAAAAATGGCACAGCATTCTTTGCACTGGTTATCAACAACAGCCATCCTTTGTGCCTGAGCACTCAGGAAAGCACAAAGTAACTGCAATACATCCCATCTCTATTGATTCCGAAAGGGAAGGTAATTGATTCACCCTCAGGATTTCCTTTAAAAGACACTGGGTAAGAATTATCTCTCCTATATCATATCACAAAACACACTAAGCAAAGCTGCTTGAGATTTGTATACTGTCATCCATCACTGGAATCCCCGAGCTCTTTTCAAGTATCATTGAGAGCAGACACTTATATTTTTGGGGTCGTTGCAGGGTCTCCTCTCCCCATCTTTCAGGGTAAAACCCTGCACTTGTAGTATTTGGATAAGAGCTGGCTTGGAGTGAAGGAGGGTTTGTTATTTTGCTGACTGAATTGAGTTCAAAGCTTAAAAAGACGCAGCAAAGTGATCAAAGTAACACTGAAGACTAGAAAACATCAGCCCCTTTGCCTCATTCCCATCATGGTTCCTACTTGAATCCTTAATTTCAGGGCACCAAACCTTGCCCAAGGGCAGATACACACTCTGTGTATGGAACTCTGAGTCATACAAAGTCTTTTCCTCAGCAGATGCAGATCCAATGCTACCACCATAACTTATAAAAAGGACTCGATTTTTAAACCTCCTGAGTTCTCCTTTTCTACAGATTTGCATATTTTTAACACATCTTGGCATGTAACCTATAAAAGTCAGCCCTATTTCTGAAATGCTGTCAGTTCTCCTGCTCTGTATTACCAAACATCACTCCCACCACAGGGATGTTTTGCTCCCAGCCACTGGCACTTGCTGCTGCTTACAAAACCCACCTGGTATTTGGACACAAAAATCCTCTGATAACATTTGAAAATTTGACCTGATGGAGTGAAACTTTATCTAATGGACAGAGCATTGGAGAAATGGACAAAGAGTATGGAGAAAACTGTGGGTTGTACTGCATAGCCTCCAAAAAAAGTCTTTGTCAGAGATTTCACCAAACCCCAAGTTATTCCATGCAGGACAGCAACTGAGAGCCAAGAAAGTGCCTTCCATAATTAACGTGCTGCTTCTCTAGATGAGCCTCTTCCCTGCAATATTTTTACTTTGAATTTCTGACAGGTTAAAAAAGGAGAAGGGCTCAGTGCTCAGACTGGCAGATTGCCTGAATGCACTGACTGAGCTCGTGCTGTCACCTGCTGCCACCTCCCCACGGGGCAGCAGATGTCCCCAAACAAACAGTGCTGCTGCAGGGGAAGGTGACAGTCAGGTGAGCAGCTCGAGCTGCCATTTCCCAGGGACTAAAGCCTGACCAAGCACCACTTCTGGAAGGTGCAGAGATACCCAAGGAGACAGAGGAACTGCAAAGCTGTGCACACCACAGTCCTTTAGACCTTGTGCATGTGAGAACAAAGGGAAAGACACTGAGAAGTCCATGTTCTTGGTGATGCCAAGCAACAACAGTCTGAAACTCATGCTCGGGGAGTTCCACCTGGACATGAGGAAGAACTTCACTGTGCAACGACCATGCACTGAAGAGGCTGCCCAGAGAGGGCGTGGAATCTCCCTCACTGGAGATATTCCAGAACCATCTGGACACAATCCCTGTGCTCTGGGATGACCCTGCCTGAGCAGGGAGGTTGGACCAGATGACCCACTGTGGTCCCTTCCAGCCTCACCCATCCTGTGATTCTGTGATACTGTCCCAGACTTGCCTCCAGATGCACCTCGAGCTGAGCAGTGGGTGAGCAACATCTAAAGCACATCAGCCCCTGTTCTTTCTGCAGATTGTCTGTGAACAATTCATGAGTCTTCACTTCATCACAGCAGACAGTGAGCATTACCTGAGATCAGGATTAAATACCTTCTGTGAATACTCCCTGCTCTGGGACAAGTGCCCAAGTGTCTGCCTGTGTAAGACACCAAAGTGGCGCTGGTGAGACAGAAGTCACACAGTGTGTCTGTTCCTTGACTGGAAAAGACAAGCTCAGAGTCAGATTTCCAGGGTGGACAGCCACAGTTACCCATCCCAAATGTTCCTTCTGGAAACAGTTTTCAATCCTCCTATCTCAGTGCTAACTGCAGCCAGAAAACCCACTGGCTAATACACTTATAGATAATAAATATAAAAGGAAAATAAACAAGTAAAGCTGATTTACTGTCATATCTAAAAGACCATTGGTGCAAGCTTACACAGCCCTGGGAACCAAACCCAACCCAACCCAACCCAGGCAGAGTGGCTGCCTTTGGAAAGCACACCTATGTGTGATTCCAGCTGCTAAACATGGACACAGGGACTCCAACCTCTTCCAGGCACCAGTGCAGGAATGATGTGGAGCTGAACAGCTTTGCCAGCTCCAGGTTTGGGGAGGGGGGGGTGAGAAACTACAGAAAAAATAGGATTATCCTGAATATATTCTCCTCAAAACACACACACAGCAAATTCCTCCTTTCCCTTTAGACCTTGCATGGAAGTAGGAGAAAAATCCAATATTTTTTGTGGAGCACTGGAACTCCTGCAAACCCTCATTAAAGGCCACAGAGAAACCATACATTTTAATGCCTGCAATGTGCTGTGCATTCCTCGTTAGTACCTGGAAATAATAAAGCTGTTGTGTACATTATCTCCTTGTAGACTATCCCTGGCACACTCCAGGCCTGCCTCTTGGTAGGCAGGGATAAAACAGCCAGGGTGAAATAAGACTTGTAAATCCACATGGAAATGCTGGCTGGAGATTGCCAGCAATTTATAGAACTCATTCCCCTGCCTGATGGATGATGCATATCATTAATGAGCAGATATATTTGCCTGTAGACCAACACCCAAAACTCCTCCTTGATGGCCACAGGGGCAGGGAACAGGCCCTAAATGTGCTGGTGCAAACATAAATCTGCCTTTGGTGGAGCTTAATCACACAGCCAGCCTAAAGCTTGGCTCTCAGGCAACGTTTTCAGGCTAATCAGGAAGACAGGAGAGTCCAAGCACTGAAGTTCCTCCTGGCAGAGATGTCACAAGGCATCAGAACTCACCTGACTCTGCACAGGTGAGAGCAGAGAGGGGACACTGCTGACTGTCCATCCAGCCTGCTTGGATGAGCCACAGTTTCATGAGAATTTAATGAAAAGTTCCCCTGATTCTGGCTTTTTGATGTGTACACACGATAAAGGGTGGATGGCACTTATGGAAAGGGTGTCAGGAGCAGAGAAAGTCCCTGTGTGCACCAACCACCCTGAGGGCACAACGTGGTTTAAGGGCAAATCTGCCCCTCTGAGCAAAGCACAGTGACCTCAGTGAACACACCCTGCCTGGCAAACCATCACATCTGCAAGAACAATTCGTGCATCTCACTATGAAAAAGGTTAAAAAAATACATTAATCTTTTGTTTTGTTTTGTTTGGAAACAAAACATCTTTCTAGAATGGCTGTGCCATACACATATTTTTGCCCAGCTGTTTTTAATCTTCCCTTACTGAAACTTAAACAAATTATTAATTGTTTATCTTAAGCTCCTCAAAGGGCTTCAGGGACCCTCTCTGGTTACAACGGGCTCAGCGAGTGCCTGTCCCAGGTCCTTCCAGAGGTCAGGAATCCCCACATTTCCAGCTGCAATGCAAGGAAGTGCACAGTCCACAACAATTTCTAAGAGAACACATTTTCAATGCCATAAATAATGTATATGGAATACACACTTTGCTACCTTGTGGGAGAGCTGTGTTTGATACCCACACACACTGAGGCTGCAGGGTCTGAGCTGTCACCCAGGAGCAGCCTGGGATGGATAATCATCCCAACAAGATGAAATTCCCAACTAATTCTCTCTTAACATTAATGAGAATTACATAGCAAAAATCTGACTCTAAACCAGCCTCCTGAAGATGGTGAGTCTTCATCCAGCTGGAGCAGAAACCTCAGCCAGGAGGAAGCAAGACAAGAAAATATTTAGAAAGGAATTTTGTAGAAAAATGGCTAATCATTCCCAGGCTCCAAACACAGGAATCCCTTACTCTGAATTATTTCACCTCCCAGTGGAGCTGATGAAGGAAAGCAGAATTTCAATGCTCTGAAAGATTTTCTACTGCCAAGTGGAATGTACAATCAGTGACTTTGGGGTAATTTTGTCAGGTTTGAGTTGCCATGGCCAGGAGCTCTCCAACTGTTCGACAAAACAGACATTAGTTCTCAGAGCTCTTCACCTCCTTTTTTTCCCCTCTCTGCAACATTACACTGTGTGTTGGGACATCTGGTCCCGCTGTGGGGAGGTGATGGAGTCTCCTCGCATGAGGGGAGGTGGCTCAGGAAAGCTGCCAGCAAGGTCTGCTCTCCATCCCACTCGGGGAGCTGCAGGAGGGGCAGCTCCACGTGGGTCCCCTCGCAGAAGGCGTTAGGGATGAAAAATGGCTGCGTGTCACCCCCTGTGCTGGGCAATTAATCACTGGCTGCAAAGACAGGGCACTGTTTGCTCCCCAAAGGACACAAATGAGTGGCTGTTTAACTCCTTCAGGCAAACAGGTCCCCTGGCTGAGAACGGCCTTCCCTTTGTGGCCAGCACAAACACACAAGTACACGGGTGGTCTGTCACCCAGAGGGTCACACAGAGCTTAAATGCACTGTCTGACACCGTTCAGGGGGCAGCACCTCTAGTGAGGGGGCTCAGTTGTGACCCCCTTTCAGAGAGGGTGCTGGATCAACAGCCTCCTTCACTCCTCACTGAAATAAAGGAGCCCAGAGTCAGCTCCAAAACTTCCCTTCAGTCCAATCCCCTCCGATTCTCAAGCACGAAAGCTTCAACTGTTCACCCTGAACTGTTAAAATGGCACTTCAGAACTAATCCTGACTGTTTTGAGTCCAGAATATGGAAACTTTTTCCATGGATGGAAACTTTCCCCTCAGGTCCCGCTCTGGATGCTCCCAGCCAGCACTCCAGGTCACAGCTGACACACCCAAAGTTCATGATTTGGTTCCAGAGCTCTGGGTTGCATCCAACTCTTAATTTACCAGCAGTTTGATAACAGAAACAAATGCTGTCTGTTTAGCTACTAATTAGTCAACAACAATGAAAGGAAAAGAAAATAAAGGCAAACTTCTCCTCTCTGACAAGCTGTCACAAGGCTATGAAGAGCACAAGTAACAAGTTGCTCCTCTGGAGCACATGAGATAACCCAACAGCTCGTTTCAAAGCTTGATTCAAACCATCTCACCAAGGAGCAACCTGTGAGTAGGTAAGTTTCACTCTGCCAAGGAAACAAGAGGCATGGGAGAGTCCAAGAATCTTCACAGTCACCACAGATCTGTTATTGGAGAGATGGTGAGGGAAGATTAAAAAAAACTCCAGTTTTTGCAGCAACAGTGCTGCCCAACACTGCCACTGCCACCAGCAAGACAACAGGATTAACAGAGGGTGTTTAGAGGTTTTAGGAAATGCTGGGATTTAAGCAGTTGTTCTGTGAACAGTAAAAGGATTTACATTCCTCACTAAGTCCACTGTGGGTGAGTTGAGCTCATAAATTCCCCAAACCCCTTCAGCACACACTCCCAAGACATACCCACTCCATGCACAGAGGAGCACAGAGCTCATTAACACCAGTCCCTGAAAGAGAGGCTGGAAGAAGCCATTCTTCTGCCCAGAGAGCTCAGCAGGAAGAGCAGGAACCCTGTTGGCATCTCTCCTCTCCACTCTAAGGCACCCAAAGTTTGCTGCTGGTCCTGCCACTCGTGGCACTTCTTGTGGCACAGAGGGGGAAGAATTCTCCACACTGCTGAGAAAATACACAAAACCCAATGTGCCATGTGGCAGCAACCAGGTCAGTGGGCAGGGGAGGCCCAAACAGCTCAGTGTGCCCCACAAAGCCCAGAGGACAACAGCTCGTGGACCTCGTGTCCCTCCCTGAGCTCCTCAGGAAGGCCCCAAAATGCAGGAGCATCCCAGGGGCACTGCAGCAACATTGGCCTCTGCACCAGAGTTTGGAAAACACACAGTACACTCCAAAACAGCAACAATTGCAGAGGAGAGAATTGCAGACACATTGCAGGAGGGTTTGGGGACTTGGCAGCAGAACAACCTGACTCACAGTGCTGTGATATCAGTGAAAGGAGCTCCCATCTCATCTCTGTGCACTCAGTTATGAGCTGACAGAGTATTGTACATGGCACACTCCCTCCACCCTGATGAACACAGAGCAAATAAACCCTTGAAGGGTTCCTGTGAGCTGCACACACACTGGAATGGGACATCAGCAAGGCACCAGCCCTCAGAAATGCAGGTGGGGAATCACACACTCCCCAATCATTTCCATGGAGCCCCCACGTCCCCACCAGCCACGGGGCACACACAGCCTGATGTGCCACAGTTGTTCAGTGGTTTGGGGTTCAGCAGTTTGGGGATCAAACTCTTGCAGATTTTCCAGCTCCCCTGGCAAAGTCCCAGGCTGTTTAATAGGAGGCAGCAAGGCTGGAGGGAACCCCCTGAAGCTCTTAGTGAAAATTGACTGTATTTTATATGATAAGAAACAGCTTCATCTATTACCATCCTGTAAAATAAATTCAGTTTACAAAAGCTCAAATCCTTTTTTATCTTCTACAGATGGAAGACAAAGGCCTTGGTTAATCCAGGTGTTAAAACACTCTATAGCTGCCAATTAGGCAGCAGCAGGAAGAATACAGATGAGACAATCCATAGCCCAGGGAATGATCCTCCACTGCGGTCAGTGGAAAAACAAACACCTTCTGGGAAGTCATCTGTTGACAAACATTCAGAAGTTACTGATGATATTCAATCTGAGAAAGAGTCAAAGAATTTCTAATAGGAATCATCGAGCCCTGTTTCCTACCTGACCACCTTATGTCAGTATTTATTTTAATTTATACACCACAGTTTGTAGTAAACTCTATTCTGAAGGCAGCCCTGATGGAACATAGAGCTGCTGCCTTTGGGAGAACAGTGGGAATGATTTCTTACCAAAACATCATTTTTATATGACATTTCATAAGCAGCCAAATGCACAGCTAGGAAACTAGGACCTCTGAATTTCCATCATTTTGGAGAACTTCAGCAGAGACTACTTTGAAGTTAATATAATATTGACTTTCCAGCACTGATGATTGAACTGTTGGGATACAGTAAACGATCCACTGTTAATATTTCACCTCTCTTCTGTACCTGTAATTTTTAAAGATACCCACAGCTGAAGGGGATGTGGTTGCAGCAGCAGGACTGGGACTCACAAGGCTTGTGTTACATTCCTGAGTGCAGCCTTTCATCTTTGGGCCAAGCACTGCAGGAGGAACATTTCCCTGTTCACATCAAAAGGAAGGCACAAACATCACTTCACCTCACAGAGGCTTCATGGCCTCAGCACTGTCTGGAACTCCCTGAAGGGAAGTTCTGGCCAGGTGGGGGTTGGTCTCTTCTCCCAGGCACTCAGCA
>JAWWEV010000004.1:3360619-3381549 GCA_035583235.1 Hafferia zeledoni | reverse complement strand
AAGGGACTGGAGTTGGACCAAGGGTTGGACTTGATGATCTCGGAGGTCTTTTCCAACCCAATCCATTCTATGATTCCGTGATTCTGTAACACAGGCATTCCCCATTTGGCTTACAATGAAGCTGCACCTTCAGCTGGATGTATTTTAGTTTTAAAAATCACTAGTACAGCCTTCAAACCCTGGGTGAAGTCTGTCACTGATCTCAGGTTTGTGGGCCAAGCTGCATTATTTACCTGTGCAGGCCCTCCTGTGCTTGGTGAATAATGAGTGTTTTACATTCCTATATATCCTGAAGAGGCTTTTTCTTCTGAGAGAGTGTTTCTGGCAAATTAATAATTCAGGGTGTTTTCATGGTGGTTCTTTCACCTTTATTCATTGCCCTGACTGGAAGAGACAAAATTTCCCTTTGGAGAACGAAGACTAAGAACATAACATTTAGAACAGCTGCCTCAAAAACAGAGGGATTTTCAGGTTCCACTGTAAATTTTCTGCCTTAAATTACCTTGCTGGTAATCTGTCTGCACTATTTAGAGTTAATATTTTAAAAAGTAATAATAGTAGAAAATGTCAGGATCACAGGTAAATAAGGTTTTACAGCTTCTCTGGGCACCCTGTGCCAGGGCCTGCCCACCCTCACGGGGGAGAATTTCTTCCTCTGAAAATGTATAAGCTTTCCAAAATGCACTTTTGAACTGAAAAGAAAATTTTTACAATCCTAAGTTTCCAGGTTTTATTCACACATTTTGCCAACTCAAAGAGTGAACAGAGTCCCCTTTCTCTGAGTGAAGCTGGAGACATCATTAGTCCAAAAGCAGCTGAGCATTTGGACCAGGGACAACTTCAAACTGAGACAGCATTGGTTGTCAAAGAAATCCTCCATATGAAATAAACCTCCTGAGATCCCATTAATGTAGACATCAACTCCAGCAAGTTCAGTAAGACTTTGTTTCTTGAAAACATCCCATCATTAGAAAGCTGGACCACCTGCACCTCCTTCTGCCTCCAGAGCTCTGCTCAGAATCAGCACAGGCAGGAAGTTAAATTGGTTTAATAAAGTGAACTTTTATCCTGAAAGCAGTGGAAGAGTTTCTGTGAAATCTTGCAAAGAGACCACAGAAATTCAAGGTTATATCCTTAAGTTACCTCAAATAACTTGTGGCAAGAGCCAGCACAAAACTTTAAGAAGCATGAAAAAAGAAACATCATCATAGTACCAGAGGAATTCAGCATGACACGAAGGTGCAAACACTGGCATGGGTGATTTTAGCATTATACTTAAAATAGCCTGTCCTGGCAATCCTGCTGCTTCCACAGCTCTGCTGGATTTACCTCTTGGGGTCAAGAGGGAAAACAAGTTGATAGTGGCTACAGATATTTATTGTTTTTAATGTATAATAAGATATTGAAGGTATGTGAAGCCAAGGTGCAAGGGGATGCAGAGCACACCACACCCTGAACACAGAGCAGTTCCCAAGGTTAGTGCAGTGTCCCACTGAGCTGCTGTGACCTCAAATGGCCCATTGCAATGGAGCACAAAGTGTGTCACTCACTGGGCCACGGCTGGTTTGGGTCCCTTCTGGGACTGCTGGTGAGCCCAGCAATTACCGGCACCTTCTCTGGGAGGTGTGAGGAGAGACCAGCCTGGCAGGGGGATGGGGAGCAGGGCCAGCACCCAACCTGGAGGCACAGAACCTGAATGTTCCTCTCCCACAGGGACACCTCCACCTTAGGGTTGCTCCTACCCCTCCTCCTTTCCAGAGATCTTTCCTGCTGGGCCATGTGTTGATGCACAATCCAGGTCAGGAGTGTGGCTGTTCCCACTGCACCCCTCTCTGTCAGACTCCAAACAGGCACCTTCCAGTCTCCCCATCAATCAGGTGCCCGTCCAGGCTTTCCATTAACTCATTTGACATTTTAAAAAATACACATCCCATGGACATGTTATTCTGTCAAATCTGGTCCCATGTAACTTCATGACCTCAAATACTTCACAGTTTCCTCCCTGCAGCATTTTGCCTTTTGGAATCAACCAACCACACCAGGAAAAACAGCACAGTGGGTTTTCCTTCAGCTCTCCATGACTGAGTCTGCAGCAAGGTCACCATACAAATTACCATATTCCACTATGAAATATTCCAAACCAGGCAGCACAGCCTCACCCCACAGACTTCTGAGTTTCCTGGAGTCATCCTCTCCAATAAGCTTTATTGCCCACAAAGGTGCAGTGCAGGGAAGAGTCTTTTCATAAGTAAAACAAATAAATTATTCTTTTCTTACAGAAAGATCCAGGACTGTAAACACCAGACTGTCAGGACTGATTTCCATCATCAAAGTTTTCAGGCCAGGTAGCTCCTAATGGAGGCGCTTTTGTGCCACCTGATTAAGGCTGGTGTCATCACAGTTTTATGGACTACTTAAATGTGGCAATTTCCATTAAGTGTTTTTAAAAAAGCAATTAACAGTTTTAACAAGAGTTCACTAGTTCAAATCATTTCAGCATTGACTGGGAGATTGTCCTCCTGGGTCCCACGCTTGACATTTGCAATCTCTGAGCCTCTCACAAGGAGCATTTTGGCAGAGTAGGGGGGCAATTATGAGCACCACTCAATACACCAAATATACCTCTTTTTAGAGGAAATGACAGACTAACAACAAACCAAGGCCTCATCAATGAGTAATTAATAACAATTGCAAACAGTGCTACCAGAGGCAGCTTCTTCTGCTAAAGGATTTGATCTCCCCCCATCCAGCATGAAAGCAAATCCATCTGCAACACCCACCCAGGAAGGACAGGGAGGCAGCTGAGTGGGAAGGAGAGCTTGAGAAAGACAGATCACACCTCAGTTGTTCAGTGTGACTGGCAGATTTGCAAGGAAAATCAAAAATCAGTAAAAATTGCAGTCTGCAGCATTGGTGGAACTGAGAGAAGGAGATCAGGTTGGATGGAGCAGGTCCCAAACTCTGTGGGGAGCACCACAAAGGTGTCGGCCTGATCTTTTGGAAGGCAAACCAGAAATCAATATACCTGCTTAGTTGTTAATTTTTTTAAGCATCCTTTGGCTACCAGAAGTTGTTATTTTGGTGTCTCAGTGCTCAGTTGCCTCAATGCCTGTTGAGGTGTCTCAGTGCAGCAGGTCAGGGTTTGGTGACAGGGACTGGGTCACTGCTGAATTCCAGGTTTGGGTCTCCCAGGACTTCCTGTGCCAACCACTGTGCTCTACTGGCACACAGCAGGTCTGCACCAAGTGCAGAAAACGTGGTAGTGTGAAAACAGCCCCAGTAACACACCAGGGCACAGTGCCCAGACCACAGTGTGCCTTCTGCTGGCAAACCTACATGCTGTGACTGCAGCACACGGAAGGGAGGGAGAACCAGGATAACCCTTGGGGGTAGGACTGTGTCTGCACAGGGAGGTTCAGGCTGTTCCTCACCAGTTCACTCTGTAGCTCCACTGGCTACTTGGAGAGAGTGTGACATCCCCTGGTTTACCCCAGTGCTGCCCCTGAACCTTCAAACTTCCAATGCCAAGGCCAGAGACAAAATCCCAATCCCAAATCCAATCCCAAGGCCAGAGACAGAGGGCAATTCCCACAGAGCAATAAACTTCTCCACCCAAGCCAACAACCCTCCCTCAAGACTTCACTCTTCTTCTTCAGAAGCCCCCTTCTTAATGGAGGTTTTCTAACACATCTCAGTGCTATTTACTCACTGATTTTTCAGTGGATTTTTCAGGCAAACAGCATGGAAACAATCTGCTTTCCTGTCCCCTTCTCCTCAGGAATCCCAGCCAGAAGTCCCTGCACGAGGGACTCGTATCCTTGTGCTTCTCCCAAGGGCACAGCAATTCCAGACAAATGCAAAGGAGCAGTTGCTTTTTTACAATGCTCATTTTGGCAGTTTTCTCTCAAACCAGCAGTTCCTCCTTCAATTAGCATATTTCATGGAAACTACAAACAGACAGTGATGTTGCACTGGGACAAAGTGGAGCAGGAGGAACAGGCACAGGAACTGGCACAGGGTTGGAGCAGGAATTGTTCTCCCACACCTGGATTTACCTGCCCTGGGGCAGCAAGGAGAGCTCCCAGAGCAGCCCAGCTGGGACACCTGCTCTGTCCACACCAACTGCTGCTGATCCAGCTTCTTGCTAACCAAAACCACATCCTGCAGCTCATTTCACTGCTCTTGTATTTGGGCAAAATGCCTGTCTGTTCCTAGAAAATCTGGACCTAAACAGCTCACAGGTCTCAGTCTTCTGTAAATTTATCCCCCAAAAAATTCACCACTAAATCATGCCCAAGTCACTTGCTCTGGTTTCACCAATTTTTTCCACCCCAAACACAATTAAAGCACACAAGGCTGTCCTGTGGTCTCCTGGGGAAAGCTGTTCCACTGTTAAGACACACACAGGGTTTGACTGCAAGATAACAGGAGTTCAGAAGTAAGAACAGTTTTTACTATATAATATTAAAGCAACATATTATCTATTTTGCTTCTTAATTGAGACTTCTTTATATAAATTAAAACAGGCTTTCCTCAGCTATCATGTATGCTCACAGAAGTACCAGGAGCACTTTTAATTAAGCCATGAAAAGGAATTTGTTTTCAAGGATGAGGTGGTTTCATCATACTCATTATGGACTATTCTTAACAGGGGATCTCACAAGAAGATCTCATTAAACAGCTGTTTGAAATGAAGAGTGGGTTGATTCATGGAGCTCTTCTTGCTATTGCAACATCATACTTACAGCTTAAAACAATTAAAGCTCTACAGTGACCATGGATTTTCTTTATGTTTCTCTTCGTGATAAAATTTACTCACAAAATCTGTGACTGCTACTGAAAGGAACAATTCAGTTAACTGAGAGTCCAAAGATAACTTACTTGGGTTTTTTTCCATCACAAATCTTTAGAATCCCAATTCTCCCCTGTGAGGGTGGGCAGGCCCTGGCACAGGTGCCCAGAGAAGCTGTGGCTGCCCCATCCCTGGGAGTGTCCCAGGCCAGGTTGGACAGGGCATGGAGCAACCTGGGACAGTGGGAGGTGTCCCTGCCCATGGCAGGGGGTGGGACTGGATGGGCTCTGAGGTCCCTCCCAACCCAACCCGTTCTGTGACTCTGTGATCTTAACACCAGTGGGGTCTGTAGATAAAGAAGCCTGGAAAGAGCTCTGCAAGTGTTACTCAAACAGCTCAATATTTCCCACTTTCTTTTTCAGTCCCTGCCCAGGAGCTGCCCAGGAGTGCCTGGGTGCAGGGCTGAGCTGTGCACCCAGAAAAAACAGAGAGGCAGAAGCTTGGAGGGCTCCACAGGAGCATCCAGGGACCCTCCTGAGCACAGGTCTCATCTGGCACAGCATGGCTGGCTCTGACACACACCATCACAGTCACTTTAGTGAAACATAGAGAGCACCACAGCCTGGGCAGGCACAGAGGAATGCAAGTGGCAGCCCTTCAGCAGAAACCCCTGCAAGGATTCCTCTAGGCAAGTCTGAATTCAGTGCTGTACACCCTCCTCCCCAACACACACTGGTCCTGGTCCGAACCAACCCCAGTTCAGAGAGCTCTGCCAATGGAACTAAAGCACCTCCTGTCCTGTACCACACAGCATTCCTTGGGATCAGCATGCAGGAAACTTCCCCTGTTCTGTGCACAAAAACTCAACTGGGATTCCTTTCCTTGAAATATTTGTCCCTGCATGACACATTTCCAGGACAAGCCCAGAGGCTGCAGAGACTGTGCCAGAAAGAAAGGGAACAGCTGAGCAGTCCCAGGGAGAGTATCCAGCCCTAGGGTAGCTCACATTCAGCACTGGACACTTTAAAGGCAGTTGAAGGCAGTAACAAGGCTTATCCTGATACAGATAAGGTGAAAATCAGACACAGAAAAAGAATTTGTTTGAAGTCACTCCAGAACTCAAAGACTGTGCTCAAAAATAAAGCCTAACCAGCAAAAACCCCAGAAAATTAAATATTATTCAAAATTCCCTCAAAAACTCTTTGACCTCATTAAAAAAAATTCAGTCAGTGAAACCTCTTAAAATCCTGGACTCCGTCCTAAAAGGCAGTTAAAAGCAAAAGCCACTGTGGGCACAAGTTTAATTGCAGAGATGAATGAGGGAAGTTCTCATCTCTCAGTGGTAAACCTTTTAGTATTTATGACATTGAAATCACACTGCACAAACACAGGGAAAGTTAGAGAAGGCCTGGCTTCATAAATAACAGTCCATTGTTGTGCCAGCCTGATTACCTCATGTCTGCTCTCACACAGGCACCACCTCTGGCAGAGCAGCCTGCAGTGCCCTCCAGCTCCACTGCCAGCGAAGGGGGAAAAGCTCCTTGGCTAAAGGGAAAACACCAAAAAAAAAACCATTTTCACTAGAAAACTGATCTGTAAGATTTGATATCCTATGGTGGAACTTGGAGAAGTTGCAACAGGTTAAAGGACATCCATGTGGATGTCTGAGCAGAGACACCTGTGGTGGCAGAGGTGACACACTGGAGTTTGTGTATATGGAATGGTGAAGTGAAGCTGGTCCAGTGTCCATGGGTTCTCTTTGCTCTGAGGATGCCCATGGAGATGGTGAAGTGAAGGAAGTGATCCTGATAAAGGAATTACTTGATTCATGTGGCCACTTCTGGCAGTTTTGCTCCCGGAGCTGTTGGTGCTGAGTCCCAAACTCCTTGCTAAGGGGCAAATGCTGCACTGCAGTATCTGGACCTGTGTGATCCCACCTGTGGAAATCCCAAAGGTCACGGCCAGCTGTCCATGGAAAAGACCAGACAGGCAGCACCTGCACAGGAACATTCAGCACCAAGGCTACTCCTATATAAATTGCTCTCCAGCCAGAGATTTTTAGTTACAAGTGTGCCTATGTTATAGAAATAATTACATCATTTTAAAGGCCATAAATGAGCAGACAGTAAGCAAGGCTGGGAAGGGGCAGGGAAGAGAGAACAGGTCAGCAGGCAGCAGGATATGGAGCAGAACAAAGTTAAATTATATCAAAATTCTCTGATGTATCTTATTGAATAGTTATATCAAATTACGGCCAATAAATAGATTAAATAATACCAGGCACAATTTAATTAGCAAAGTATGAGAAATAAAATGAGTAAATACAATTGCTGGAATTATCTACAGACTCATCTGCGTTGCTTCATACCCCCACAGGTCTGGACACTGAAGGCAGCTGAAGGCACAGGCACAAAGGGAATTTGGTCTGCCTGAATCCCAGGATGCTCCCAGCAGGAACCTGGAGCCAGGTGGGGAACGTGCCCACAGTGAAGAGCAGATGTGTGTCTGCCAAGAGCAGAGAGGGGTCAGTCTGCCAAAAAACCTGCAGACAGACAGTGACCAAGCCATGCTGTCTCAGTGGTTGATGCAGCCATTCAAAACACAGAGGGACAGGATGAGTTCCAGGCATCATCTTGTCCCAGGACCTGCCAGTGCACTTGTTGACATCACAAGTTGGGCATTTCCACCGCTCTGCTGACAACTCACCAAGGGTCAAGCTGTTCACTTGAGCCCTCATCCCCATCTCGTGTCCACTCCCAAAGGTCAGGCTCCAGGAACCCCAGTGCTCCATGACTGCCTCACACTGGAGCTCCTTGGGAATACACAGCTTCCAGATGGATCAGGGCAAAGTCTTCTGTCTACACAAACTCTGCAGCAATTGTTGCTAAAGGGCCTTTGGGCATTGCCAAGGTAAAGTGCTCATAAAGGTAATGGTTGTTCCAGCCTGGGCCTGGGAGAGCAGGCACAGCATCTGCAACTGTGAAGCAGCTCAGTGGGGGAATAGAGGTGCTCCCAGAACCCACATCCAGTTACTCAACAGAAAGGGAGGAAGAGTTGTTCCAAATAAATTAGTGCAACTAATTAGGCAGCAAGCAGGAATCACAGTAAACTACCATGTTACACAGTAAATAAACTCTGCCTTAAGTGCCCCCAGAGAAACTCAGCAGAGGTGTCACTTCTCTTAGGAGAGAAGGTTCCAGCCCCCAGTTTTCCTGCTGGTTTTCAGGCTCTGTTCTCTGGCTTTTAAAATCTGGAGTGGGAGCTTGGAGGCCAATCCACAGTGTGACCCAGGGGTCAGTCCTACAGCTCTGCTCATCCCTAGGGAGAGAAACTGCTGCTCCAACAGTCTGAACAAACACCCTCAGCTCAAACAAACATCTGGGGCTGTTTTCTCCAGCACTAAGTAAGAAGGTTGCAGTGGATTTCCCTGCAATGGATTAACCCAAGTGCCACAGCCCCTCAGCAGTGCAGGCTGTGCCAGCTCCCCCAGAGGCAGGAGGGAGCTGCTCTTGCAGCCCCAGCCTGGCTGCAGCCCTGCTGCACAGGAGCCAGCCTGGGGTGCCTGCTGGTGCCAGGGTGGGCACAGCCCAGCACTGAGGCACCAGCACTGACCCAGTCAAAATGCTGCCAGGGTTTCATCTGACCTGTCACCACATCAAGATTTGCAAAATCTTTCCCCCTTCAGCCCTCCCCGAATACACCATGGCCAACACCCCCCCACATTACTGTCACCTCATTAATCCCAGCCATAGGGAGCCCAATTCAGAGTTTTATTTGCCTTTGAATCTTTCACATGTGCTGGGTTAAACTGCACAGCTCTGGTGCTAAACCACATCCAACACTGTTACTGTGCCCTTGCTGTAAGGTGAGGAAATTCAGAACTACATTTAATTGCATGGCCCTTTATATTTTGACTTGCCAACAGCCAAGCCAAGTGTCACATAATGAGCTGCACGAACCAGCAAGACAGAAGAGGTGAATTTCTTTAAGCATAGTGCAGAAATCAGGTGAGAAATTATTTTCCTGGTTGTTTGATGACCCATAGCTGTAGAGATAATAACCATATTGATGCCCATAGGGAAAAAAAAACTCAACCTATCCTAGACTAAATTCTAACTTTCAACTTGCACCATTTTCCTTAAGATTATGAAGTGTTTATTATCAAAAGGCAGATCTACAAAATGGAAAACATTCAGTTTAATGAGTTTGTGTGTGTTTGCAGGAGTCCCCAGGAGGTTCCTCCAAATGAGGTGTTCACTTCAATGAGCCCGACATGGTAATTAATAAACTCACTAAATAGGCTTGGCTGCTGGAGAGGAACAGGACTGAAGGAAGAGCTGCCACCATGGAAGAGTTTTTTCTGTGAAGAGCACACAGAAGGAAAGACACTCTAAGAAAGGAGCTGAGGGCAGCTCAAGGGAAAAGGGAACAGGGGCCAACAAACCAGAGCTGTTGTGGGTGGACAGAGAGACCCCAGCTGTGACCCAAGGCAACCCAGCCTGCACACCATCTCCTGCTCCACTCTGGACAGGGTGGGAGGTTTTGTGCTTAATCCTTATTTGAAAAGGCTACATTAGTGCTTATTGTATTTTGCCTGCTGTGAAGTTATGATGCCTCCCCAAGAATTGTACTAAACTGTGTCCATTTAATGCAGAGGTTTCTTCCTGGTTTTGTCAATAAATTGGATTCCTAAATTATACATAGCATTATTAAGCCTCCCAGTCAATTATTAAAAAAATACATCAGTGATAACTATCAAAATTTTATTTGGTACTAAAAAGGCATTAACACATCATTGCTGGAGGAGTAATTTTTATTTGCTGTTTTCCCATTATGAGGCACTGACCACGATAGTGCTCACAGTGTGACTTAATTCATTTTCACTTTGGAAAGACAAACAATTTTGCAGAATTACTGCAGATCTCAGTACCCCAGGGTCTGCTCTTGCACACAGGCCTGCACAAATGGGAATCACTGCCTGCTTTGAGGGCTTTTCCCTGCAAAGTCTCAGGTCTACCTGCCCCAAGCCCTGCCTCCCATGATGGACATTAATGCATCAGCTGGTGGTGGTTCTTGTTCTCCACCCCGAAAGGCTGCTCTGACTCCTCCACTCTCAAGCGTTGCCATCGATTGTGATTCCAAAATAAGGAGCTTCTGGGAAGTCTGTAAAACCCATGACTGAAGAAATGTTTGTTCCCCAGCCACGAAGATCAGTTGATGATGGTGCATTTTCACCCTCTCCTCTTGCAGCAAGTCATGTGTGAAAGCAAACAGAATGTGCAAGGGGACAGCAGCTCCTTTGTGTGTGACACATGGGACACGTCTGGCAGCGAGAACGTGGCACACCATGTCACACTCTGACTTCTCAGAGCAACCACTGAGAGTCTGGACAAGCCTTTAATTCCCTGAGCTGCTGCCCGTGTAGGATGGCTCCACACTGCTGTGTGATGCTGCACCATGGGATGATTGCCATAAAGAGAGCCCACACAGCAGAGGGGACAGCAGACACGATGCCATGTGCTGTTCTGGAAAAGTCATCCACGAGGCTGGTGATGAAGACACAACACTGCCCCAACAGCAGTGCTGGGAAGGGATGCCAAAGCTGTCAATTCCAAAACTTTGCCCTCCCCAAAATAAAAAAAAACCCAAACCAAGCAACAACCAAATGTTGCTGCTGTCAAATGCTAATTTTAAAGATATGATAGTGCAAAAAAGGGGAAAATCAATCCTTGCACAAAACCATGGGTTGGTCTTCTTAATAAATAGGGAAAACTCCTCTGCCTCATGATGTGCAGGGCAGAGCCCCCAGGGCTGGGCGGGCACAGGGCAGGGCAGTGCCCACTCCTGTGTTTCAGCCCCCTGATCTCCAGCCAAGTGTCCATCCTGAGTCCTGCCCACCAGCACGGGCTGGGAATGATGGCTGGGGCAGACAGCACACAGCCTGATTTCCTGGAGAGCAGGTGCTGTTGCAAAGCTGTGGCCAGATCTGGCTGTGAATCTGTACATGGACAGCGTTTGACGAGGAGGTCACTGAAGGAGCAGGAACAGACATGAGGCACCAAGATCCAAGAGAGGAGAGTGTCCCATTTCCCAGCACAAAGGCCCTGTGCAGACACACCTATGGATGAGCTTGGGAATTCTCTCCCAGCAGCTGCCCAGGGGGCTGTGAACCCACAGGGTGGGCCCAGGGCAGGCTGGAACCTGAGGAAGGAGCTCTCTCCATGGGTCTCTCTGTGTTATGGACTCCAGACCAAACACTCCCTGCTAAACACCTGCAGTCCCTTTGGCAGGGCATGTCACTGCCATCCCCCCCAAAATCCTACTTTCAAACAAGCCATACGTCACTTCTGCCCCACTTAAACCAGAACAGAGGATAAGGAAAGGCCAGAAATGACACAGTTTTAATCCTAGATCAGGCACAAGGCAGCAGCACTTCAGAAGTTGCCAAACAGAGGGCAGGAGGCTGAGGAGAGGTGGCCAAGAGGAGCTGCAGAATCACAATCTTGTCAGAAGCTGGGTTTAATCCTAACACCAGCCCAGGGTTTATGGGTCAATCCTCATTGCAGGAGCTCTGCTGTTCAGGACTCATCCTCTTCAGGCAAGTGGCTCAAGGACAAGCAGCACAGCAACCCTTGGGCACACTGGCAGTCATTGGTGAAAAATGAGGTGAGAAGAACTAAGGAAAAGGCAGAAAGGACTCGAAAAACAGAAAAGGGGCACAACTGAACCACCAGGTCAGAGAGCACACAGTGCACCTGACTGCAGCTGTCTCAGTACAGCTGGGGCACCCCCAGTGCCCACACCCAGCTGCAACAGCTCCCAGGGCCTGCATGCACAAGAGCAAAAGCAGCTCAGGAACCAGGAATTAGCAAATGGCCCATGTGAAATTTTGGAGTTCTGCTCCCTGGTGGAGCCCACAACTCAGCAGGATGCTGGGGAACATCTTTGCTTTCCTGACACTCTTCTCAATTGGGAAAACACTTCTCTTTGCTGCAATATGCTGAAAGTCTTTCCTGTGCTTGAGCCCCAGACTTCACAAGCAGCTCTGGCCCCTAAAATTCCCAGCCAGCTCCCCAGGGAGGAGCTGCATGGACACAAAGCTATGGATTTATTCTGGGTTTGAAGGAATGTGCTGACAAACTGCATCCATGCAAGGAGATACTTTTGGATCCACCTCTACAATGCACCAAAGCAACATTCCTGGTGACAAAACACCGACTTTCTGCCATTACTGAGGGAGCTGCTGAATTTGGAGAAAAAAAGAGCCTGACAATCTGATCCTTGTGTGTTATTGGCTCTCACTGCCCCACCCTCATCCCAGTCCTCACCCCAAATTTCTCTGACTGTCCTGACCCTTAACCTCTTCCCTCTATGTACTTTTCCAGCTATTCCCTTAACCACACACACACAATCCCCATGACATATATAATAAAAGAGCAGCTCATAAAAACAGGGAAATAAAATTGAATGCTGAACTCTTGACATTTGCTATCCATTACTGTGTTTGTAGGCACTGTCTTCTCCCACTGCTCATTATCATTTGTCTCCATATCGGCCCTCGTGGTTTTTTAATCCAATTCTCACTGTATTTGATACTTTATATGATCACATACTTTGAAAAGCTGGACAATCTCAGCTTTAGTCAAAGTGATTTTCTACCTTCTGGGTTTTAAAAGAGGAGTGCATGGAAGGAAGAGAAAATACTGAATGCAGAGGGGCTGAAATGACACAATGAGAAAACTAGACCAAAAAACTAAAGGGAAAACATTTCATTTTAATGAAGTCAACTTTCTAAGCCAACCTGATGAGGAAATGGGCATTAGGAGTGTGACCTGCAGGCCCCTGGAGCTGTAAAGGGACTGGGCTGGATGAACACTGATGTTGGGATTAGCCAATATCCTGCTTTAGGAGAGGGGAAATCAGCACTAAACCCCTCAGGACGCCTCAGCTCCCTCCCCAGACAGATGTGGGCAGAGCTGCCTTTGAGGAAAACATCTCAAAGCTTCCCACGAGGCACTGAGGGGGATCTCTGTGTAACTGTAATTGGATTTCCAACACTGAGAGGTTCTGCCATGGAGGGGCAGATAAAGGATGAGCTGGGGACAAGAGGGACAGAGTCCCCACTCCATTCCCAGCCCTGGGCAGTTGATTCCTCCTGAGTGGGTCAGGGGACAGGACCTGCTCAGACCTCCTCCCCAGGCCTTACCAGGCTGAGTTGCTCTCCAGTTGATGTTTGTCTTGGGTTTGAAAAGTTTTAGAACTCTCCATCCAATCTCTGTTAGTGCCACAATATGTGGGTTGCACTCAAATAACCTCCCTACGAGGTTTCCAAGGGTTCCCACTGTGCTCCAGAGTTTGCAGATGGCTCAAGTCATCCTCAAACATCCTTTCCGAAGTCTGCCTGTTAATAAGGTGTATGACATTTTCTTTATAACTTCTGCCTTGAGATAGTTTCATATCTCTTTTCTGCTCAGGAAGACATTGAGGGATTCATTTCAGCTCCAAAGCTCTGTCTTCTAATCCTGGTGTGCTCAGGGAAATACTGGAATGGTTTGGATATGATAAATATTTATTTTTTTGCTTTTGCACAAAAAAAAAAAAAAGCTTTTCCATTCATTAGAAGCAGGAGTTATGAATCTGATTACAAATTTGGGAGCAAACAGGCAGCTTTTTTGCATGTTATTTTGTTTTTCACTTCAGGCTTAAACAGCAGCCTGTGAGGACATTTGCACCATCTTCTGAGACATAAAACTTAGATACAGTTAATTGTAAAAAAAATATTTTTACATATCTGACAGTGTAAGTGCATGAAGGGATAAATAAAAGGTTTACTTGTCCATTAATAAACAACTTGAGAACCCACCAGACTCAGTGAAATGCTTTGAAACCTACCACGCCATGCCTGCTTTATAACATATTTTTTCTTCTCCTTTCAGCTCTGAAAAGTAATTATTGACAGTTTCCCCGACCCTTTCAGCTGTGTTTTCCTAATCACAGCTAAAAAAAATCATCAATGTGATTTCTGTATCCAAAATTAAAGCAATGTATGTGTTACCACTGCCAAAATATATTTACAGAGAAGTACATCTGCATGGACAGACCTTCTCATCAAAATCAAATATTGGGTATATGTTTTGCATGAAATCAACTCAAGGAATGCTGTGAGCCAAGGAATGTAAAATACACTCAATGCATCATGTTTTGATGCTTTCCCCTGACTATATCATAGCTGATACAGGTCATTTCAGGTTGGACTTGAATTTTGAATACATGCATTAAAATGTAACCAGTCCCCGGGAAGAAAAAATATCCCTGCTTTGAACGTGACAGGGCATGAAACAAACTCAATTTTTCATTAATAGAGGATCATTACTCAGAGGGGTTGGAAATTCCACAGGAAACTTGGGGCATCCCTTCTGCAGGGCTTAATCTACTCCAAGGATGTTCAATTTGCAGGTGCTGTGTAAAAACCACCATTAAAGAACACACAGGAGCAACAAATCCAGTGACTCAGCACATCCCAGAGGGGTCACAAGTGTTTAGTTACCCTGTGGTGTCACCTGCTTTGTTGACAGGAGTCTACAAGTTGTGGATTCCCCATCCCTGGAAGTGTCCAAGGCCAGGTTGGACCAGGCTTGGAGCAGCCTGGGACAGTGGGAGGTGTCCCTGCCCACCCAAACCAGTCTGGGATATTCATCTCCTCTAATGGGACCTGCAGAACAACCTCCCACATTGTGGTGTTCGGTACCAGAGTCACAGAAAAGGTTGTGAGTAGAAACAACAAATTAAGGGAGGGGTTTTCCTCCAGTTCGGCCTCATCATCATCATCATCATCAGTCAGTACTAAAACTGATACTCCTGATCAGCAAATTTGTCACAGTTACATCACAGTCCAATCCTCCCCCTGGCCCCTCCCAGCCCCAACAGGGAGGAGAACACCAGGTAGGATTTCCCAGAACAATATGTACAATCTGCATAAATATTAAGCAGACAAAGGGAAATCAAACAGCAAGAGGAAAAGTAGAGATGGTGATTTTCTTTAGGCATTCATTAATGTCTATTCAAATATAAATACTGAACAAAAATCTGCATTTCATACTGTGGGAGAGCACACTTGTGCCAAACCCTTTGGAGATTTGGTTCAAGAACAGCTCATCCCTATCTGAAGATTTGCCTGAAAAACTGCCAAAAACCACTAAAGCTTTGTGAGAGCTGAAATAAAAGCTACTGTTGCAGAAGAGAGAAATGCAAAGGAGCTTCACAGGACTGTGCTCCCTCTCCTGTCTGTGTATTCATGTACCTGATCAAATCCTCTTTGGTCTCTGCCTTTCTGCTACAACTTCAGCTGTGCCCATTTTGCACAGCAGTGTCACACCAGTGGCAGATTTCCCCCACATCATCTGCATCCCAATCATCACAGGAGGCATTCCACTTCTTTTCTAGGCTTTAGTGGTTATCCACAGAAATTAAACTGTGAACAGTCCAGGGACATTTCTACATAATCCCTCTCTTCTGCCTCTTCTGTCCCACTCACCAACTCAGGGACTCGGATCTGCACACCCCCAGTGAACCTCACCAGAAACCATTTCACCTTTGGACTCAACAAAGACTCTTTCACAGAGAATTCCCTGTCTTTAGAGGAGGAACAGACGTGGGATTTGAGTAGGGAAGAGATCTCTAAGTCCAAAAAGTCACAAATAGCACAGCTCTCCACAGCCAGATCTCTGCTTATTGACAGGACAAGAGGAAACAACCTCCAGTTGTGCAGCAAAGGCTTAGGCTGGATATCAGGAAAAAATTCTTCATGGAGAGGGTTGTCAAGCCCTGCACTGGCTGCTCGGGGAGGTGATGGAGTCACCATCCCTGGAGGGATTTGGTGTGGAGGTGGCACTTGGGGACATGGGTTAGTGGCAGTGCTGGGGGAACAGCTGGGCTGGATGATCTTAGAGGGAATTTCCAACTTCAGTGATTCTGTGGCTGTGCAATTATCCTATGACTGACCAGGAAGCTTTTCCAGAAGGTTCCTCCAACTCAGCCAACACATTTTACTGCCTTTCTAAATAGTAACCCAGAACCTGTTCCTCAATCAACACCAATATTCAAGCTCATTAGAGCAGGTCCTCAAAACACCCTCAAGAAAAGATTTTGTACTTCAGAGGATTCTTATCAGCTACTGGGTTCCTCTTCAAGGGAAAGCAGAGCAATAAAACGTCCTGAATAACCTGGATTTCTGCAACATCCAACACTGCAAACAGAACACTCACCCCCACCCTGTGAGCTGGAATGTTGACAGTCACTCTCCCAGTTTGTTCTTGTAAACAACACCCACTGGAGCAAGCAGGACACACCGGGATTCATTTCCCAGCACATTGAATTTATCAACACACAATACTGAGCAAAAACAACCAAGGGAGATGCACAGAGCAGCAGGACTGAAAGGCTGTAACCTGCACTGGTCAAATTAGGGAGCGACACTCTCCAACACAGTCCTGGGAAGAGGGGGAGGAGGTTTGCTGGTATCAATTTATTCAGGGTAATGAGGACAAAGGCTGACTGTGAGGAACTGCAGGAGGACCTTATGAAATGATATGACATATGAGATGGCAGATGAAATTCAATAGAGATAAATGTCAAATATGCATGTGGGAAAAACAATGCTGACCTCACATATGGAATGATGGACTGCGAGGCGACCGCACGGGAGTCTCCAATGGACAGCCCCAAGGAAATGTCAGCCCAGAGCTACCAAAAGGCAGGGGAAAAGACAGCAGAGCAAATCATTAGGGGGAAAGGAAACCTGGAGCATGGGCAGCATGGATGGGGACAGCTTGTTGGTGGAATTTTCCAGTGCTGACACAAAGACCCCTTAAACCAAAGTGTCCAACACAAACAAACAAAGGTGATTTTTGTATCTAATGAGAGAAGCTGGGGATGTCACAAGCCTACACTGGCTTAAGGCTAGAGAAGATTAAGTTCACAGAAGAAAAATCTATTCATGCTTACTATCTACACAGAAATCACTCCTGGCACAAAGTCCCTGAGCTGAAAACAGCTGGAGCCTGGGAAGCATCAGAGGAGAAGCATCACATGTGCCTGCCCTGCTCAGACTCCCCAGCCATGGATGCTGCTGGAGATGGGATGCTGTGCTGGACCTGCACGTGGGAATTAGCACAATTATCTGAAGCTCAGCATTGTATCCTTACAAGGAACTTGATTTTTCTTCTATTTTTAACCCAACATATATGTTGAATTAATAATTCCACATTTCTGGTTCAAGTGCTGTAGAAATCTGCAGAATTAATAAAAAGAAAGAATGGAGGGGGGTGGGAGCAGCAGGGTAAAGCTACTGCTCATTTTAAGAAACTTACTGGCTTGAGACAAAGCTCTCCAAGAGTTTTGCAAAAACACCAGCAAAGTGTGGTGTGAGAAATGAGCACGTGCTGTTCGCACAACCCCTCCAGTTCGTCCTCCCCAGGGGTCACAACCCATGACACAACCACAGGTACAACACCCTGTGTGGGGTCAGGAGTGTCCACCTGAAGGGGATGATGTGGAGGAAGCCACGGGGAAAGGAGGAGGGTTTGGAACAGCAACAATCCAAAGGGCTGGGAGAGGGAGCTCCGAGCAGTGAGTGGGAACGTGGTAGTTGAATCTCACGGTGAGTTTGTGCTCCTGCTCTCAGCGCTCTGTGCAGGCAATTCTGTTCCACACTCCCCTCTGATATCAGTCCTGAATGCCAGACAGCTTTGTAGTACCTAATCCTGTTTGCATGCTCCTGAAATCTATGAGAGCAGAGATGTAGGACTGGCCCAGAGACACAGCTCTCCAGCTCTGCTCCCCGTGAAACAAATTCAGGTTCAATTCGACAGCCCTCGGGCCCTTAGGGATGATTAGGTGGAATTTACTAACACTGAGCCATAGTTACTGCAGCACAGTAAGGCAAATAAAAATATTTAAATAAAAATATTTAAGTAAAAATACTTTGGACAAAACTTGCTTTCCTAATTTGGAGAAGTCCATGGATTTTTTTCTTCCATGCTTTTTCACTCAGACTGAAAAAACCAAATATTTGTTTCTCCCACTTTCAATTTTCATTGAGGTCTTTTCCTCAGTTTCTCTACCATGTCTCCTTTTTGTATGAGGCTTTTACAGAGGGAGGAACAGAAAAAATGAATAGAAAAAAATAAGAGAAAATAGGTAGAAAGAAGAGAAAAAATAGATGATAGTGATTCTGATAAAGGAGATGAGGTGGGACACATTTGGACAGAGGAGTCACCCCAATGTGGGCTCACTCCCTGTGCAGCCAAGGTGGGTGTCTGTCAGATAGTCCCAGGGACTGTGACAACCCCACAGAGCACAGAGAACCCCACAAATCCCCCACAGCAGCTGATGGGGCCATGCCCAGTTAAAGGGACTCCTGTCCAAGTTCCTGCCCGCCAGAAGGTTCCAGAAGCTTTGGAGATGTGCTCCATGCAGGGGAAGGGAGCAGATGTTCCCTACACGGGCTGTTTTGGTGGCTGGGGCTGGGACATGGCTGAGCATCAGGCACCAGGATGCAGGAGACAGAATTCCACTGGAAATCCAGCAGTGCCTCTGCCAGTCGTGCCCATTCCATGGGATTCAGCAACAGACGTGGTAACAATTCAATTTGGGCTAAAATGATTTGGGGTTTATTCAATTCTGGAGTGAAAGCATGTTTTATGTCAGTGAGAGATGCCATGAAATAGAATAAGCAGCTTGTACTGCACATCCCCTCAGACAGGCAGTGGCTCCATGCAGACACAAAGGTTGGCACGGGAATCTTTCAGAGTCCAGAAACATCCAATACCTCCTCATGCACATTTGTGTTTTCAGGACAGTTCATTTAAGACAAACAAAAAACAAAACCCCACAGCATCCATTAACAACAATTAAATACTGAAGCTTAATAAATTTCAGTGGGTTTTTTATTTACCTTTTGCAACCTTCATTTCTCTACTATGAGACATCCCCAGTGATAACTCTATCGACTGTGTGTCAGAATAGGAATTGGAGACTTAAGTCCTACAATGTGGTCCAGAGCAACAGGCAGTAGGACCTGCTGAGCCTCATTCTGTCTGCTCAGGGGCTGTGGACACATCCTACTCTGATATGGAGTCTGCTCCTCTTCAAAATATCCCCAGATCCCCAGGAAAGACCCTTCCCAAAGACAGCCACCTCCCACCAGGTCATGTTTGCTCCACACCTGCACAGCCTTAATTTGTTCCTCGGGGCTTCGACACCACACATTGCTCTGAGTCACATTTGTTTCTGATATGGAAAAAAAAGCAACACAATCACATCAATAACAACAGATGAAAAATCCTTTTTTTTTCCTCCTTCCCAGAACAGTTTTTGTCCAGCAGAGCATGGATGTTCTACTTCACATTCTGTACTTTCCTGCTTACTCAGTGCACCTACTGGGATTTCTGTTCAACTGGGCCTCTCTTTCTCCTCCCCCTCACAAAACTCCATGAAATATTGCTCATTTAAAAACATAAATCCAAGATGGGAATTATTTGAATCACCCGTTCCTCACCCCTCAGCTGTAACTGGGGGCTGCTCTCTTTCATTTATTCATTTATTTCAGGGCATAAGCAATGAGAGTCACCACAAAGCAGAACATTAGCAGTAGTTCAGTATAACTTGTCTGACACTTGTATTTCACGAGTCACACAGAATTCCAAAGTGATTTATGGGAGCTTTGAAAAGCTAAAAGGGGTTAAAACTGACTATTCCTCCCATGAAATTTCATGCTGACATAACATGTTTTGAGAGGATGATTGAAAGACACCGAGATCCCTCATAAATCAGTCAATATTTGCTTCGTATGGAGACTTTAATGCTGCTTTTATCTCTACAAGGTTGTCTCTGAGGTCAAGACTCCACCTGATTCAGGTTTGGGGAGCCTTGGAGCACATTCAGAAACATTAAAGACACTTAAAAATTAAAAAAAGAGAGAGAGAGAGAGAGAGAGAGAGACACCCTCAGTTAAGACTCAATCACAAGACATGACATTGTGAGTCAGACTAAGGAATTAGCCAAAAATACTCTGCAGTCAGTTGTTTCAGGCATTCACCTGCTCCTCAGGCTTTACTTTCTCTGCTGTGTGTCATTTTATAATCACATTTGCCTAATTTCCAGATTTGTTTTTCCAACTGACTACCTAAAAGACAGCAAAACAGAATGTACCAAAACAGCTGTGAAATGAACATAATAAATCAAAAAGCAAAGGGTTATTTACTTTCTCTCCAGTTTTTTTAAGCTACAGCAGTCCCAGGCTTTGCCTGCAAAAAATAGATAAAACAATACAGACAACAACAAAAAAACACCCAAAAGAGACACCAACCCCAAACCAAAACTTGAGGCAGTTTTGAATGGATGAAACTCCTTTGTCAGCACAAATCCTGCTGTTTGTTACAGGGGTTCTAGAGCCACAAAACCTCCAGAAAACATCACCCATATCCAAGAGACACATGACAATATTCAAAAGTCTCATGCAAAGCGTGTTTGTGACTTCTTTTTTAAAGGAATTTCATAAAGCTTCACTCAATGTGTTTTTGCAGCATTCAAATTCTTGCAGTGCTACAAGATAATGGCTTATATCCAGAAATAAAAAAAGCAACACATCTCTTGGCTAACATTTCTTTTCCATTTTCTGATATAATTCACTACAACTAGTTAGCTCCCTTTTGAAGCTGGAAAGGAAATACTATGAGCATCAGAAAGTAACAGAAATTAAATAAAAGCAAAGGGAAAATAGGAAAATACAGAGACAATGTCTTTGAAAAGTAGTGAAGCATCACACACCAAATTAAAGGTATTTGTGAGGAATGGAAGAAAATGCTCTGTCAGAGATAAGCAGTTTGACATCCCCTGTCACAACAGCAAAGAGAGTTAAGGATATAAATCCAGGGAGCTTCTGATAAAACTCTGTCAGCCTTATTTTGCTTGCAGTGCAATGGAAGGGGTGGCTCCCTCCCCACGGGGCTGCTGGAACCTCTGACATTCCAACTGCAAACCCAACAGCACAGGCACTGCTGCTCTGGCTCTGGGACCATCATCCTCCTCCTCACACATCCAACAGCACAGACACTGCTCCTCTGGCTCTGGGACCATC
>JAWWEV010000004.1:3319189-3354834 GCA_035583235.1 Hafferia zeledoni | reverse complement strand
CGGGCGTCCCCTACTGAGACTCGAACTCGTGACCTTGGGAGTCAGAGACCGGAGTGCTCTCCATTACGCCACGGGACGGGAACCACAACTGACAACACATGCAGGAAAAGCACCAGCAGCACCACCAGTTCCTCCCAGGGGTACAGGGACGTACACACAGGAGGATATGAGGCTCTATACATGCAAAACACCCTAAAGAAATCTGCATTTACCCACTGCATGTGACTGGAAACCATGGGCAATGTTCCTGGCCACGGTCCCCAAGGATATTGGAAAAGCCAAGGCAAGTGGGTGTAATTGAAACAGCAACTGGACCCTTGCCCTGACACCCACAGTAGGGCAGTCTCAGCCACCCAGACACACAAATGCCAATGTGCAGCAGACAGGAGTTCCCAACCAGGACACAGAACGGGTCAGGGGCACCGACCACCCCTCTCCTCACACTGCTGACGGCACACAAAGCAGATGGCTGGGCACAGAGGCACAGACAACTCCTCTGACCAAATCAACATCCAGATCATCCTCCAAACCAATGGCAACTGGAGGACACACGGAATGACGCCTCCAAAGCCAGCTGGCACGCGCTGTGCTGGGCCTGGGCGTGCTGAGTGGCACGGTGGGCACACAACTCTGTGTCCATCTGGCGTGGCTGGCACCGGTGGAGGTCGGCACGGGCTGAGGGACGGGAGCGGCGCCGAGATGAAGCAGCTGAGTGATGACAAGGGAGAATTGGATGTGGAGGGGAAAAAATGACCTGCAACAAATCAAGTGTGGCTGTGTAGATGTGTGTCTCTTCAGCAGACTCAATCACCAGCGAGAGGGTGACAGGGATGCTGAAATGGTTAAACAAATGGCTTCATGTTGGCCGAGGAGATGGATAGACCCAACTGAGAACCACTGACCTTAACAATACAGAAAGAAGGGAGAGCTCTGGAAAACACAGAGATAAGCCAAACACACAACAGAAAGATAAATATCAGCAGGGGCTATGATTTGCATGTTAATCCATAAAGCCCAAGGTAAATGAACAGACAAATGAGGAGTCTGAGTGGGAGAAATGTCAGTACTGCACATTGCACTGTGCATTGGTGAGTGGTGAACAGGCAGACCCCAAAACCCCACAAAAGTCCTCAATCTCTGACTTGTCAACATGACTTATCTTCGGGCAAAACAACCTTTCCTTAGATCTTTTTTCCACCTTACCTCTCATTTCTCAACTGCTACACTGAGAACTGATCCTATCTCTGCTCAATAAATACTCCTTACAGGTTACACAGTTTCAAACAGCAACCTGCAGATTTTATCTGCCCTGATCTGGGCCCTTCGCAGGAGCTTCCACCAACTTCCACAAAATCTCCTTATCTTGTTTAAGTCCTTCCCTGCAATGTCTTACAAAAGCCTTTGTGGAAGGGCCATGCAGGAGCAGTGGCCATGCTGAGATCACCCATTCTCAGTGTGATTAATTTTCACTCTTTTCTTTTTTAACACATGTCCATAGAAATGCAGGAAATGTCTTTCATATTCCCAGACTCTCAGTGAGGGGAGACTTTTTTCTTTCAATATTTATTTACAAATACAACAAAGCCCTGCTCCACACTGAAGGTTCCTATGCAGGATAGCAAGACAATGAGCTGTAGTACTGCAGGGTACCAACACCAGAGTGCTCACAATTGCTCCAGCCCCAGGGACTGTGTCTGTCACACGGGGAGCTCAGCACAAAGCCTGGAATGGCAAATACCACAAAGGAGCTGCTCAGCACGAGGACATGTTTGATGCACATCAGGAGCAGCAGCAGCAGCTGTGAAAAATCACAAGGCAAAAGGCACAGTCCAGCTGTAAAATGCTTAATGGAGAAAAAGGAGGAGGGCAGGACTGCCAAGGGAAGGCTGTCACCCAACATTAACAGAAACAGCAGCTCATCCCTCTCCTGCGTTGCTGGACCCTCACAGCTCCTCTGCTGTCCAAACACCAACATGTTCCTCTCCAACTTCTCAGTTATCTCAGTAGTATTGCTGAAGGACCTGCCTTAAGGTAATAATGGTAAAATCTGTTAATCACAGTCATCTCTATAAACAGACCATTACAGTCCTCAGTCCTAATGCCACTCAGGTGTCTGACCTGACCCCAGGCCCCACAAAGACTCCTCTGAGAGGTGTTCAGGTGACAGGGAGAACACCAAAAAGCCTCCTGTTCTCCCAGGGCAGCTCTTCTGCCCACTGACATTTCAAAACAAGCAAAAGTGTGACTTTTGTTGTCAGGTATAAGCTTGTTACTGAAGGCAAAGGTGCTTGTTTTCTGCCAACCATTCAGCCCTCCCCTTCTGTTTGGAGGAAAGGAAGGAGCCAGGATCATCCAGCCGAGGTTGGATCATCACAAATCTTTGGGAGGGGGACTTTTGTGAAAAGGGAGAGAAACGTGAATGGGTCTGATAGAAACATATTTATCTTTTCAAATTATTTCCCCACAGAGTTCCAGATAGGACAGGATTAAAGTGCCTAAACTTGAGTCTTTCTCAAGGTCTCACATGTAAACAAATCTAGAGATCCCAATTCAGAGTCTCCTCAGGGTGTTCAGATCTCAAAGCCAGCCAAGAACAGAAAGATCCTGTTAATAAACATGCAGAGCCCTTAGAAATGAGATTCCTAAAGATCTTCCAGATGCACCAGTGTAAAAAAGCCACTAACAGATGTAGCTAAAACCCTACACTCAACTTCACTTCAATTTAACTTCTGTTTTTTAAAAGATACATTTTGGCTTTGTTTACTTTTCAAGTAAAAAGGAGGTGAAATTTCATTTTTATATTGATTTCTAATTTATTTTTATTAGACTTTCATTAAAAAGTTAAGCATGGGGAAAAGAGCAAGCAAAATGTGCCATGCACAAAAAAAAATTCTCTCATTCCTTCATAAAACCAGTTTTCCTCCTGATCTTTTCACTCATCAAGGGTTTAGTGCTCTGAGAGACCCCCTGCTCAACTGATGAAGAAAGCAAAAGGAACTGGTTGTAAAGTATTAACTTATTCCATTTTTTATCTTTGGGAATCAAACACACATTAATTATCAAAATTCTCTGCGCTTCCCCTCCATCATGTCATTAGCACAATCCACAGGGAAGAACACCCTGCACAGCCCAATTCCAGCTCTAATCACCTCTGCATTTATCAACAGCCAACTCAGTTCAACTGCTGCTGCATGTCAAGTACATAAAAGGCCAGAAATACCTTCCAGGGGGTTTATCTGTGGTGTCTCCACTGCCCTTCAGGGAAAAGGGACCACCAGACTGGGGCTCCTGGATGGCACTTGGCAGAAAACACCGACCTGAGCAACAGCACAGCAAGGCAGGACTTCAATTCTTGAAATGTCATCTCCCTGCTCCCGGCCTGGGTTTGTTTGCTGTATTTATTGTAGCAATGGCTTTTCCATTGTACAGTAACTGCCCTTGCCAGTGCGCTGCTTCCCCTCAGGCTACTTTAAATCTCTCTAAAAACCAAACAAGGATCCTTATCTTAATATAAAGTATCTGTGAACGGTTGAGAGCAATACAGAAGAGCTCTAAATTGAGAGAGAGGGGTCAATGATGCAATGAGAGCACTTTGTCCCTGTGTATAAAGCAGAGCAGAACTCGGGTTTGATCCAAAGCACAGGCTGTTGGTGCCTGGCCATGGAAGGCTCTCCTGCTCCCCCAGAGCCCTCCAGGGCAGCAGGAGCTCCTCACCCACCATCCCCACGTGCTGTGGGGATGCCAAAGGCACAAGGGTCGAGCCTTCCATGCCCAGCACTGAGCTGTGACATCCCTACCCAATGTGGCACAGCAGGCCATGGATACCATTGGATTCCCTTGTTGGGAAAGGGCCAGCAGTGCCCAGTGGATTCCCTGCAGGTCACACACCCAGCACAGCCCTGGCCAGGGGCACTGCCCCAGCACCCACCCCTGCCTGCACCTCCAGCCCCTTCACTGCTGTGGGTTGAGCCAGAGGCAAAGGCAAACCCCAGAACCCCTCTTGCTGCTGAGCTGTTCATCTTTCCCAACCTTTTTCTTTTTTGCCCTGGTCCTGCCTGTCAGCAGAGGATTGATCTGTAGCAAAGAGCCCGTTTCACTGTCTTGCCCCCCCTATTTTCGTGGTCACAGTTGGTCAGACACACCTACTGGCTGTTGGCCACTGCCACAAAGTCTGTATTTTTGTTTTTAATAACCTCCATGAAGCTCAGATAAAAACTTGATTAGGATCTTTTCTCTTCTTACTGAAAAATATTGTTTGAAATAAATAAAAACCAGGCAGTAGCTGCTCAGGGGAGATGTGAAGTGCACCCACAGCTCGTCCCTCACTATCACTGTTACCAGGACAGTGTCACATCCTGAGAGGAGAGAAACTGCAACCACAAGTGTCTGAGCACACTGTAAGCAGCAAATCAACTCAAGATGTGAGAACAAAGATCCTACACTCAGTGGCATCACTTCACTGACCACACCATTTCTATTCCCAGTCTTTTGGGCTCTGCAGCTGTTGATGGGGATGGATTCAAACAGCAGATGGAACCCAGCCTTGGGAGGATTTAGTGCCCACTTGAACAGTGCAGGTTAAGCCCTTCCCCAGCAAAAGTCCATTTTTTTGTGTTCAAATTCCATTTCGTGGCACTACTTTAGGATTGGAAGAAAGAAAAAAAACGTATCCTGACATTTAAGTCGCAGCCTGGAGCCAACTAATCAGACAGAGCAGGAGAGCAGGGCTGGGAGAACCAAGGGGGAGGAGGGATAGAGTGGGAAGCACAGGAGCTGGAAACACAGGGGGAATGGGCTGGCAGGGGGGCAGGGACAAGGGTGGTGGGCACAGCAGGGATGGGCAACCAAGGGGCACTGTCAGAGAAGGGCTCAGCACAAGGAGGAGAAGAAAACAGAAGGAATTTTGGTTCCTGGGAGAGAAAATGCTGTGTGAGAGCAAAGGGAAAGAAAAGAGCAGAATGGGAATGTTGGAGCATCGCAGGGAAAGGAGCAAAAGGGTAAAAGGATTTTCAAACAGCTCCAAATTAGCACAAGGGGAAAAAAGGAAGGAGGGAGGGAAAAAAAGACAGAATAGGCCCTCAAAGTCAGGAGTTACAGAGGAGCACTGGACCATCAGGCAAGATGAGTATGATTGATAAAACCTTAATTCTTTCAAACAGGGGTAACCCAGAGCAGTTGCATCATCTGGGACCCAGCACATATTTTCAAAGTGAATAATTATCACAGAGTGCATGGAGGAAACATCAGTGTAAATGCTCATGTAAGGTGCATAATAAATGTATTTCCTGTACAAATGCTCTGCATCTTTTTCCTGATCATTTTTCTCTCAGATAAAATGAGGCCTTTTAGATACTGATGTTTCAGGACGTGGGAGGAGTTTTGTTTCCCCAAGTAATTTTAAATAACATAGCAATGCCTCCAAACATTTCATAAAGTGCTTTCCTTATTTCCTTATTTCAGTTTGGGTATAAAATTAACTCTGAAATACCAACAGTTTCAATGAAAGGCACTGGCATCACCTTGCATTTAGAAGCATTTAGTAACTATTTTAAGACTCAAGAATCTCATAGTGCTTTATAACTACATAATGCAAATACATTCATCTTTATGAGATTTGATCTTTGATATTCACCTTTATGGGATTTTAATAAACCACCTGAGCTACCTGACAACTCTGGCAGCTTTTTTCAAGGAGCAGGAACAGGCTGTCTCACAATTGTTTTTGTTCTTCTTCACTGGGGGATTATGAGGTATTACAAGATCCAGACAAGGACCACATGACACATCAATACACAGACAAGAAACAGTTCTAATAAAATATTATAAAAATAATATGTAAAATCCATTTTTCCATTTCAGGGGGTTCTAAAAATCTAAATCACCAACAGCATGCAGGAGACCAGCTCTGAAACACTCTGAAATTTAAATCAACATACACAAATTTTGCAGCCTTAAACCTAGAAATTGTTTCTAATCTTCAGTACATGAGGGTGGACACTCAGAGGCTCTGCTGAGGAAGTGGCTCAAGGCCTGAAGGCACCAACTCCTCCTGATAAATGAGCTCTGAAACAGCCCCACCAGCAGCAGTACCAGAGATGCCACTGCCCTGTCAGGGCTAAACAGCATCTGAGCAGCTGCAGGTGCCACTGAGCTGAGAAATGGGAGCTGAGTGAGCAGGGAGGGAAAACAGCAACAAACTGGAGACCTGGATACCACATCCAAGGGCTCAAACCTGACACAGTGCAGCAATTCCTATTTGTTCATTTTATTCTTCCTTCTGAAATTCATGTGGTCAAAGTGTGAGGTGATAAAAGGCCAAGTGTCTGCACTTCAGCCACTTACAGTGAATGCAAGGAAAAAATACAGTGTATTGGAAACCCAGAAATGCCAGAGAAGTGGGACAGAAGCTTGAGATGCTGAGCCCAAGAAGCTTATTCTTCTTTTCCTATTGCACCATAAAGACATGGGCTGTCCCAGCAGATATCCCATTCTGAGAGCTACTCCTTAAACTATAGGGAAAGGTCATTTGGAGGGGGAAAGAAAAAACCAGACCACCAAAACCAAAAATCCCACCACAAACAGCTCAGTGACTTCACAAGCAAGGCCAACAGGAAAACAGCCAAAATGTCTTTTTTTTTTCTTTTTTAACTTCTTCTACTTTTCCTGCCAATCAAAGCTAAGCTGAGATTAATTTCAGGAGGTGCTAAAGCATCATCCACAAGTGTCCAACAGGGCAGTGGCAGAAGAGGAGAGGACATCCATCAGTGCTTCTTGTACCAGTGACAGGAGGACAAGCAGGAGAAAGGATTAGGTATGAGAAAAATGAAGGTCTTGTTAACAGCAGGAGTGGTGAAGACCCAGAGCAGGCTGTCTGGGGAAGATGAGAAATCAATAGCCAAGGTTTAAGAAGAGGTTAGACAGACTGTCAGCCTCTGGAGGGGAGACAGGTACACTTGATCTCCCCCAAGAGCCTGGCAATGTGCTCACTAATCTCCCAAGGTCTTTTCCACATCAGCATTTCTGGGATTTTTTAATGTTTCAAGCAATTTGCCTCAATTATGGGATAATTTCATATATGAAAGGACACATCCAATACTACTCTTGGCACATGTTAACTGAGTCTCACACCCCTCCATCTTTTTGGTTTTTTAATTCACTGAGTTTTACTATTTTCCCCTTTCACTTTGTTTTGCTTTCCTATCTAGGGGCTCCAGGCTTTGGGGGTTCACATCCTTCAGTTTCTTTTTTCAAAGTATTTTATGATCCTGCTCTAAGGTCACCACACAACTCACCTTTCTTGCAAATTATAAAGTCATGTTTTGGTCTTGTCCTTCCTTTATTTAAGTATCCAAGAGGAGAATCCACTTGCACTGTGGGCCCCTCATTCTCTCTGCTAACTGGAACCTCTGACTTGCAGAAATTGGACTTGATGATCTTAAAATGTGTTTTCCAACCTTAATTTTAAATTAAGCCAGAAAGGCCATCTCCAAACATACCCATGACTCTCTGAGGTATCTCCTGCTGCAGGACATCCTCCTGACCAGGAGAAAACAGGACACTTTGACAACAGTGTTCTCCCACAAGAAAAATCCTGTCCTTTACTTGCAGTCTGGAAAAAACAACTTTTGGATTACTGAAGGACTTGGTATCGTAAAACAAATTAGAATAGCACTGAAAAAAAATATGACTTTGGGACCTGTAAGCAGAAGAAACACACAACAAACATCCTTTGTGTTGCAAATATCAGCAGATCTTAGAGCTGAGCAGAAAATTTCTGATAGAAAGAGGTTTTGGACCGAAGACCCCAGTCCCAAAGGCCTCCAGGTGCTGCAGAGGTGGCTCAGGGCAATCCCATGGGATCCCCAAGGTGGGCCACGTTCCCCTCAAACAGAATTCTGGACTTCAAACCCAGTGCTGGTTGAAAAGATTGGCTTTTACTGGTACTTCAGCAACAGAGTGCAAATTCCTATTTTTAGCAAAGCCATCCAAACACACATTTTCAGGCAAAGTAACATCACCAGGACCATTTTGGCTGGGATGGAGGTGTACTGAGAAAAAAAAGTAGATGTACTTTTTGCAGAACTGCCTATTCCTCACAGATTAAAACCACTGGGTGACACTTTTAATCAGTATTTCTATACAGCATTGCTAAAATGAGGACATTAGCAAGCTCATTTAAATTTGCAAACGAAACCCATTTGAACAGCACTTGAGCACTACAAGTGGCAAAGATACATGAAGTTAAAGGACTGTGAAGAACAAAAAGCTCTGGGCACTGCACCCCCCTCCCTGTGCTCCCCCTTCTCCCATCACGTTTGATAACACCAAGACACGGCTCTTTTTGTTATCCCACTCCTATCAAAAATCAGATTAAAATCTCTCCTGTGCAGAGCAATAACTCTTGGTGCAAAAGGAAAGAGAAGTTTGGGATGGCAGATCCCACATTTTGGAGGATGCTCCCCCTCCTGCAGCTGCCTGGCCTACAGGTGGGGCATTGCCAACATAAAGTCACATCTTATTTCCAAATAAATTGGTTAATTTAAAAAGGAAAAACACTCAGAGCTCCCCATTGTTCCTGAAGCTCTGGAAAATAAAAGGACATTTTATTCAGGTTAAAGAACACAAGGATGAAAGCAGGAGCAAGGCTGGTGTGTGACAGGTCAGACTCATCTCCCTTCAGATGATCTCGCACTCCACCACTTGTACTCTCTAGAAATGCTGCATTCTTACCCTTTAAAGAAAGGAAAAAGAAACACAATAGGACAGATGTAGGAAACCTGCTACATGAGCTTTAATTGCAACCCTTTGTAACCTGCATTTCACTCAGATACAGATCTTATTTTTAAGCAGATCTTCCTAATTAAGCAGAGGACCTGGAGAGCGACTTGCAGAGCCGGGTTATCAACACCAGCACATAAAACGAGTAACCCCAGATATCGACCCAGAATTACAGCCCACCACAAACTGCAGGATCCCAGTGAGGGGACAGGGAGGAGAGGGATGCCCCACACAGGACCACAGCTCTTGCATCTGGAGGAGGACTCAGCACAACCCCAATCAACCTGTGCCTGGGAGGTGACGGGTCTGACCGGGCTGTTCTCAGCCTGCTCCAGCACAGGGGTGACACCACTGAGAGCTGCAGGGAGGGAACCCTGTGCCTCCCTGCCTCAACAATTCAGCTGCTCAGAGTCACCAGTGGAAGGGGAATCAAACACAGTCCTGTGCACTGCAGGTTAAGTGCTGTGCCACCAGGGCATCGTTCCACCTGGAGGTGTGTCAGTCCTGGCTCTGGAGCCGTCACTCCAGGCTCATAATGTCCTGCACAAGTGTAGCAGCCTTGGTGAAGCTCTAAGGAAGCCTAAGTATGCAAAAATTTGTGGGGTTATATTCATTTTGTCTGCCACTCACACAAGCAAAGCTTTAAAATAGAGGAGATCCTGAACCACTTGTGGCTTTGCAGTAACAATATAAGTATCCGGGGCACAGTTGTTGAAAATCTGAGTACTCTAAAGGTTCAAGTAGTACCAACACATCCCCCATGGGATAAGGCCCTGCAGGACAGCAGCATGACACTGGAACACAGCTGTGTGCTCTAAAGAGGATCAGGGATCCTGCCCCAGGCCCTGTTTCACAGCACACACACCCCCAACTCCACCTGCACTCCATGTCCACCCATCCACTAAAATTATATTTTCCATACCATCAATAAGTTTCTTTCCCCAGTCTCAGGGTGACACACAGACATTGATGGGAGCTCAGCAATAAATCCAAGAGGCAGGTAGATATTAGCATATTATTTGCAAACTCGAAGACTGAAGTCTTGAGGTGTCCCTGGTATGAAAATCAAGCCCTTCTGTCCTTCAGCCCCTCACTTTTACACATCACAGAGTTACAGTGTGAACAGACAGTGCCAGAACAGAAATCAGGCTCTGAATCTCAGCTAAATGCTGCTGGAAACTTCAAATGAAAAGCTCCCCAGCCTGACGTTGTTCCTGTTCAGCAACACACGCTGTGGTGCTGCCTCACGGGTGAGACAAATTGCTGCTCTAAGTCTATTAAAAAGGGGGAAAAAAAGGCCACCATATGGTGCTGACTGCAGTAGCTCTTAGCAGGTGAAACCCATCCAGAGCAGCAGCTTCCATACTTAATTATTGTGACAAATTCACTCATTCCAGGTGGGAATTTTTTGTTTGGGTTTATTTATTTATTTATTTTTATTTTTCGCTTTTTAATGTGCTACTTCCACCCAGAAAATAACACTGGGGATAAGAGACAGGGGGAGGAGAGAGAAACCACACATCCCATGCAGATGTTTGTGCCACCCAGAAAGGGATGGATTCAAGCAGGAAGTTTGTGACAGTGAAGTCATCACAGGTGTTGGCACATGAGGAAGGATGTAAAGTAGCAGGGGGATTCTCACACATCTCCCTTGACTTCCCTTTCAATCTGCCTTGAGCATCTAATTAACAGCAGCACAAACACCCCAACACATCACACATCAACACACACAACACACATCAAGGCTGATGGAGATGGTGAAGCCACACAGAGCCTGCCCAGCCCACCCACACCACCCTCACACCCGACCAGGGCAGCATAAAAAACAGCATTTACAGAGTATTTACAAGAACATGGTCTCAGGTTCAATACATCCCAGACTGTGCAAGATGCACAGGCACAGAGTCTGCCCTTTGATGTGGAGCTGTGCCAAAAAATGGCTCGAGTGGATTCGTTGTGGGTGTTGTGTGAGCTCAAGGTCTGTGATGCACAAAGGAATAACACAGAGAGAGGGAATCCAAGGAATACCTTGACTACAAACCTGTCTACAGAGCAAGTGGCACAGAAGTCAATTAGCCCCATGCACAGATGAGGCACATTTCCAAATTATTTGCTATTCAGTGTAAAGTTTCACAGGTTACTGCTGGGATGCTCCACAGCCACACCTGCTCCTCTCCTACCCTTGGCTGGAGTTCTGCCTCCCACTGCCCAGTGTCAGACATTTACAGGAATCAGATTAAGTTATTCCAACAAACTGACTCTTTGTTGGTGTAACCTGTGGCACTGAGAGTCAAGGACATCATTTTGTCCTACACAAGCCCATGAGAAGTTTCCCCAGTTCCCCATGCCCTGGATCATTCCTGTCTCAGCAGTAAACCCACAACACAATAACCTAATTCAAGCACCAAGAAATGCCCCTTTCCAATTAAAATAATCAAAAAGCCCCAGAGATTTGATTCCCTGTTCTTTTTTTTTTCCCCAGGATAAACACTTCAGGTGAACTCAGCTGATTATATCTCTATCACCAGCTGAACTCCTGAGGTTCCCACAGCCCAGCAGATTCACTGCCTTGATCATTTCACACCTACAAGTTGTACATTAATTTTTTAACATCATCCTAAATCCAAACTCTTTAACATCTTGCAGAGGGGATAACACAGACATTTGAAGCAGTGATTAAGTAATTTCCTTTTCCTTCTAAAAGCCCCAATAAAACTTTCACTAGCAGAAACAGCCAAGAACTTGCCCACATCCAAAACCAGAGCTTGCATAATTTTATTTCATTATTTTAAATAATTCTTTAATTACCAGGTGTTGGGTTTTTTCCTTTCCTTCATACAATCCTACTTAAAATCTTAAGGGAAAAAGCCTTTTTGTGGTCCTTCCACGTTCTCACTAATTTCTTCAAAAAGCCTACAGTAATTTCCCTGAATAGCTTCCAAAATGAATCCCATAAAACAGCCTCTCTCACTGGAAATGTCTTGAGTCAAAGGATCAGCTCCTTACAGGGCTTATGTGGGGGAAAACCCCCCCAGGAATAAACCACCCACGCAAAACAGTGTTTGTAATTTTAAATTCATAAACACACATTTTAAATTGTGTCCACCCTGAGCTGCAGGCGCCTTCTGGGAGTGAGAAACTCCCCAAAACAAACAGCACAAGGAGGGGTCACAGATACACCCACCCAGGGTGGGAATCCCTGCCCAGGCTCTGTCCCCCAGGTCCATCTGCTCCAGGATCCCTGAACCAGTTTGTCCTGGCACTGCTGCCATCGGTCACACTCCCAGCATGGAAAGGGAACCTTTTTCTCCTTCATATGGCACCGTCCCCACTTCTTATGTAGTTAATATTTTCCTACTTGTTAACAGATTTTGAATCCAACATATAAATTCTCACACAGAACAACATGACAAGATCCAGAAAAAGGTTGTTGTAGCCAAAGCACTGGGTGAAAGCTGCCCCAGGGCCCAACCAGGCTCCTCAGCTGAGGCCATTCCTGCTCACTGCCTGTGTCCCCTCAAACACATCGTTTGCTTCCACTGGTTTGTCCAAGGAAATTACCTATTGCTCTAAATAGAAATAAACAGACTTATTATTTCAAACAATAAGGCTTTTCTGACCACTACCTGAAAACAGGGGCCCAGGTAAGTTTTGATTAAGTGTGTTCTGCTGGCTACATGAATTCTATTGTAGAATAACTCAGATTATGAGCATTTCTGGTGCATCTTAAACAAAATCCCAATATTCAGCAAACATTTCCTGCTATGCTTGCTATGGCAACCAAATGGTCTGAATCGAATCTGAATTCCCAAACTAGTTTAGCTATTTAATGTATTGTGGACACACCTTTTAAATGATTAATTCCACTGAACACAAAAGGAGGTTCAAAAAGAACCACTCGCTGCAGGTGCACAGGCTGATAAATTGTTGTGAACTTGTGAAAGGCAAGTGAAGTTGTGTGAAAAATCAGTGTCACCACCTGGTCACAGGCACCCAGAGGGGGCTGAGTGACAGAAGCAGCGTGTCAGCTCCACACCTCTGCAGCCTGATGGATGGGGTGTGACATGCTCTGCTCCTCAGAGCTCTCACCACAACCTGTCCCACCCCCTCCCCTCAGCAGGAGCAGCAGGGATGGCACCAGCACTGGGGTGTGCCCTGTGCTGCCTGGGCTGTGACAACACAAAGGCCAAGCCCCACAACAGCAGAATAAACCAAACCCAAGTGAGTAAAACCAACACCTAAAGCAACTGCAGGATGAGAGCGAATCCTCCACACCACTCCCACTCCCAAAGGCACTAAAATATCCCTTATAAAGGACACACCACATGAGAGCACATCACCCTCGCCCTACCCAAGGCAACAAAAGCAAGAACAAACAAGGATGAGTCTTTTAACTGCAAGGGCACAAATAGGTGGTTTGGGTTCCTGATCAGCTCAGTTCAGAATTGGTAATTTGTCAGGTCTGGATTCAGGACCAAACCACCAAGACCCCCCCACACTTGCTCTTTCTCACTTCATCTGTCACATAATCCAAAGTGATCTGTAGGACTTGCATTGTGGAGGGAGGAGAGCCACCAATGGAGGAATTCTCTAAGGAACAGCAAGGCTGACCTCACGTTTCAGGAGCTGGGGCCAGTTTCAGATAGTGATCTCTCTTCCAAATACTTTCCCACCACTCCAACCTTACATGTTCTTATATAATGAATAATCACACCTGACCAATTATGAAGGTCAAGCCACTCACAGTGGTCCACTCCTGATCCAGTTCCAGCAATTCCATGTGAATTCTAAAGCAACAGCAGTACCTGGAGCCATCTCCAGGCTGGAAACATGAGCTCACACTTCAGTTTTATAGGACACACAAACTGGCACGTTGTTGCCCTCTGTTTTATCCACACTTGGGTCCTTCCAGTACAACCCCTGAATGTGTTTCATTCCACTCAGTTCACCTGCAGTTAATCCAGGATCCAGTGGTGGACTTTCCACGAGTAGGCTCAGGATTCTGCAGCCAATGCTCTAAGGGACAACTCTACCCCCTCTTGCTTGATGAACTGATGAATAAGAGATTTCCACATTAATCTGAGCTTCTTCCAAGAGTTCAATGCCCAGAGCAGCCTGACAAGCCCCCAGTCCATGCAAAGAGAAAGGTGGGATGCTTTACCACCAAGGGAATGAGAAGTTGGAGGGAGGACCATCCTTAGGGATCCGTGGGCTGAGCAGAGGGACAGGATATGACTGGCAAATGCAAGATGAGAACTTCATCCCAAATTAAAATATTTGGACAGCTCAAAAACTTACTGACCACCACTCTTGCCTTTGCCATAATGGTCATAACCTTACACTCTCTGTTCACAAACAATTCAGCCTCTCAAAAATTTCCTACAGGAAAATGCAGTATTAAATCAGAATGGCTCAGGATCTCAGCTCCCTTTGTTCCCTGGTGCTGCAGGGAGGGATCTGGGCAGGGGGTGGGGGGAGAGGGAGGGTGCCATGAGCAAAGCTGGCTCTGCTGATTTCTTGTAAATACCATAAAAATGAACACTTGACCATAATCTATGAATTGGATATCAAGAGAGAAAATAACTCTTAGAGAAATGAGCGCCTTTAAGTGCTTCTTGAGCATCACATGCAAGCAAACAGTTATGAATTTTCCATCGTGGCACGAAGCACCGTGTCAGGCAGGATCAACCCCATAAAATTATTTTGTGACAATACATGTAAATGGTTTTAACATTCTCTGTCCCTCCAAAGCGACAGCAAAGACTACCCAAGCCATCTGAGAGTTCAGGGCTGTAATGGGGCCTTTGAAGAGATTATGTGCAGACTAATCATATATTTTCTTATGGAGACATTCCACAATCTGAAGTACCACATTCACACAGCACATTTTGCCTTCCACAATTACCTCTGAAAGAGCCACTGAAAAATTACACACTGTGTAGACAAGCATATATCTAAATGATATGCATGTCTAACAGAAATAGATTATTTTCAAGGGGTCCTAAACCCAGCTCTCCCATTTTTAATGCAACTGCATGTAATAATAATTTATGGGTAAGAATCCATGCATTTCAATCAGGTACACTCAACTCCTAGGGCTTTCTGTTTGCTCAGTTTTGCATGTTTATATATATAAAAAAAAAAACCAGATTTTTAAAGCTGTTACTTTTGCTTTTTTAAAATGTGAAAACAATATATTTACAATCCTCACAATGCTGAAATACCTTCAAAAAAAGAGGTATTTATCAAAATACAGGAATTTGATGACAGTCACTGTGAGATGTCTTCAACACACCTTCACTATGGATCCTGTGGAGTGCCTTTCCCACCAAACTCTATTCTCTTTATTCCCCACCTATGATTCCCAGGAACTCAGCCATCCAACCTTGGTATTCCAGATGTCATCCCAGTCAACTGACTCAAACAGCAACTGGCCAAAAGCGTGAGTGTCCCAGGCCCCACATTCCCACTGGAGCAGGAAATAGTGGAGTTAGAGAAGCCCACAAAGTGTTTTTTAATTTAAAACCCCCAAATCACAGACACGTGCACACACACAACCACCTTGTTTGGGACACAAAGAATTCCTCTTCCAAATCCTGCTGTAAGTGATGCTGATACAAACCCAAGAAACTAAGATACGATGACACTGGTGGGAGACTCAGATCAACCCAAAACAAAAACCTACTGGTCACCACAGGAAATTTTGCTGATTGCCCCTTTTAAAAAAAGTCTGTTTCATATCCAAGTGTGCCAGCAGATGAATGAAATTTTACATGGGTTTAGGAAACCTTTAGGCAAGATGAAGAGGAAACTGTGGGGCTCCTGCTTGTTCCAGAGCTCAGCCATTCCATGAGCCCACGGGAAGGTGGACCCATGGTTGTGAAAGCTGGAGAACACAGAGAACATCTCAAACCACAGATATATCTGTCTTCAAAGCTGCACCACATCACATTACACCAGAAAGCCAAACATTATCTGTGCCTCACCAGAAGGTGGGCTGTGAGCACCATCCCAGGGGATGAGGAGGTGAAGCACATGGGTCCTCACCCACTGCACCAACAGTTCAGCAGCAAAGAAAAAGCCACAGTGTGCCTGTAATTCCTCACCCAAGTTTCTTTTCCTTGATTCTGTGTTCGTCTTGGCCTCTCTCTGTTCACATGAGCAGCTGTACAGGACTAAGTAGCAAAATAACTTCTTTGCTCTGCATTTCAGGGGGATGATGTCTCAGTGTCACCTCCTGTCCCCACAGAGACAGGGCTGGCCTTACTCTGCAGGTCCTGAAGACACCACTGAGCCTGTCCTGGTGCTGGGCACAGAGGGAAATACAGACAAGCCAGACCACAGAACACAGCTGCCTTTAGTACCTTCTCTAGCACAAAGAAATTAATCCCATAATCAAAGTCCATGTCCAAAACGCCAAGGCTTGTCTCCAATAATAATCTTGCATCTGTAAAACCCCTGGAACAGGAACATGAGGTTTCCTTTCCTTCTGTGTTTTACCACAGAGAGAGGAGAAGAATTTCACTTCTCTGCCCCATTCCTGTACCATCCCTGAGCCCTTATTGAAGTAACTGACTTTGGGTGCAGCAGCAGGAAGAGACTCCAAATTGCCTTTCAGGAACTTACTTAAAAGGAAAATAAAAAAACAAAAACCCCACCGAACTCAGAGCACCTTTTAAATTTTCTTTGTGTGAGGAGCAGTGCATTAGATCAGATAAGGGATATTAAATGGCCTTTAAGTCTGACAGCAAAGAGCAGCTCTAATGGGAGTCCCAGATTGCACTGCCAGCACTACAGGGTACTTACAAAACTGCAGCATCAAGATGCCAGAACAGTGCCATGACCTATATTTCCTGCAAACCAATTTTCTTCTTTGTAGGGTGGATGGAAGGAATCCAACTGTTTTTTAAGTTCCTTTTCTTTCTGCTGGAACTGTGCCTTGTCACACTCATTTCTCCTACACCCAACTTTGTGCCCCAGAGCATTTAAAGCAGGAATTATCTACAGGCTATTTCAGAAATTATAAACAATAAATGGTGAAAAATCCGTGGTTAGGTCACAATTACTGGATGGGAGCAGAATTCTTTGTATCTCATTTCCCTACTTTTAAAAGAAACCAAACCCCAAGAGGGATGCAGGTCACACATTCCAAGGAATTCCTGTGCATTCAGTATTGATGGAGCACAGCTTAGATCCTGTCACCTCATGCAAGTTCAGACCTCAGAATTACAAGGTTCCCCACACTCTGCACCTCTTGGTACTGCAGTTTTATAAACATTATAAGCAGGCAAACAGTGAGCTCACAGTGACAGCCCTCCCTGAGAGTCTGTTAATGCAGCACCCAGAAAACCCACTGCAAGGACAAGGCAAAACCACCCCTGAGGGCTGAAACACTGGGAGGGAGACAGAGCTCCTTCCCATCTCCAAGGCTTGTCACTTGGGTTTTGCACACATGAGGACACCTGAATTTTCAACATTCATATTTATCAAAGTGAGGTGTTTATTCCTTTGGTTATTCCCACCCTGTGGGGGAAATCGTATCCTTTAAGGAGAACACTAAAATCAAAATAGTATTTTTAGAAGAAAGGAGTATCTCTGTCTGATTTCTTTGACTCCTATAGCCTTGTGATATCCCTAAAAATTCCATTTTTGCCTTCAAAGGAGGAACTTGCCTCATTTGTTACACGTTGAGAATGTTAATATATCGAGAGTGGTCAACCAAACACCTGAAAGGCTTCATGATAATCTTGTTTCCATCCCCCACCCCCCTTAGAATCACCCTTTGCCAAATGCAAACACTCCCTGAGGCAGGGAAATTTGGGAACAGGGCACCTGATGCCGCTTTTATTCCCAAATTGCCTCACGTGTGTTGGGTGTCAGAGAGAGCCATGTTGTGCCACAGCACCCACTTGTCTCAGGAAAATTGAAATCATTCTGTGTCTAACACTTTGAATGATTTCCCAACTTCTCACTTGCCCCATCTGCTCCTCTCAGCTCAGTCTGATTTGTTTTAGCCTTTGTGTCTGCAGTGGCACCAACAAAACTGCAGCATCACTGCAAGCTCCTCTGCCATGGAGCGCTGCCAAGGCAGGCAGATCCACGCTCCTCCAAGAGAAAAACACCACACAAACAGGATCACTGTCTGGTTCTGCTGTCCCTCCCTTCCTCCAACACGGAGCCATCAACACTGCACTCTAAAATAATGGCACCTGTAAGATAACCAACATTTATAAATCAGGTGATCACAGGATACAGCAAAGCACGAGTGCCACAGAGCCTCAGTCTTATCTGTGAGTTATCCCAATTAGCTTAGGAATTAAGTCAGAATTACTGGAGCTTAGGCAGCATTTTGCTTCTTTGCTGTTAGCACAGAATCTACAGAACCTTCCAGGTAAAAAATACCAGGTGCTTTCCAGCATTCAAAATACGGGGATACTGAAACCAGACACAGAACTTGCAGAGAGGTGGGAGAATTGATAAAAACAGTAGGTGAGATATGCACATCAGAGGGGGTTTGGTTAAGGCAGTGCTGTCCCTGAATTGCAACAGAATCAGGGTACACTCACCCAGGGTTTTAAACAGGATCTTAAATATTACAGAATCACAGACTATTCTGAGTTGGAAGGGACTCACAAGGATCATCGAGTCCAACCCTTAAGTCAATGGCCCACACGGGGGATTGAAGCCATAATCTTGGCATTATTCCAGCCAAGTTTTAACCAACTGAGCTCATCTCACATGAAGGAAGAAAGATGGTAGAAATAAGCACATGGGGGGAAAAAAAAAGCCACAATCTGCCCATACAAGTCTCCACTGGAAAAGACTCCGGTCTGACTGAGCAGAACCTTGAATAAAGAAACTAAAAAATCCCTCACACACATTTGTTCATCTTCCCACAGGCTTTAAAAGTCAGTGATCACCAGATCAGTGAGAACCCACGAGGGTGCAGAGGTACCTGTGAGAAGGGAATCAGTCCAGGACTCTCCTGAGCCACCAAGCACTGAATACACAATAATACTGCACTACAACTGGTGGGGAGCAGCACTGAGAGCTCACAGCCCTGACTGTTCCATGTCACTGAGAGCACCGTGCTGAAAAGAGCCCAGAACTCTGGCAGTGCTCTCAAGGTGCCTTGGGTTTACACTAGGGGAGGTCTTGAGGCCAGTGAAAAAAATGCAAACCTCTCCAAAACCTTGGCATACGTTTCTTAAAGTGCAAAGTACCAACAGCACCAGTGACTCAACACAAGGCCTGGTCTGGTATTTTCAAGAGATGTTCAGGATGGGTCAGGTCACCACAAACTTCTGCTCCGCTTCAGTGAAGCACAAAGTGATGTCCCTACACTTCCCACCCCTGGCAGAGCTCCACTCTACTGACCCACTTCTCTGGGACTCCTCACATTTCCCTCAGTGGTGTATTTTTCCCCAGTGTTCAGTCCCTCCTTCCAGTGAGGCTGATGACATTCAGCTTTACAGTTCAAGAGACACGTGGCCATCCCACCTTTAAAGACAAGTCACCAAACTCGCAGCTGCTGCAGCACCCTGAACAGCCAGGAACAGAGCTGGGCTGGCCCTCAACTCAAGGAATGTTTCTCAGCATCATTGGGGGTAAATGAGGCAGAAAGGGAGTGAGCCAGGCACCTGCAGAGCTGGGAGCACAGTCAGGTGTGGGAGCTGCAGGGGGAGCAGAGGTGAACAGAACCAGAGCCAGCACCCAACACTGCAAGGTAAAATATGATGTAGAGTAGGAAGAGAAATCTCCCTGGCAAAATCTCCCTGGCTGCTGCATCAACTGCTCCAGTGAAAGGCACTGCTGCTTCAGTAAAGGGGGGAAATAAATCAGGATACACATCAAATTAACTGCCTTCAATGGCCATGGCATTTTCCTTCAAAAAGCACAACTGCTCCCATCTCTGTTCCAGCCTGCTCACACCTGCTGGCAGGTACAAAACCTGTTCCATTCCTGCTCTGCACTTCTGCAGTCAGGGCTCTGTGATTTCCCTGCACTGTGACAGTCTCAGCAGCCCTGACATCCAGCAAAGCTCCAATCACGGATTCTTAGTTGGTTACTGGTTTGTTCCACGACATATTGAAAGAAAAGCCACCGGCCTGATGTCTCCAGCCAAGTGCAAAATACATTATTAATGAAATTACAGCGAGGAACCTTTCTGTACAGCTCCTTTGTTAAATAATTCCAGACAAGTCCATTGCACAATTACAGCATCTGAACTTTGCTTTTCCAATGTTGCCATGTGTAATCTCCACTGTGTGTCTGCACTTGAAGGGATAATCTGAAGGCACCAGAGCCTCTAATAAGTGGGATTATTAATAAACTCTACTCTGGGTCCTCCCACTAACAACTGTCATTGGACCCTGCACGAGGTGACATTCTTACTCCCAGATTATTATTTTATTTCTTAAAAGATTGTATATGGGAAGTTACAGGAACAGACAAGTATTTCCACAGAAAAACAGCCTATTTGAAAGACAACCATTTAAAATCAAAAGTACTTTCTTGATCTCCAGAATTAGAAAGGATTGGGCAAACCACAACCCACAGGACCACCAGTGATGCTCAGCACAGACCATTCCTCCACAGGGGGAGAATGTTTGGTCTCCTGTGATCAGGCACTACGTAACCTGGGCTTGTGCAAAGTAACCTGCAAAGGAAAGAATAAAAAAGGCAAAGGAAAGAAACAAAATGCCTGATCAGTCCATATCAGCATCATCAAGGAAGGTTCCACCAGGACTGAGCTGCTCAAGGAGTTGGTAACAGTGCTCGGGCATTCCTGTCTCAGTAACCTGTGCAAATCTGGCTCAAGATGATAATCATCAACCTAATTACAACCTGACAGCCCTTCAATGGTTTAGACAGTGCTTAAGATTTTATCACAAGTCTCATGATATTCAGTATTCTTCTTAAGCCCTAATTCCTCAAGTCAAGCAACTACCCAAGATTCTCCACTCCCAATAAACGTGGAGTTTCCATGCCATGAGCTTGGAGCAAAGCTTCAAACATGACCTACATGCAATATAGTGGTTTCTAAACTTTCTCTTTTTTTTAATATATAAAGTTCTGTTGGTCTCTCTGCAAGCTTTGTACAGCTGTAGAGCTGGGTACAGGTATGTCCAACACCAGTACTGAATGAGAACAAGCAGCTCCAGCACACAGATCATCACACTGTCCAACACCAAGGGTAGAGCACGGATCACCAAGGGAACAAGAGGCTTAAACCACAGCCACTGGTTAAAAACAGTGAAATAAACCACCTGCACAACAAATTACCTCAGTTTTCTACACCTCTGCAACACGGGGTGCTTTGCTAGAACAGAACATCGTTTCTCCTTTCTTTTAGAAACACCTTCTCCCACCTCCCATCCTCGAACAGCTTTAACTCAAGCCCAACCCAGAAGGCAGCAGGGCAGAGCAGAGGGTGACTACCCTTTGTCCTCCCTGTGTGAGGAGGTCCTTGTGGCTGGAGCAGGGGCCAGCTGGCCCTGTGAGCAGTGCCCTCGACTCCTTGGCAGTCCCCCAGAGCAGACACATATGGTGGTAACTCCCCAAACACATTTCAGCCTCCAGGCATTTGTGAGCCTGGTCTGTCTGTGCCAGAAGCAGTTCCACCCCTTTTCTGGGTCCCCAGTCCCCCCACCAAGTTTTCCAGAGGACTGTTTGGGCTTTCAGCACCCTCCACACCCCAAGGCAGGGGGAGCTTTCCTGCAGGAACGCCCTGTGGGAAGCTCTGGCTGTGTCTGCTGCCTGCTTGGTTCATGTGACATCTTCACTTCATTAAACAGAAGAGGCAATTCCTTCTGCAGTTCTCCATATGGTTTTGTAAGTCTTTATCAGAAGTGCTTTCTTTTCTGGGCTGACCTTCTCCTGTCCCACTGCCTCTCTGATGCTGGGGTGACATGAAAGCTTTGTCTAATGAAGGTCTCTCACACTCAGAAAACACTCAGCTAAAAATCTCTCATTTTTGTGTCTATGAAACAGTTCTTGCCTTCCTAACCAATCCAAGCCTAAGCAGAACCTTTAAAAGCAGAATAGTTACCTCATTACTCCAGTTTTGTTCCAGATTATGTTTGGAAGACATGACAAAACAGAATTAAAATTACATAGTTCAGAAGGAAAATGAGATACCCATGACTTCTAAACTGAGATCTCCCTGGCTTTGGATCAGGAAGCCTTCAGGTCCACCACATCAAACCAGCAGGTGGGAACTTTGATAATGCAATGAGAGAGCTGGTAATGCTTCAACCCCTGACCTGCTGCAACAGCCAAGAGGGTGAATATTCACTGCAACCCTTCTGATTTCCTTCTACACTTTCTAGACTTGATTCCTCAAGGAACCTCAAATATGGATAATAAAAACTGAAACATGTCAGACGCTCTGCACAGCTGACCTTCACATAAAATCATTCCATTCATTAACATGTAAAAATGATGCATTAGTACCCAACATGCCTGTTAGGCTTTGTAACAACAGCAGGGATGCTGCAAGGCTTTCCTTTTTTCCCCAGCAGTGTGGATTTCCACAGCTCTAAGCCAAGTCCTAAATGTGCTCTACCAAAGCAGAATTAGTATTTGAGAGCAGAATTAGTACTTGAGAAACTGGAGATCCTGAAGGCCTGATCCACATTCTTCCATGTCCACTACCCATGGGGTAACTGCTGGGAATTCACTGGTATGGAAAGCCACTGTGGAGCACTTGTGGTCTAAGTGACCCCAGCAGGAGCCACAGAGAGCCACCCCCAGCCTTTACTCCAACTCTGCACAGACCTCCTGTGGACCAAAACCTTTCCCATCCCAAAACACTGAACTAATATAATTTAAAGCATGAATTTAAGCCCATTTGAAAGGCTGCAAAGCCAAGTGCAAACATGGTTATTTCAACACCAGAGTTGCAATTCTCAGTTTAGCCTCAGCTTACTGGAGGCATTTAAACATTAAATCTATATAAACCAGTCCTAATCTGAAAGATGTTTCTGATAAGGGTCTGAACCAGCTTAACAGAGCAGGGGAAAATAAATCAGGTGAAAGTGAGACTTGTTCAGTGATCATGTACATCTCAGACCTGTGACTGGAGGGACTTTGGTCTACTGACAGTAATCACACACTTTAACACAAGCCCAACATCATCTCTTCATTCACCAGACAAATAAAATTTCATGTTGGAAAACAGTAATGACAACAGTTAATATTTTCAGTAATAAGTTACCCTCACAAAGAGCACTTGACCTTCGTTGTAATTTCCACACAGCTTGCAGGAAACCACCTGAGTGTGTATAAAATGTAATGAATAAAGAAATATTAAAAAGGATAGAATGTTATTAAAGCAGGTCACAATTCAAACAGCACAACAATTACCGAAAAAATGATGTTTGAAACTCCATCACTCCCAATCCTTCTCACGCTGGATGAGCTGCTCTATAATTTATCTTGCCTAACAACAGCTTCTGTCCATATTGTCTCTCTCTGTCCCCAAAGAATCCATTCCAGCAGCCCATGTCCCACATGACAGCACAATGCCCACCTGAGGCAGGGGATGTCACAGAGCACAGCTTTGCACCTGGACAGCACAAGATATGCAGCAAATTCTCTCAGGCAGTGCAAGTGTTTGGTGTTATTTTGTGGGTCAAGTCACACAGAGGCAGATGGAATGGGCACTTTATTTACATGGGAAGTCCCTAAACCCATTCACTTTATTTATGAGGGACAAAGTCCAGCCTTACACAGCCATCTCAGGATCCTTGGACCAAATCCTTTGTTATCTTACAAAGATGAGCAAGAGTGGTTTCCTCTGAGGCTTCTGGATGACAGTGATGATTCCTTTTGACATTACATTCCACATTTTCTGAACATCTTCAAAAGCTCAGAGTTGAGATTTGATTCCCATTCTAAGAAGGGAAGAGCACAATTAACACCCACCTGTATGTCAGGGCGAGTCTGACAGAGCTGTGACAGAGTGAGGAGACTCTGCCCAGCACTCAGAGCTGCCCCTCACATTTGTGTGCCCCACAACCCCCACACACTGCACCATAACCCCGTGTGACACAGCTGGGAATGGCCACCTCTTCACTTCTAACCACAAATTCAGGCCATGGATGTCGATATTGGCTTTAGTCACCCCTACACAGATCACACAACGATCCAAACTGTCCACAAATACATGAAAATAGAGAAAGCAATCCCTGCATACAAAATGTGTCACTTTACACAGTGTGTGTATTTTGAGTGATTTTGAAACAGCATTTTAAATTACTGACACTGATGTTACCATGAGAGTTTTGGGGGAAATTCCTACATAAATAGCAAAAGTATTTGCTACAAGGAGAGTATTAACCCTGTTATCTTCTCATTATCTGTGTTACACGTGAGTATCAGTGGCACACACGGGTTAGAAGCACAGCCTCCCTATGTCTGAGCCTGTGGAAATCCAAAGTCCCAGGACAGGTCTCTTCCAGCAGGAAAGGAAAGGGAAAATAAAGTACCTACTATTACATCGCCCTTTTTGTTAATCAAATTCCAGGGTGAAGTCTGGATGCTTATCTAGTTTTATCTCCCAGCATCTGCCTCATGACCTCTCAGATACTCTGCGAGCACTTTGATAAAGAGATTAAAAGGTAACTCAACAGATCCAGAGCAATCCCCAAGCTCCCAGAGGCACATTTGACTGAACCACAGCAAAAGCACCATCCCTGAACCCCCAAAAGAACACAAAACCTCTTTTCCCCCCGAGAAGCTCATTGATTCCCCTGCCTGCAGACCCACATTTGTAACCAGACAATGACTTTTTACAGGGAAGAAATGTGTGTTTGTTGGTTCATTTCAGAAGAGATTCAACTTCAGATTGCTAAAAGGAGAATTGTGATTATAGAGAAGAAAATATGTTATGCATCAACTCCTTTCTCCAGATACACCAGTTTCAGTAAGATTGATCATCTGTTTACATTAACAGATGATTCTTCAATCCATTACTCCTCATAAAACAGGGAAAAAACCCAGCACAGTAGGGAAGGAGGGAAATATGTCCATGGCAGGGGGACTGGAACCAGCTGATCTTTAAGGCCCCTTCCAACCCAAACCATTCTATGCCATGGCCAGCCCAGGCTGTAGGGGAACCATCAAAATTGGAACTGGGCTTTGATGTGCAATGCTGAGGGTCTGGATTTCCTTTCAATTTAGCAGCTCAGGGTGAAGAAAACTCCTGGACACGTGGAATTGCAAGGCAGGTGTTCCCAGAAAGCCTTGAGCCCGTGGGAGGAAAGCAGATTGACTAAAGCAACTCATCCTGAGGGAAGGCAAAGCACTCACTTCACCCTCATGAAGAAGTGAAAGCTCAGGCTTTCAAATGAGATGCAAAATAGAGCCCTGACCATTCATCGTCATTAAAGATCCCACGACAATTCCTGCAAGAGTAAAAATGTTAACTAACATGTCCTGGCCAATATCCAACTCGGATAATTGCATTCTGCTTCCTAAATTCCCCTTGCAGTTTCAATTGGATTAGTTTTTCTTCATTTCTCTTCCCTAAACCCCTCCTGCATAATGTTTCCAGCCTGGAATAGCTGCTCTATTCCACTCCAGAGGTGTGTGAATTACCAGTGCTGGGCAATCCCAACATACAGTTTGGATATATTAGTCAGGGAAAACACTCTCTGAGCCAGAGTAATACCCTCACCTCTCACTGAGGAGCGTTTAACTCCTCAAATGAGAAATCCCTCTGATGCTAGTAAGATTTATTTTTTCCTCTAAAAATATTGCCCTGCAAGGAATGGTATCAAACCAGCCTCCTGCCAATTAGAAAAGTCCTTTGCTGGGCCATATCCTCAGCCTCAGGAAACAGCTGCAGATGCTTTGACTTCAATAGAGCTCTGCCTCATTAAAACAGGAGTAAATATTCATACAGTGTTTTTCCACTAAGTCACTCATGTTTAAATGTTGGAAGAATCAAAGGAGTTGGCTGTTGAATGCATCAATCTGTGGATGTAAGAGAGGAATATCAGAATGTGTTCCTTCCCTTTTAACCAGCTTACAAATCTTCTTGCTGCTTTAAGGGAAAGTTGGAGGTTCTTTAACTTGGCATACTGATGAAAAATGAAAGTGCAGTGAAATATGAATCTCCTGTTGTTAGGTGCATTCTACTGTAAGTACTCCCAATATTGTGGAGGCAAACTGAAAAGTCCTGACCTGATGCACTTGCTGAAACAGAAGGAGCAAAGGTGATTTATGTGCATAAAAGCAAAAACTGACAAGCCTTTGATTTTCTTGCAGAAAGATCCCAAAACGACTGTCAAGACTGCTTAGGCTTTTTGCCCTCTGCTCTTCCTGTAATAGGACCATTTTATCCAACATGCTGGTTTATAGGCAGTGTGTATGGGGTCATTTCCACCTGCCATCCAGGTTACTCAAAGGAATCCTCCTCATTCCCTCTCCCAAGAGCTCTTAGCAGCAAAGATCAGCTTGTTTTCCCTTCCAGCCTGTTTTGGCATCTCTGGTAAAGCATAAAACCACAAACATGCCACTTGCTGCCTTCTTTAGAGCTCTGAGAGCAGAAGGACATCCTCACAGACCCAAGAGATCAGCTGTAGGCAGCCTGCAGGGGGATGAACAGGGAACACAGGGAATTACACCCATTCTGGGATTTCCTCAGTGCCATAACCCCCTCCTTTGCCTGTTGTAGACAGAAGTCCATTGGAAGGCATCCCCATGTCCAGCCCCAGGCTGGGCAGGCTGCAGCATCGTTCTTGCTGCCCTGCACAAGGTGTGGGTGGAACAGGGTGATGGGAGGCCTCCATCCCAGGTCAGCAGCAAACACTCCAGTGGGTATGGAAGGGATGGTGACATCAAAGGCTGGTACAGGAGAGGGAACACCAGGCACAAGCATGACTGAGGCTCACCTGACAAGCACAGATGGATCTGATGTTGCATCCTAACAATATTATTTAAAGCAAACAGAATTATTCTCTCTCCCGGCCCTGGTTTGAGCAGTTTATGCATTTAATTCAATTTTAAGAGCTATGTATTTGTTTACTAAAGCAAATAAAAACAAGTAATGAAGAGCTGCAGTTAGAGAGAAGTAACCAACCTGCTTGTCTTCTGTTGAAAATTAAATTTTTAGCACCAAATATTGACATTAGAAGGTCAGCATGTCTGCTTTTCACACCTCCCAAGTACACACCAGGATTCGTGCTGACCTACACTTTAAGCTTTACATCCCAAAGAAACCACCTGAAACCAGGTGGGGTTCCTCAGAATAAACCTAAATCTCTCAATTTGCCCACACCATCAACCTCAGGAATCTTCTTTCCCTTTCATCTCTAGTTTTCCTTGCAGCATCACAGAGCAAACCAGACACAGAACAGAATGATGGTATCATGTACCACTGCACTCTACTTGGTCAAGGAAAGATACTCAAGCTGGAGACTTCTCTGTTAGTTAAAGGAAGAAGGAAGGAAGTTAAACAACAACAACACAAAAAAAAAAAAAACCCCAAAACACACACACACACAAAGCACAAGAACCTGTTGAAAAAAAAAGGAGCTTTGCTTCATTAGATTTCGGGTTAAGATTTACCACTCACACAAATATCTACAAGCAGTTTAACAGCACAGTTTAAAAAGCACAATCAGTTCAGCCCAGATTCCTTCCATCCAACATAATTACTTCCCAGAGAACTACTGAAGTCTACTAAAAACAGAGCTGCAGCATCAGAGGGTTATTTGCTCCAAGGACCTTTTTAATATGGCTGTATTGTGATACTGCAGTGCAAGAGCCTCTCCAGCCATAAAAAGAAATGCAGCTCAGAAACACAACTTGTGGGCAATGAAAAACACATTTGCTTCAATTTGCCATCATTTAATAATAGCATTATTTAACAAGATCAGTTAAAACGACCAGCCTCACAAGGCACAGCAGGGCACTCCTTCCCACCAGACTCCGAGGGCACCAAAATGAAATTCATTCCTGCAAACCAAACATTCAAAGCAACCAGCAGCACCAGAAAGACCACGTTTAACCAGGGAGAAAAACATTTTGAGACTGACCAGAAAAAAAAGAGCTCCCTCTTTACATCCACATCCACACGTTTTACTTTAAAGCTGGCAAGGAAAATAACAGTCTTCCACTGGAAGTAACAACATATTTGTCATAGCACTTTGATTTTCATTCAAAATCGAGAACATCCTGAATTTGCACACATGGGGAAGCAGCTACCAAGATCTGGCTGTATTCTGTAACACATCACTAGTCAAGCCCGTATATCCTGGCATAATTATTTTCCTACAAGGTTATGCCTAATTGGCCACTAACCTCACTGATTAATCATCTACACTACAAGAAGGCGTTGAGAAAAAGGCAGAAGGGCAACAAAATATTTATTCGGGCTGCAAATATTAAACCAAAAAGGGACAGCTGGTTCAAGTTGGTCCTTCCCGGCTGGCACGCAGAGGTGGATGTCGAGAAAACCCCGATCTAGAGTCACACACAACACACACACACACGCAAATAAGAAAGGAACGGGTGTCTCACGTTCATTCCCAGCACGGAGATGCTCACTACGGCTCTAAGTTGGCTGCGCGCGGCTCTGGAAGTGTTAAATCCTCCCGCACGGCCGCGGAGCGCGGCTCCTGCCGCTCACATCCCCGCCTGCCCGGGCATCCCTCCCCGGGCATCCCTCCCCGCCGGCTCCGCCGCGCCAGCGCCTCCCTCCCGGCGGACAAACTTTGCGCTCAACTCCGCGCTCGGCCCCGCCGGGACCCGCTCCGCGCCCCGCGCTGATGGTGCTGGTGGTGGCGGAGTGCAGGCGGCTCCCCCCGCACAGCCCCGCGGACCCGCCGCCTCCTCCTACCTGCAGCCGGCGCGGCTCCGCGCAGCGCCCCGCTCATCCTCATCCTCCTGCTCCCGCTGCTGCTGCGCGCCCGCTGCCGGGATGGATGGATGGATGCTGCGCCGCTGCTGGCGCGGAGCCTGCGCGGGCGGAGGCGGCTCCGGGCCCGGGCGGCATCGCCGGTCTCCGCAGCCCCCGCCGGTGTCCGCGCTACCGCAGCCCCCAGTCGCGGGGAGCCCGAGCCCCCCGCCCCTCCCGGCCCCGCGGGCGGGGGGCGGTGTCCGCCGGGACCCCCCTCCAGCAGCCCCGCGCTCCCCCTGCCTCCCTCCGCGCTGCTCCGCTCGCTCGCTGCTCGGGGACGCGGCTCCCAACCCGCACCAGTCCCAGCCCGCACCGACCCCCCGCAGCAGCGCGCTCGGGGCGCCGCTCACTCACCGTCGCCCGCTGCCAGCACTGCCTTCTGCCCTGCCTTCCTTCGGGGGCGGCTGCAGAAAGTCCTTCCAGCGCAGCACGGGGGGCAGCGGGGCCGCGCTGCCATCACTGCCGGCTGCGTGGCCAAGAGGTACAGAGGCTGCCCGTGGGGAACGGGACACCCGAGCCCAGCACCATCCCCGGGCAGCCGGAGCAGGCAACAGGCAGCAGCTGGGAAGATTCACGTGCACTTGGGCAGTGGAGGTTGGGCGCTCACATCCAGTGTAGACACCAAGAGGCGTTCTGGGCCCAGTGGGATGTGGCATCGCCTTTCCTTCCCATCCTGACTTCTTTTCCTTGGGATTCTGCCTGGCTGTCCCACAAGAGGTTTCCTTCCTGGCTGCTGCCTCCCCTATGCAGGAAGGTGTCTGCTCTTGCAGCTTGAAAATGGACTTGGAAGGCAGAAACACTTCGGAGTGAGAGGTTGTAGCGTCGGTAGATCCAACGTCCCTCACTGTTCACAGGTGCATGTCATTAAGTGTTTCTCTGGGAAGTCCTGGCCTGACCCTGCGCTGTCAATAAGGGACTGGCCTCGTGGGCAGTGCTCAGGAACGAGAATCACCTGTGTGCACAGGTGTATTTCTCTCTCTTCTTGTCCACTCCTTCAACGGGATGTCACCAAACAGCAAAATTAATCCCTGGCAAGGAAGAAATTCATGTGTGAGCTTGCAAACCACAGCAGTGAGACAGCGATTTAAGTTTCCGTCTAATTCTAGGAGATCAAGCTTGTAATAGCTAGAGAATGAGGCTTAAGCTGCTTTGCATATGCCTTCATATATAAGATCATTAAGACATCTGTGGTTATTGTACCTCATGGCAGAGGGAGCCTTGCTGGGGGTGTTAATAGTTGTGGATTTGGTGGTTACAGGCATGTGTTAACCTTTTGTCAGTGTGACCTGACACATTTGAGTAAACCACTTTCTCTGGCCCCAATCTCTTACCTGCTCTCCTGTGTCACATATTTATTACAAGAGTAACAGCTCTTCCTGCTTAATGGGTTTCTTCCATGCAAACCTGGAGCCGTTTGACAATGGCTGCCTCGGATATTTTGTTATCCTTAAATCCTGGGTGTTAAAAAATGAATAAAGCTGTCAAATACCCTATTGATTATGTGATTGAGGTGTACTCTTATTGCCCTTCTTATGTTGAGTACTTTCCATTCTGTTTCTTCCCTGGGGTTTGGGTGAGGATGAGAGGAGGACCCAGACCTACAAAACAGCACTGAACGTGCAGTCTGTCGGCCCAATCTGCTCCCAGCCAGCTCATCTGTGTGAGGAATGCAACTGTTAGCAAAAATATAGGTCAAATCTCAAGCCCTGCATCCTTCTGGTGTTAAATTATGGTGTCTCTCACTTGGAGGCCTCAACAGTTTTCTTCCTGATGTCTTCTTGCCTGGTAGAAAATTTGCCAGGTTCAGATAAGGATTGGATAAAGCCACAGTTGCAGGCTTGTGGTTCAGGTACCAAGGGATATCTGAGATGGGGTTTAGTTCCACCTCCAGTAGATTCCTCCCTGTGTTTAGGGAAAAAAACTGCCAAAGGCAGGCAGGGCCCTCAGTTGGGTTGAAGAGCTTGGTGTTGGTGTGAGTGACTCCCTGAGCTTTGGAGACTTGCACAGAAAGGGCACAACGATGTGTGTCTGTACAAAGGCATCTCTGCCACCCCACCCAAACAAAGAGACACACTGAAAGGGCTCTATATGCAAGGGATATGCATTTCCATTAAACGCAGATGTGCGAGCAGAAAAGCCCCACGAGTGCCTCTGAATCAGAGCGTGCTCAGCGCTCCCCCAGAGCAGAGCTCGCAGTCAGGGGGGAGCAGAGCCACAAACAGCTGGGCCAGCTCAGGAGCGAGCCCCGGGAGGGGGAGAGGCAGCGGAGATGCTGCAGTGCACAACTGCAGTGAGGGACTGATTAGACTCGTCTGGGAAGAGGCAGAGTTTGAAATGGAAATGAGGAGGAGATTTCCCTGCCACACTCCCCAGCCTCTACAGCAGACACTGCTCTGAGACAACAGGCAAGCAGGCAGCACGCTGAGGGGACTTGTGTTCCACCATTATTCAGCTCATCCCAGAGCTCTCATTTAATTGTTGCTCAAAAAGTTTCATACAGGAATGAAACATTAACAAAAAACTACTTCTAACTTCACATCTTGACATTGGTATCGAGATCTCCCTGCATGTGGAGACTTCAGCTTGTGTACTCAAAGCAGAGCAAATTAGCAGTTCCTTACACAAGTCTCATCTTTATGGGCTTGGAAACAGAATACTCCCTGCAATGCAATGGAAAGGACTCCAGAGGAGGAATTCCAAAAGCCTCACATCTGAGCTGCAGTCAGTACACTGCATAGAGTCAGAGAGTGCCAGAATGGTTTGGGCTACAAGGGATTTGAGATCATCTTGTTCCAAGCCCCTGCCATGGGCAGGGATGCCACTCACTACATCAGGTTGCTCCAAGCCCCATCAGGTGTCTGAGAATGCCTCAGGTCACAGCAACTACTCAAGCCAAGATTCCCATGAGGAAACCAAACCCACCTTCACTGACCTACTGCAGTTCTCCTCCAAAATTCAAAACTTCCAGGTGAGGATCAACGCAAACACCTCACCAACTTTTGTCTCTGCCCAAAAGAGAAGTTTGCTTTGCCTTGTCATCATCCTTCATTGCACCTTCATGGGGCTTTTCCCTCCTTTTTTATGTTTTTAGGAAACTCCTGGCTTTCTCAGGCAGGACATGACACTTCTGATGGTACCTGGAAAACAGCAGCAAGAAAAAAGATAAAGAAACTTCAGGCCTCTGTTTTAGTCTTAACAGAGTTACTTAATCAAATACATACCCAGGAATACCACAAATCTCTGTGCATTTATAAAGGTTATGAATTTTATACTGCAATGCTTTAAGTTTAGTCCTTCCCAACCATGGAACAGGTGTCATTCCCCCCAGTTTGCCAGACAGCTGCTCCTTGGCCAGTGGCACTGCCTGGAAGGAGTTCAGGTGGTATGGCTGGACTTTTTACATCTCTCACATACATACAGACACGTACAGAGATACATGTAGGGAGTTAAAAGAGGTTTCTGAGATTACTTCCCTATAAAATGCATCACATCACTGGAGAATCCACTACATACACCAAACTCCAATCTTTGGGTTAATATTCAGGGGTAAACATTAGTCTGGATCTACATCCACAATACACACCCCCACATCCTTCATCCACTGAAAGAATAATGCAGTATTTTTTATGCAGCAGTCACCTCCAAAAAATACTACTTTCCAAGACAGAAGTCAAGTAAAAAATATTAATAGTAATTGCACTATTTCTTCCTTAAAATATATTCCTCCATATAATTTCCCTAGGGGAAAACACAGACCTCTTTTGACTGCCTTGTTTTCCTTTTCTAAAGCATTTGAGAGATCAAACTTCAACAGTTTAAATATTAATTTAAAAAATGAAGTTAAAAATTTCCTAATGTTATGTCTGGACATATTTATACCAGTAGCAGTACTGTAACCATACAGGAAACAAAACCAATATACATTCCTCCAGTCAGGAATAAACTAATTTCTAAAATCAGCTATTTCTAGACTAGAGTTTATATTCGATTCATAAAAATAGAAGAATGGTGGCTTGAGGGGAATTCCTACTTAAAAGTGATTTAACAATAAATTAGTGCAAAACATACATAATGTGTGTAGGACAATTTTGCAGAAATGAAGATGGTAAATTCAGCCAAGAAATTATTTGCTGTGAATTATTCACTGAGTCCTGTTGGTTCCTGAGCCTTTATGAAGGTTCTGTGGAAAGCAGGGGGGAAAAATCAAGCATATGCAAAGCAAAACAGCATCAAAAGTCAAAGAAGTTTCCAAGGGAGACGAACTTCAATGCCACAGTAGGGTAAACAAATGGAATTATTTACAATATAACATTATCATTGTGATGATATTTTATTCATTATTTAGTCCCACACTGAGTCTCCCTTGTAGCCTGTGGTTCACGACCCAGGCGTTTTGTTCCCTCTTTCACCGACCATGTCTGTGTGTAAACGATATGGTTGGTTTAATATTTGTATCCATCCCACCAGCTACTGCCTCCTCCTGTTTAAAGCATATCTGTCTCCCTCCACCTGCTCACAGGGCCACACAGATCTCCAGGCTCCAAGAGAGTGGAAAATGGGCTCAGGATCCTGATATTGCCCTCACCTGGGCCTGAGTTTCACTGCCTGTGGCTGTTTGTGCTGCAGATGTCCAACACTCCAGCCTAAGTTTCAGGAACATCATGGTTTCCTTCCCAGTCTGCATAACCACGTGTCAGTGCAGTTCTGAGCTGAGGCACCTCTTGGTTTAATCCCCTGATCCGCAGGGATGCCGAGGGGGGCCGGGATGGGGGTGGATCTGCTCGGCAAGGGGAGGCAGCCAGAGGCGGATACTGCCCGGATTAGTGGAATCCAACTGCTACAACTATTCAAGCCTGAGACTAAGGAGGATAAAACCTCTTTTCCCAGTCAATCAATCATTGTGATCGACTTGCCAAAAAAAAAAAAAATCAGTGGGAGTTAATGAAATCAGCAGAATTATGGCAAATGACACTGCTGAGAAGGCCTTGTGTTAGAAACATCCCACCATTGCTGGGAAGGGAAGTCAACAAATGACAAGAATCCTTATAATGAAGAGCTTATCAAAGCACTTTATGCTATCAAGCACTACCTTAGAGATACCAGGTATTACTTTTCTTAACACTTAAGGAAATTAAGAGCCATGAGGATGCTTGAAACATCACAAGGCACTCGGAGCGAGCCGGGAGCGGAAGGTGACATATCGCTGTACATCCTGAGTGATTAAGGAGGTTACCCAGGAAAACAGAGAAAAAGAGTCATTGCTGGCTGAAGATGATCCCTGCTCTGCTGTCACTGCCAGTTCCATCTGAGAGCAAATCCCAATCCAAGACTTCTGAGCTTCCTTCCCAACTTCTTCTGCGTGATCCCACCACCAGCCCTACCAGAACAATTACACACTCTGTCTCCTCTCCTCCCTATTTTGGATTGTCTCAAACAATAAAGGTGTTTGCAATATTGTCTCACTGAAAACAAGGACCTTCAGATGGTGATTGCTGCAAATGAGGATTTTGCACTGGAAGAGTGAGCAAACCTCAGTAACAAATGCAAAGCTACAGGCTGTGAACAGCCCTGTGTGGCATTCTGGGCGCGTCAGACTCAGTTGGACTTGACTTGCCAAACTCATTTGATCCCAGCTCTCTGCAGCCTAATGAAACCAGGATCGGCTTCATTTGCTCCAGGTGATTTCCTAATAGCTGATTCACATTCCTCTAATAACCCATCCCCACCTTCCTCATCCAGGGTGTGCACGGAGCCAACTGAGACTCCAGCACAGGCTCTGACACTGACAAATGCCTCTGTTTGATCACCTGAGGTTGTGTGAATCTATCACATACACATCAAAATCAAACACAACATAAGGGGAGCATTAATTAAACCGTATCAAACACACACCTGACAAGACTGTGATTTAAGTATAAAACTGCCTGAAGAATTGTGATTCCATATTTTAGTTCATAACCCACTTTTTATATCATTGTACAGAAGTGAAAAGAACTGGAACACTTTCCCCCCTCCACCCCCTTGATCTGTTTTGTTTTATCTTTCAGCTCGAGCTGGCAAATCTGTCTCAGCATTGCCCATGAAAAAAGGTGACATAAATTGCTCAGAGAGTTGAAAGAGAAGAAAAACTTGTAAACAAGTTACCTATTCTCATACCCTGTCCCCTAACTCCAAAGACAGGAACAGCAGCACATCTTGCAGAGGATGCAGTTTCTCCTTCAGCTCCAAGTCTGTGAATTGCTCAGTGCAACATTTGTGCAGATACCCCTAAATTTCTTTATAAAGACCATCCAGAATATTCCAAGAAGCTGGTAGGCCTAGTTGGTTGGGCTGACTTAGCAAAGGCTACTGAAGATGTTAATCTGGTACAAACACAAATGCTTTGGACTAGACTCCTGTGAGATTTCTGACACTCCTTGCTCCAAGTTCGGCTACAAGTTGGAAGTCTAGGGGGTCTTGAGATGTACAAAGAATAAGAATTAACCAAATCTTTTCACCTGAATACATATATCTGTCATAAGTCACATCCCCACCCATCCTGGGGGAGGCAGCTGTGGGTGGGAGCTGAGAGGTGTGTGGTGCAACAGAGGAAACTGCTGTAAAGGTGTCCCAGCAGTGACCCAGGGCCAGACTCCGTGGGCATCTGGTACCTCCTGTGTTCTCTTGGTGGGTGCTTTCCAGCCTCTCTGCCATCCTTTAGTGTCAGAAAGGCTTTTGGAATACTGAAAGGCCAGGCTGGCCTGACATTTGATGCCAGGAGAGGTCAGGGGCACCACCTGTGAGTCGGAATCTGTTGGGAAGGCAACACTGTCATGGGTTTGGCCAGGTGGGCTAAATTTAGGCTTTAAAGTTCAGACTAGGCCTGAAGATTGTCAGGTGATTTGAGCTGGGCTGAGCTAGCTAACAGCTGACTTCTTTTAGCCAATGATATTGTATTCCATACCATACTACATCATCT
>JAWWEV010000004.1:3302587-3313033 GCA_035583235.1 Hafferia zeledoni | reverse complement strand
AGATAGATAGATAGATAGATAGATAGATAGATAGATAGATAGATAGATAGATAGATAGATTTTTTTTTTTTTTAATTGGGATGTAGGATAGTTCCTGATGGAAGGGACCTTAGAAGGTCGTGCAGTCCAGCATGGTCAGTTAGGAAAGCTTTGCATGCAGCAACTCCTTCTCCTAGACAGAAAAACCCCTTCCCCAGCTCACAGCAGGGAGAGGCTGCTGAGGCTCCCTCTGATCTGCTCAGGGTGCTTTGCTGCCAGACACGGAATGTCTCCTCCCTGTTCTGGCACCTCAGGAAACCCCTTTGCCCAGCACAACGTGCCAGTCCAACTTGGCATCTCTGAGCAGAGACAGAGGAGCCACCTGGCCCTGGGGTCACCACGGATGCCCCTGTGACACAGGGCACTGACCCTGGCTCGGGGACCAGGCCCTGCCCAGCAGCATTTGATGCTTTTGAGGGCAGTACAGTGAGAGTTTCACTATTTTAAAGACTCCAGATATGCCCCAGAAAATTCACTCCTCCATTCTCTCTTAAAAAAGGTCCAGATTCAGCACTGGAGATGCAGTCATGTCTGTACCTCTGTGACAGCAGGGAGACATTGGAATAGAACACCCTAAAATACAACACTGGCAGTTCCCGTTGCTTTCCATGGAAAGGCACTGGGGTCTTACAGCCTTTGCTTAAACAAATGCTGGATTCTCTAATCTCCAGAGGAAAGGCAATATCCCTTTCTCCCTGTTTGCTAAACCCCTCAGTTCAAATAAATATATATTAAAAAAAAAAGACTTCCCAACTTCCCAAATAAAATTTCCCTTCCTTCTCCCCCCAGCCTGTACCTTCCAACCCACGTTTAGTGCACAGAAACATTTCATGGAAGACATGGGAAAGCAGTTATTGTTCTCAGGCATGGATCTGTATTTTGAGTGGTACAATCTTTTCAAATTAGTAATTGTGCCTAAATAAATTCTGTCATCCCAACAGTCAGTTCTGGGATGGGAATGGGAGGAGGTTCCAAGTCTCTGGGAATCTGGCTGAGTTTTTTCTATTTCCCACACATAACAAGGAAATTCTAAACCCTTTGGTGCCAATGGTGCATCAGCACGGGGAGACTGAAATTCTGAACTCTTCAAGGATAGAAAAGCTGTTCTGGTGCCAGTCCTGCTCTGGAGAGCTGATATCAGGATATGACAGCATGGGTATTCAGATCTTCCAGAGCTTTCACCTATTCCCAGTACTAACAGAGCATATCTGAGCTTACATCTGCTCCTTATTCAGCCTATTATTGGCTTTAACTAAGTGAAAGGCAGAAATGAGGTGTCACTTAACATGGATTCTCCTACACTGATTCCCTTGTAGCGTTATCAGGATTCACACGTATTCAGACCCAGAGATGTGCTCGCTTTAGTAGATCTGACATCCTGATAAGAGATGAAACACTTAACACATCAGCCACAATGTTACACTGTCCCGAGTTCAAGGCGATATCCAGGAGATAATTCCTTCTGCAGGTGGTGAAATCTCAGTTCTAAACAACATACCCAATACTTCTCATCACTGTCATTTGAGAATGGTAAAACAAAAGCCAAAAATCCAAACCCCACAGCCAGATCTCAAGTACTGATACAAACCCAGCCCATACTGGATTTCTTTTCCTTGAACCTTTCCTGGCCTCCAAGGTGCAGCTCCCGCAGCTTTGTTTAACCACCACATGCACTGCTGCCCTCCTCTGTTTGTGCCAGTCATTATCACACTGTCAGAGCCAATCAACGTTCCAAACATGGGTGAGTCCAACACTTAAAAGTGCAAGTGTTTTTCACTTTGTTTCATGTTTTCCCAGCTCGGAGCCTCTTCCTCAGCCTGATGCTCACCTGCCATAACTGCCCCTCGAGCTGGGGCCCTGCGTTTCGGGGAGCTGTTCCAGAGCAACCCAAGCTGGGTTTAAGTGGGCTGAGTGTCCATTAGCAGACAGATTAGGTGCACTCCTGGAGTGTCTCTTCTGACTTCATTTCATACTAAAGAAATCCACTTTGTGCACTCCAAGAACCACAGTGCAGTGAATGGCAGATTACCTTAAAAGCTTAGCACTGACCTGAATTAAAGCATCAGGGTAAATACCCACCTGACAAGCAGAATTTCTTCTCTGTATCCGAGCGCTGTTTTGACCTGATTTACAGCACTACATAATACAACCCCAGCAGTTCCAGCTCCCCAGTGTTAGTCACTATTCCCTAATGAAAGAAATGTTACATTAGGTAGTTGATGAAATGAGGTTGACAGGTAAGCAAGAAGAAAAGGATGAAATCAACTTACAAAATCAAAATCCTAGAGGCCCTAAGTTACTTTTACTAAAATACACATTACTAAGAAAGAAAGAAAATCAACTTTTGAAACAAGTTTTCAGTCATAAACTTGCTTTTTTGTTTGTTTGTTTGTTTGTTTAAACTTTACATTGGCTTTTAAGTCAGTTTTTAAGAAATTAGTGCTTCAGTGACAGCTGTGATCAAAGCCTCTCTCTGCAGTCAGGAAAGAAGGTTCCTGCAGCTTCCCTGATGACAGATGTGTTTCTAGTGCTGACACACTGTTCCAACCTACTGCCTGCAACTGATTTACAGCCTCCCTAGGATGGCTTTAATATCTGTCTTTGGGGTTTGTTTAGTTATTTAGCATTCAAAATTTCTTTTTATTTCTATGCATTAATAAACCTCATAGAGGTGCTTCTTTAGCCCCTTTGAGATGTGGTTTGCAAGGTAATGTACAGGTGCAAAGTCTCATCAGTGCCCACAAGGTCCTGCTTTGCCAGAACATCCCACCTTCTCCACCTGCTTAGGTTGGATGGAGCAGGAACTCACTTGAGCTGGTGCTGGATGGACCTGGAAGAAACCAGGGAGGCCTTGAAACCAACAAGACTTGTGCACACAAAGATAGACAGATTTTTGGAAACAGGGAAGGAAACAGTCCCAACCATTTCTTCTGGTGATTCCTGGCATTGGCAAGGACAACTCTGTCTTAAGAATATGGAGTCTACTCATAGAACCACAGAATCACAGAATATCCTGAGCTGGAAGAACCCACAGAATCATCAAGTCCAACTCCTGGCCCTGCAAAGGACAACCCCAAGATTCCCACAACGTGCCTGAGAGTTGTCCAAATGTTCCTTGAGCTGGAAAACAGAGGGAGCTTCTGAGTGATGCCCAACAGCTCAGGCCAGGCCAGGAGAGGAACATCAGCTGCCAGGGATAGCCAAGGGCTGTGCAAGGCACTTGAGGAGATGCAGACTGGGAAGTGTGCAATTCCAGCCTGGAAAGACACACAGGCACAGAGCACGGTGCATGCAATATAAATGAGGCCTGCACACAAGCTTTGCAAATAAAATATTCAGCCACTTAGGGAGATAAGAAATAGGTGGATGCATAAGAGGATTAGCTGTATAAAGAAGAACTCAAGCTGGAACTGTTTGGGGGTTAAACTCCTTTCCATCTGCTTGATCCCAAGTCCCTGGGGTTATGTTTGCTCTCTATCAAAGGCTTGAATAAAGGTTTGTTAAGCCAGTTCCGAGCTGAGCTGTGTCTGCACCAGTCCAAGCAAGTCAGACTTGCTTAGTGCTCCCCACTGTTAGTTCTGGGACACACAGCAACCCCCAGAAGGGCCAGCAAGGACCAGCAGGTCTGAGCAGCCCACGAGGGAGGCACCCCTGGAGGAGCTGGTGATGCCAAGCACACACATCACTCTCACTCAGGCGGGACAGCACAAGTGGCAGCAAAGTCACAGGTAGCTCAGTGTTCTTGGCCATCCAATAAACTCGCATTTTAGAAGCAAAATTCAGCCTGGAGTTTGGTTTTATTTGCTATAAGCATAAAACCCCCAAAGCCTCCATTAATCTATAAGTTTTCATTCAATCTATATGTATTTCTAATAAATGACAACTGACATAACTGAGCAGACACATTTTTAGCTGCAGATGCTAAGAATAAGAACCATCAAAATAAACAGCCCCTGTTTCCACTAACCACAAAGAAAGCATGAAAACATCCACAGAAGTCTTGACTATCAAAGGCACAGCAAGTGAAATGCCAGATTTTACTCAGGTATAGAGGCAGGCGTTTATAAATCTATTTTAAATGTGTATGCAATTTCAATAAGCAAAAAGAAAGTGATCCTGACAATAGTGGTGTTATTGGATTGCATTTACAACACAAATATATGCATTTTATAAAGAGCAAGCAATTTCCTTTTGTGTGGAGATCTAAATTTGTCTGTTGAGATTTATACTGGGAAGGTCACAGGCTAAAACCTCCTGAGACACAGAGGACTGTTTATTTAGTTGTACAGCATCTAAGAAATCAGGTTTTGGGGAGGTTTTTGGTTTGATTTCTTTTTTTCCCCCTAAAATATGTTCAAATATTTCGACAATATAAGGAAGACTCTGCCAAAAACACAGTCAAATGTATTGTAGCTGGAAATTACAAATACTGTATGGACTAATAAAGAAGGGTTATTGAGATGCACAATTTTAATATAGCTGCATGGGTAAAGCAAATGTCACCTTAAAATGGCAAAGCAGAGAGGAGAATACCCAGCCTGCCTGCATGGCTGTTCAGACAGCTGTAATTCTTCCCAAGGTACAGCCTGAGCTCCATTTATCACTCTCTCCAGTTTCCAGGTGTGCTACAGCAGGGATGTCTGAGGAAGGAAAGGTCTCATTTCACACAGCACAGCTGGGCTGGGATGGCTCAGCCAAGGCAGGGCAGGGCAGCCACAGCCAAGGCTGGATTCCAGGGGAATGAGGGAGAACCAAGGGCTGACTGAAATAACCCCCAGGGCCCAGAAGAACCTGAGGGCACAAGCAGAGGTCTCAGCTCAGGAGTGGCTCCAACACTTCCCAAAGTCCAGGTGGAGTGGGGAGCCTCAGCCGAGGAAACCCTCGGCATTCCCAGAGCAGCCACAGGTGGGAAGCAGCTCCTGCCCACACCTGCATATCCTGGACATTCACCTCCATCCTGCTGCAAGACCCTGCCCTGGAGATGCCCTACTGATGCCACACCCCACAGGGCTTTTTGGGGAATGAGGATCAAACTCCCACTGGCACCAGCTTCTGTCTCACTGCATGTCACCAGTTATCCTTTCTTCCTCTTCATTGCACCGATCCTTGGGGGGCACAGCTAGGGGTCCCTCCCCCTGCAGCACTCAGATCTGCATGGGGAGTCTGGCATCTCCTAATTAACACCCACCTCACCCAAAAGCAGCCAAATCACAGTCTCAGACACGCCGTGAGAGGCAGCACAGGGTGCATGACAAATCACAGGGCTCTCCTTCTCATCTGGAGTTACTACCCAAATGTGAATGCAGAACACAGACAACCTTATCATATAATTCCTGTCGCTTATCCACTCATCTAACACTTCATGAAATGAAAGCCAAAAACATTAAAATCAAGGCACACTTTAACAGTAGACACTTCGTCCTGATTTCCTTCCATGAATCCATTTTTAACTGGATTTCCCCCTCAATTTAAAATGATACCTTGCAATCGATTTAAGATAAGCAGAGGATGCTCAATGCTCACATACCTCCTATGTCAGTTTAGACTCTATTATTGATACATCTTATTTTATAGGCATTTTATCACTGTTGTCAAGCATGTAGCTTAGATGAGGTGGCTGGTTTTGAGACTGGGAGTAGGAAAAGCACTTGGAGCTCCTGCACGCACAGAGAACGCTGGAGTGTCTCATCTGATGGCAACGTGCTCCGAGGCCATGGCAGGGTTAATGAGGCTTGTGCAGGGCACAGCTCCATGAACAAACTGCTGCAGGCAGAGGCAGTGCAGCAGGACAGGGAATGAGCTGCTCCACAGCCAGCTCTTCCCTTGGGGCAAAGCTCTTCCCCATCTCTCCCCACAGCCAGAACCACAGGAATATGCCGGCGTGTGCAACAAGGCAAGCTTAGTGAAAGGGGCAGATGTGAAGAACACTTGGAAAGGTTAAGAATGCCAGCATTGCTGGGAAGGGAAGGGAAATAAACTGGTTGGGTTTTATGGTGGCAAGATGAATGCTTGGGCCCCTGTGAAGCCACAGCTGTACCCCCAGACTCATCACTGGTGTCTGTGTGGGCCATGGCTGCAGCTGGGAGACACTGGGGCAGGGAAGGAAAGAGAAGAAAACAAATGGTTGTGATCTTGAGGCAATCCTTCACAGAGTGACAGGAGTACAATCAGACTCTCTGAGATTCACCTCCAGACCTCAGCAGGAGCTGTTACAGCAGGTGGAGGGTGCAAGAGGAGATGTCTGCTCCTACAGCAGGATTTATTCCTTCTTTGAGGAAAAGGAGCAAATCACACAGAAATATTGCTCAGGCTGGCCCTGAGTCCAGATAGAGCACACAAGGTATATTTGCACACACAGCTGCCACCAGGAGCAAAACACTCCAAGTGTAGCAAAGCACCAAGCACAAGAACTTGCCCTCACGGAAAATGGAGCAAAAGTCTGAACAGGAACCAAGGGAGAGACACCACCTTGATTGCTGCCACATCCCCCTGTGGCACAGGGATGGGCTGCAATGGAGCCCTGGGCATCAGGTGTCTGCAGGGAGGCCCCTGCTCAGGGCAGGCAGGACCTGCTGGTGGCCTTGGTGATGTCCAAGCAAACATTTCCCTCACTGCCCTTCTGAGAGGAGGAGCTGAGCCCCATCTCCCTGAAGCACTGGGAGAAGCTGAAGTTTTTAAGATTTCTCAAACTTTTTCAAGGACGATGGTGGCGCACAAGTGCAATTAGCATAAATTCCACTCATCGAAATACACGTTTTAATTAAAATCATTAAAAAACCCCTTCAAAATAATTTTTTCCTGAGGTCAATCAGCATAACAGCTCTTCATCTTGACCCCACTGAGCCTGGCACACTCTCTCTGCTCTGTTTGCAGTCCCATTGACTTTAACACTAGAAGGAATTACTGGTGAGGCAACACAGCCCTGTCACTCTGTTGGAAAAGGGATCAGGTGCAAATTCTCACTGCACACTGAATAGTGGCTTGGGCTCTGCTCCACAGACATCAGCAATATGGCACAATGATGCCCATCCTCTGTGCTCCTTCCAGCCTCTAAGCCAACTCCTGTGCTGTGCCAGTTCCCCTCCTGTGCCACTTGTCACCTGGGGTGATCCTCACCGAGGATCCCTGCACAGCTGGGCCACTCCTGTGCTCAAACACCAAGAGGGGCAAGGTCAAGTGGAAGGGTTAAGGGCTGCTGAACCCTCCCCTGGTGCAGAGGGAAGCTCCCTGGAGCTGTGGCCTGGGTTGCTGTATTTTGCATGTTGGATAAACAAAAAAAAAAGTCCACCTTTAGCCATAGGTGTTCATTCATGGCTTGGCTTTATACTGTTCATCTGTTAATTAAACTGGGTATTTACATTTTTTGGTAACATATTCTGCAGGTTTTACTCCATTATTGCCCATATTTATTTACATGATGCTACCGTGGAGCTTCCCAGGAGGTGTTAGTGTGGTAGCAAGTGCTAGCAAGGTAATTGCTCTTTATTTTCAAAAGAAAAGAAAAGGAACCTAACACAAAAATAATACTCTTTCTCTACAGACTAAGCTCCAGTAATGAAATTAGGACTCCTAACACAGAGCTATAAAGAGTGACAAATCTCTCTTGCAATTCTTAATTTGCGTTAACCCCTTGACTCGGCGGGTCTGGAGCTGCTGACACGAAGTGCTAATGCATTTAGCATTAAACACACACTACAAGCATTAGGATGATCCATGCTAATGGAGCATTCAGGGCCTGTCACACGGGCCAGGATTTGCTTCACTTGGGCGTTTGCTACGAGTGAGGCAGCACTTCAGCATCAAAGCCCTGTCAGAAACTCGAGTGATCTGTATTTGGAGAGATTGCACGGCATTATCATGCATTTCATTGTTTTTTCCTCCCAGTTTTACCTGCTGAAGCCTGCAGTTTGAAAGGGTGCTCTAATTAGCTACTTACCACTGGCTCATTGATGTGGAACTTATGAGGAACAAAACTTCTCTTTTTGTTAGATCTCTGAGAAGGCATCTTTTGGATTTAGAACACCAGGAGCTTGAATATCGAAATACTGAATACTGAAGACAACCTTAAGCCCAGTGAGAGGAGAGGGTCCTGTGGTCAGTTTGCTTCTTTTGGTATTGGAGTTCTTGGTAAAATATTACTCCTATAATAAATTATGAAGTGCATAATTTAAGGAAATTAAAGTTTAAGAAATTTAAGTCAAGGAAAAGCATGGTATCCTTTCTAACACCCACTGAGACACCTGTGTTTTGCAGCATGCAACGCACTTATATAAATAAACTTTTAAGTATTGTTATTCCAATTAATAGATCTTTATATTGTCATATAGATCACCATATCAAACATCCTAAAATATTCAGGCTAAATAACTTAATATTATATATAAACCTACACACCCCAACACACCCCCCACAGTCACATGAATTTGGATCCCTGCTCAGACTGCTGGAAAAGGGGCAGGTTGTCATATACTGGGAGAGGGAGGTCTCTGCCAGTCTCATCCTCTCCACTGTTGGGTTATTTATCACCATCAATGTGCAAAAACATTATGCTCTGGAGAGTTTGTGTTTGCTTTTTAGCTTCAGGTAATTAGTCACCTAAGTCATTAAGAATTAAGCACAAATTATCCCGGTAGCCACAGAACGTGTGCAGTGTTGTCCTCTGGACTGCAGGTTACAGGAGCAATAGAGATTTCAGCCCAGACAGGAGCTGACACCTGATTCAGAGCTGCCACACATACAGATTAAACAAATGTCTGTGGGAGCAAAATCCAGGGCACAGCAAACGTTCTGCCCGTGCCATATTCCGAGCGTTGCCCAGGGCAGCAGCAGCAGCAGCTGAGAGCTGACAGGGGATGGCATCTGGATCTCCAGAGCAACCCCCCGAATGTTTCGTGTTATTCACAGCTGACAAAGCAGCACTAAGACATGCTGCTTTTGATTTCTACCTGTCAGGCTACATTCCAGCCCCTGTGATGCACCCACCTGGAAAACTCAGAGAGACAATTTCATGATGGGGGAAATAAGACAGCAATGGAATCTTTGCAAATGAGGAAGCACAGGGACCAGTCTGTGTTGTTTCCGCCCCACAGCCATCCAATGGCAATGCCTTGAGTAACTTCACTCCTCTCTTTCTTCTATAAAATGCTGTTCATGGTGAAATGCATTTCCAGATTTAAATGCTCAGTAATTCAGCATGAAAAGACTGTGACAAACCTGAAGAGAAAAACACAGAGCTGGACTTGCAGGGTACCACTCACTGCCTTTGCCTCCCCAGCATCCCTCACCCCACAGCCCATGGGAAGCAAACCAAGCTGCAGCCAGAAGGAGCACATAAAGACAGGCAGTAAAATACTTGGTGGGACAGGTCTATCCCCACCACACAAACTCAGAACAGCACAGGGCAGAGATGCGCTCCTTTCCTCAGACAAATCACAGCACCAGGAGGAAGATGTCAGTCTTTCTCATATTCTTTGGTAGACAAGCCTCTGCTGTGTGAAATCCCTGTGGGAATGCCTTATCCCTGCTCCCACACAGAATATGTTTTGACAGACACTGGCTGGGACAGGGAGCATCTCACATGCAGTGCTTGGCACAATGGGGTCTGTTCATGGGGGGCTCTCACGAACAACCATAAACACGATCAGTAATGATAATCCCCACCTCAGTTATTGGAGGCATTTTTATGCTAATTCCCAGCTTAAAAGCATAATTCATTCACAAGAATGCACAGAGCCAGCAGAGCACCAGCAGCAACCCCCTCACGTTACAGAGAGCACGCTGGGATGTTGGACTGGCACATCCAACTGGATCTCCTGCAACATCCAACAGCACCCTGTCAGTGCCGGCAGGGGGAGGAGATGGATGCCTCACACTCCTGAATTTAAAACTAGAGCTTTTACTACAAGCAGAGAAAGCCAACCTGTGGAAATGGCTAAAAAAAATTAAATAAAAGCCCTCCACCTGCTCATTTCATACCATGGAAAAGAGTAACTCTGCAAACTCCATGAGTCAGCGTTTCATCAAGTAACCAGAATACAGAAGCAGGAGCTCAGAGCAAAGCGTGAATCCTTCAGTAATAACCCCCTTCACACTCCCTCACCACTATTTTCCCTTTCATCAGCAGGCAGAGTGTTTCCCATTAGGTTGTTGTTTCTGTAGCTGCTTTAGATTTATGCAGGCACAGCCAGTGTGGGCCCAAGGAGCAGCTCCACTGCTGTCCTGGTTCTCAGCCTCCACTGCATTTCTGCACCAGTAAATAAATACTGGACATGCAGGCAAGGGAGGCTCCATGATGTGTTCAGTTCTGGGCCTCTCAGTTCAGGAAAGATCCTGAGAGGCTGGAGCGGGGCCAGAGAAGAGCAACGAGGCTGGAGAAGGGACTGGAGCACAAGTGCTGTGGGGAGAGGC
>JAWWEV010000004.1:3282206-3295943 GCA_035583235.1 Hafferia zeledoni | reverse complement strand
GGGATGGGGAATCCACCCCCTCTCTGGGCAGCCCATTCCGATGCCTGAGCACTCTCTCTGGAAAGAATTTTTTTCTGCTCTCCAACTTCAATTTCCCCTGGCAGAGCTTGAGCCTCCTTGTCCTATTGCTGAGTGCCTGGGAGAAGAAGGGTGTGTATCCCTGTTCTGTGCAGTTCAATCTGAGTCTGTCTAGTGCAAGAACAGCCTCTCAGTCCAAAAGGACAAACACCCAAACACTCTGACAGTCCCACACTCCCCCTGGGAAGGCAGAATCAGCAGGAGGAGACAGAGAGTCCCAGCACAAGAACCAGCCAGAGTTTGGCTCCTGAGGGGCTGAGCAGGGACTCACCTGGGCAAAGCCTCCCTGGGGACATCAAATGTTGCTGCTTGAGTCAGGCATTGCAAAGGGAACTACATGCACAAATTTAACCTCAATTTTGCAAAACCCTTTACAATTTATATGTTGGGGGTTTTTTAGAAGAGGGTTACTGACTGTAGGCATAAATGATGCTGCATTACTATCTCATATATTTATAACAGATGGGTTCTATGTTCACCTCATCAGGGCAGATTGTATTTTTGCAGGATGGTAAGAAAGAGGCTTTTATCTTAACCATGTTACTTACACAAAATCAGTGTCATCAAAGACAACAGATAGATCACAAGGGACATAAATATTATTACAACTGTTTTTAAAGAAAACTAGAGTGTGGGTAATGGTATCTAAATTAAAGTGCTTGTTTCTGGGTAAATGTAGAGGAGATTTCCATCAGTTTTGCCTCAGCAGAGAGAGCCATTACAGAACTGATGGAATTCCTGACACCATCTCCAGCTGCCAGGGAGAGGATTCTGGGAGGGAATGAACACTGAGCTGAGCAAGTACCGACAGTTCCTGTACTCCAGCAGTCAGACTTCAGAGTTAAAGAAACCCTACTCCTTAAATCACTTGGTTTTCTTTGATGCACATTCCCCGCTCAGAACACCTGTCTTATCTTCTGTCTCACACCAAAGGATGTCCTGCCATTTCCTCATTAAAACAGAGTAGGAATGTGAATGAGTAAACTCAGTGTCTATTCAGCCCATTTTTACAGCAAGGCAGGCCCCTGGATTCTGATGGTGCATCAGTTTAATTCAGGTATGGGTCACATGCGTGGGACTGTGGATCTGTATTTTAATTCAGAGGTAGTGAATATGCTTTGCTGAAAGAAACTCCTTCTGCAACATGAAACTCTTTCTGCAACATGTCAGCAGGAGACAATGTATTCAGCTCCATAATTATGTACTTCGGTACAATCACATGGCATTATATACAAAATCACCCCACTGCTGAAAAAAAAAAAAAGCCTGAGATGCTAATTAGTTCACAAATTAACATTGATTTGATTTAATGTTGAATGAGGGTTTGCAGCTTATACTTAGGAGAGAAGTTCACTTTGAGGCATGCTCAGCCTCCCTTATTTTCAGTAACACTGTGCAGCCTGTGCCAGGTGCAGGGGCTTCATTATCTGTGTATAGAGAGGGGTGACTTACTCAAAATAAAATCAAGCACAGAGACTCCTGCACAATGTCATCCAGTAGAACAACATCCTTTGGGACTGAGCTATCAAGGAAAAGCAGAGCGTAACCATCACCTGTCTTTGTGCTGCATCATGTTGGGGAAAGGTGAGCAGATCACATTTCCAGTGTAGTGCCCTTTCCTGTCACTGGTGTCAGCACTGACAGGTGAAAATAAAAATAATAATGTATATTCTAATAACATTTTGCACTCCTAAGGCACCCTCATGAAAATAACTCGGCTTTCAAAGAGCACTGACGATTTCAGTGCCCAGGAAAATCACACCCTCCCTGTTCTGCCCTAATTCTGTTCATTCAGGGGCTGGTTTGACATTGACTGAAACACAGTGATGGTTTCATCCAGGGAAAATGAAGCACCAGGGAGTTCAAAGGAGGATTTTTAACAGGAGCTGTTTGAGCTGGGACAGGGAATATGAGCATTACAAGTGGCTGCTGTGGTGTGTGCTGTGATTGCAGTCCTGCTGCTGGAGATCTGAGCCCACCAGGCACAGAGGGCTCCTCAGCTCAGAGTGGGGCTGGGAGGGCAGTTAATGGGGCTGGAAGCTGCCAGTCCTTCAGAGCTGCTGCTCCCCAGGCCAGAGTGCCCCCCTGGCCCAGCACTCAGCTCTGGAGGGAAAGCCAGGCAGGCTGGGCACGGGTCACTGAAGGGGTGACCACCATTAACAAGAGGAACACTGACCCAGACAGGGGCAGCACATCACAAGTGCCACTTGCTGTCACTGGGGAAGCAAATCCTTCCATGTGCTGCTCACTGCAACTGCTCTGGGTGCTCACAGGGAAAATACTGCAGAGGAACAAGCTGCAGTTAAGGAAAGCTCCCTTATCCTTTGGACATGCTGCCAAAGGGAGCAGGAAGCTGCTTTCTTTGGCCAAAACAACGGGGTGTAAAACCAGATCAGTCAAAGGAATTGTTCGTTCTGTGAAGGGTGTGACAGGAGTAACAGATGCCACAGCTGAAGGGGGAGCAGAAGATGGAGACTGATGGACAGAGCTGGGCAGAACAGCATCAGCTGGTCTGAAAAGTCCCAACTTCCAACAGGACTGGAGTTAGAGAGAATACTCCTTGGTGCAGGAGTGACAAATCAAGGCATTTATCTTCCAGCTGGGAGAAGCAATGAATGAATGACCAGTCTCTAAAACTCCAAGAGCTCCTTATCCTTTTGTCACCAGGCTTGTGTTGATATTTGCATCATCTCCTTTTGTACAACTCATAAGCATGAACAGCCCTAAGCCCATCCCAAAATGTGCTGGTCCATTCCCAGAGGATCAGCAGGAAGCCTTCCAATAACTACTGTGGGCTAAAAGGTTTCAGGGATCATTCCACAGTTTGGTATCACCCACAGACCAGAAAGCTGCATCATTTCTCCTATTTCTTATCCTGTAGGAGCTCCCTCCTCAAAACAAGGAGCCCAGTGGAAAATATGAGATTATGCTGACAAATAAGAGAAACCAAATACCAGATTTATATGGGTATGTATTGAAATTATTTGGCTTACACCTGAAAGTACATCTAAACACAAGTACTGTGGTTTTAAACCCTACTTGAAAACATGTTTCCTCATTTCCTTATGCTAATTTGACACTTATTAAGAAAACATGGACTGAGTATAAAACTACAGGCATTACAACAGAGCAAATGTTAAAATCAGGACAAAAGAATCCAGGGATAAATTTAGATTTGCTGGGATGAAAATCTAGATGCAAAATAAATCTGACATTTTTGCTATTCACAGCTAAGGATTAATGTTATTAAATAATTTCACAGTTTTCTGGTTCACTGAATGCTTATTTTCTGATAACTCCCCAAGAAGGATTTTGTATCCAGCAACTTCCAGCAGTGCTTTGCTCCACTCAAGCAGCACTTGACCTGCAACACACTTACTGTGTTAAGAGTTCATATTCTCGCCCTGCTTGGTTTGATCTCTTCTGCATTTGCTTGACCCAGTAAACTATTCAGCTCACACCCCCCAAACTGCACAGAACGTAATTGTTGAGTGTCACAAATTAACACCTACAAGAGACCACCCCAAAACACACAAAAGAGGGGAAGTCATTATTAGAAAGGTTAATCTTCTGAGCTGCTGCTATCAGTCTGACTAGATAAACCCAGGACCTCGTTTTGTTTCTTTATGCAAAATGCCACTTCTGCAGACTGTTGCCCTCTGTGCCCCACACTAAACAAGCTACAATTGCATTATCATAAAGCATTATGTAAAATAAAGTGAGATTAACTTTCAATTATTTGGGTTGAAATTTATTCCAAATTGAAACCCATTCCCCTGCAGCAAGTCAGGTCAAAGAATAAAAGCTCTCAACAGCAGCATTTAAGACCTTGTGCTAACCCAGGGTGGCTTCACAATTATTGGCCAGCACCCATGGCTGTCACCTTAATGCATGCATAACCTCTTACCCTGGGATAATTTCATATATTCCTCCCGTTTTCAGCAAAAAATCAGCTCCATGCCAGTGGCAGGAACTGGAAGGCATCTGATTTTCTCAGTCACTACACACTAAATATAATTGCTAATGCAGGAGTAGCTGTTGCATTAATAAACCCGACCATCCAACTCCAGCGAGCTCCTGCCTGTGTTCCCTGCTCACCCCACTGCAGAGAGTCACTCCTTGAGGACTCATCCACTGCTCTATTTTCTGCTAATAGACTCAGGGCTTCAAGGGCTGTTATTTACTGGATGGTCACTGGAGATTTAAAAGTGAAGTAGCCTTGGCTGGGTTCTGTGTGGTAGATTTACATCCCACCCAACAATATCCTTACTGAGAAGCATTTTCAATCCGGAATAGGGAATTTGACATCAGAATGTATGGCCATGTGGCACAGAGCAAACATGCACGATCCCAGGCAGTTCCCTGGCATGGAAACCAGCAGAGAGAGCTGCCACAGCTCTGCTCCTGCAGACAGGAGTGACAAGGAGCTGGCAGCAGCCTGTGCCAGAGTTATCTATGGAAGCAGCCATGGCAAGGAACAGCCTGGGACCAAATCCTGCCCAGCAGCTCTCGGGGAGGGCACAGGAGTGGCCAGTGGGAGCTCCCAGAACAGCTCACCCCCCTGAAAGCACCTCACTGTGTGTCTCTGCAGAGACAGAACTGCAACCAACACGTGGCTCCTGAAGCCTTTCCTGAGGGAAAGGGGGTGTTTGTCTCTGGAGAATGTTTAACTCAACACAGATCTCCCCATACAAGTGCTACAGCTTTTCTGGGCAGCCCACAAAAGGGGAGTGGGAGGGGGGAACAGACATTTAATGTGCTGGGCCTTTCATTCCAGGAGGGAAAAGCCCTGGCACATCCCATCCTCTGGTCTGAATTTACCATGTGATCCTGGAATAAGGGCAGGCACTGGCAATTCCATTGGGATTGCAGGTGGGCAGTACCTGCATTAGTGGCTCTGCTTCTGAGGAAGAGTAGCAGCCCATCTCTGGGCTGGCAGGGACACAAACAGCCCCTAATTCCTGCAGAAAGGGCTCTTCTCCAGGCCCAGCAAGGTCGGTCATGGCACAAAGCACAAACAGCTGTAAACTCTTGGGGCACCAGGTGCCTTAACCTTCACAGAGGCATCTCCCAGTTACTCACAAGTTCCACAGTAAACACAACTTTAAAGGAGTTCAGTCTTTGTTTTTGGTTCTGTCAGTGTGCTGCATCACCCTCTGTCCTCCAACTGGTACAAAAAAAGCCCCAAGAAACACTTCTTGAACTGAAGAATTAATAAGATTGCTGGCATTTTTAAATGTCAGTCAGTTTTTACACAAGCTCTTTGCCTGTGGAAGAAAAAAAAATGGGAGAGTCACAATCCATAATTGTCCAGCAGGAATGTCTCTAATGGAAATGGTGGGGATTCATTTAGGGGATGCTCAGGGATGGTCACCTCAGGCACTGCTGGCTGGGGTTGCTCCTCTGCAGCCTCAGCAGGGGTGGCAGCTGAGACAGATGATAAGATTAAGTGCTCTCCTTCCCCCAGGGCAGACACAGCCACCCCCACATCCCCGGGGAGACTCGGCAGTGAGAGGGCAAGGATCTCCGGGGCTGAGGAAACAGGGAGGTCAGTGACTTCTCCCGGCAAATATCTGCCTTGGAGACAGCTCTACACGGATGCAGAGCTGCCCCTTGTTCCAGGGCTGGGCAAGGCAGGGGCTGGGAGGCTGGGAGGGCTCCTGATGCAAATGTGCTCTTCGTGGGAAGAGGAAAGACAAAAGGAGAATAAATTTTGTCTGGTCTGTAAGTCTCAACTTGAAATTTGTGTACCAAAATTCTAGATATGATGGAAGGGGGTCAGATATTCAGCTCCTCTTAACTACAACCAAATTCATGCCTCTAAATTTTAGAAAATTTCACTCATATTTAAAAAAAAATATTATAATTGCAAGTGCTTACTATTAGCTTTCTTACAGAATCCCTCTTAAAGTCACGCCATCAGCAAAGCTCTCTAAGCAGCCTGTCAGCTTATGCTTCACTCCTGCAGGGAGACACGTTATCAAAACAACCTAACCTTTTCATTCCTCCTGTTCCCATTGTTCAAAAAGCCCAGCAAGGACAAACCCCAGGTAAACAGCCAGTATTGTCCATGTTCACGGCAAATACAGACACAGATTAATGACTCCAAAAGTGCCAGTGACGCATCAGGGCATTTAAAAGCCAAGTGTGTTGGAGGCAGCGCAGAGTCGGAGCAGCCCCGGGGTCCCAGCGCAGCGGGGTGTGCGGATCGCGATGGCTGCGGTGACCTTTGCTGCCTGTGCTCCGGAGCCGCGTGGGGAGCAGGACGAGCTGCCCCTGCACTGCTCGGGGGCTGCAGGGGGAACGCTGCGGGCAAAATCAGCACAGTCCATCCCTGGCGTGGCTGACACCGAGGGTATCACAGGGGTGGGCAGGAAAGCCTCTCCAGCTGCTCTTTAACACAAATTAATGATCCTTATGATTTTTATTCCAATAAATGTAATACGTGAGAATTTAAATTTAGGCTTAAATCCTCCCTCAATGGGCACAGGGATGCAGTTTGACTGCAGGCATGAGAGGAGGCACAGCCTCCATCCCCAGACTTCTTGGAGGAGCCAGGGCAAGGGGTGGAAATCCAATGGGTTCCCTCTGAGACCCAGGGAAATGTCAGCCAATCTTGTGTTTATCAATTAACTTCACTGCTCTCCATACAAATGCTCAATAGGAAAAGGGAATGTGATCAGTGGTTTCTGCAGCCACCTGGGAATATAACACCACCCTTCCTTGCTCCAGGGAATTCCTTCCTGGGATGTGGCAAATCCCTTAGGTTGTGTTCTTACCCTATAAACAAGCTGCTTTTTTAACACAAACTACTTTCCATTGGCTGTAAACTTTGGGCCAACCAAACATCTGTAGAACCAGAACTAGACAAAGTCTGCCCCAAAGACAGCTTTGTTTGGCTTAGTCATGACGAATCCACAGCACTTTGTATCCATTGGGATTTTCCACCACAAAATCTGTGGCTGTCTGTGTATAGTGAAAACAATTACTGTCTTCTCCATTGGCAGGCAGCATAAAAACTAAGTGTCTGTGTCCCATTTAATAGAACTAGTGTTTGTTTGCTGTACACATCTATAGGAAGAGGCTGGGCAGGGTTTCTACAGGAGCAGGGACATCAGGGTTTGCCTTTTCCTGCCCATTCTCATTTGAGCTTTTTCAATATTCTCAGCAGCAGGTCCCTATCTGACAGGGAGCCACAGCATCCAGGGAAAAAGGGAAAACACAGAAAGCCCCAAAGAGGCTGCCCAGAGACAAGCCCAGGCAAGAACATCTCACAGAAAATGCAAAAAACATTTCTGGGTTGGAATTTAGGAACACACTTGTCCCCATTTACAGCAGCAGTGATTGCTAATAGACCTCTGTGAAGAGTAAAAAATTATGTTGATTAGTTTCCAGCAGGGTCATTTGCCTTTGCAAAAGAGCCTCGAGTGAAACGAGAGTGAGAGCTTGTCCATGCTGTGTGAAGGGAAGAATTGAAATTGCACAGCACTCTGGGGAGCCAGACACAAACCCGGTACCTGTGAGCAGGACACCCTGCTGGGGACACGGGCACGGGGCAGCCTGATTGCTCTGTGCAAACTCCAACCTCTGTTATTGTCCATTTTAAACCTGGGAGGGGCTTTTAATGCTGTTCACCTCTTTTTAAGTGATGGCAGCACAATCTGCTGGTCAAATGGTCGAGTGCCTGCTGTGAAACCATTTCTTGCCAACTGAGAAATGCTAAATGTAAATAAACCTCCTGGTCCTGCAATCTTGCCCAAGGGAGACAAATTGGTATTAATTTTTTTCTTTAAGATACAGGGGAATTGATAAAAGAGGTCTCTGCAGTTTGTCCCAGACATATTTTCACTTCAGGCACATATTTTCTGACCACTTGCTGGCAGATCTGGAACAGAACTCTGTGCCAGAGATGTCAGGGAAAGGGATGCTGAGTGTTCCCCAAAGACTGTGCTCTCCCCTCCAGCTTCAGCATCAGGAGAGGAGCTGACCAAAGGTTTGGGGGCTAAAGGGCACTTGCAGGATACACAGACATGACAATTCCATGGATGTAGAGCTTTGGAATTGCCTTCACAAGTCTCAAATTATGAGTTTTCCCACCTGTACACTTTGAAAAATGTGCTCTTTGTGATCTGTCTGTGACAAAATTCTCCCCCAAACAGAACAAATCCGTGTGTTGATCTCTGAGAAGCACCAGGCACTGTGGTGATAAACACTGTGGGAATGTGTGGGTAGACAAGTGAGTGTGAGATACTAACAGAGTTCAGAACAATCTCACCAAACATGACCTTTTCTTGGTTTTGCTTCCATTGCAACGTGTTGCTGAGCACTGATGGCCTCAGCCACCTATTCAGCAGTAAAAAGCAACAGCAAGACTTACTTATCACATGTCAAAACATGGGGAAAATAATATATATCTCAAAAACTGGCAGAAATGCTTTATCCACTGTGTGTAAGTGATGTAAAGAGCTTTTTATTTCGCTTTACTGTTCATCTTTAAAAGAGAAACATCTTAAAAAGATGCATTCACCAGAGCAAACCAAAAGCACAAAAGTTGCAGGAGGTGCCTTCAGTAGGAGGTGTCTGAAGAATTAAAGCTGCTGAGGAGACACTGTCAGCAGCTGGAACTACCAGTGACAGACACAGGAAGGAAGCCCTGCAATAATGAACAGCTGAGCAGTGATGCTCATTCCCATCCCAGAGCTCTCTTGCACTGGGATCTGACAGTTCAGCCAATCTCAGTCACACAAAATGCTTTATTTCTCAGCCTGTCCATGGGGCTGGGTGAGGCTCTCACAGTCCTGACTCAGCTGAGGGGTCACACACACACCTGCAATGCCCCCACACCCAAGAGCTTGTGCCCACTGGGCATCCTTCCCAGGGTCTGGGTGCTGCTGTCCCTGTGTCCCTGCTCAAGGGGAATATTACTTTGACAGGAAGGAGAAGTGACATCCCTGAACATCAGGGAAAGCAAGTTGTCTTTCTCCAACAGCTGCTACAGAAGGAGGATTCCCATTTTCTATCCCTCTTTTGTCCTTTAGCAGTGTGAGGGTGGATGGGAAATCCATACAGAGGATCTGCTCCAGTTCTCCTCTCCTTTACCTGTTCCTTTTCTTGTTTTACTCTCAACTCTCCTGCACCAGGAGCTTGGAGTGCAGCAAAGAATCAGTTAGGGGGGACATTCCCCTCCATGAATAACCAAGGAACTCCCATGGAAGGGCTCAAACATAGTTGAGAATAAAAGAACCAACCTGTCAGGACTGGCAGCTCTGGGTTAAGTTGGGATAACTCAACTCTCCCTCTGTACCACCCTGTCTATGGTGTAGTTAACCTTGTACATGTAAGTTCAGACACTACCACGTATATTTTTGTAAAAAGCCCCTTCTCAGAATTGTTGCCTTCACACATACACACAAAAAGAAGCTGAATATTGGTCTATTTTCCATCCTAACAAGGGAGTTTGACAGGCAGACTGACAATAACAGCAGTGCAGGGCTGTTCCTTCATGCCTGCCTACACACCAGGCATTCCACACTCCGGAAAAAGGCATTTGCTGCCTGCTGTGCTGCTCTGCCTCCTTCCACAGGGTAACTGCCTTGCAGACAGCTGCTGCACCTGGTTTTGCTCTTACCCTGCCCTTCCCATCGATGGTGTGTGATCTCAGGGGTGTTTCTGAGTTGTCTCTGGACAGGGCACACACACACACGTGCCATACATTCACTAACACACAGATTTATGTGCTGGTGTTGAGCTGAATTCTCCTGAATATTTCAGGACAAACGTGTGCTTTGAGTCTGATTTTCAAAAGTCACTTGTCTTTAAACAGACATTTGCACTCAGGAACAGTTAAACACAACACAGTGGTGTTCATAGCCACTTCACCAGCTCAGACACCAACGCTGTGGCAGGAAATTGGGGGCAGTCAGTGGCTCTACATGGAGACTCCAAAGCTGGGAATGTGGGAATCAGCTACAAGGAAACAGAGCCTGAACATGCAGCATTCTGATCAGCCCAGTCTCCACCTCCCAGCCCACAGGGATGATCAAGCTGCAGGTTTACAGAATCCCTTTGCTGCCAGGGTTAGGAATTCCTCCTTATTCCCTGAGTCCCTCTCTGAGCTTCATTTCATCTATCAGGATTCAAAGCTGGCCTTTAACCTCATTCATCCCCTCTCCCCCAGTCCTGGCCAGTGTCACAGTTTGTCCTCCCCAGTCAATGCCATGGATTTTCTGCCTCCAGATGTTCCCTTTTATTTCCTCATGCAAATACACTGATAAGATTGGATTTCTCAACTCATGGGTGAAGCACTGGAAAAAAATGACCATTTTAACAATGTCTGATCACTGATGTTAAAATGATGATCTCATTTTACCATCATTCAGGGCTCTTTTAGATCTTGGCACTCACCAAGCCAAACAAAACCCACTTTAATCAGTTCTAACGAGATGATAAATACATATATACACACAGGTGATTGCTGGAATGCTGTCCAATTTAATCTTCTTACTGATAGGAATAATTCCAAATATTTAAAGGGGAAATTTCCCATTCTCTAATATAAAATCTGCCCAATTCTGGCTCTGTAGTGAGTGTTTGTGCTTGATTTTCTCCAAGTATCTTTGCTGGCTACATTCAACCAGCACTTAGCAGCACTTTTGGAATGTATTATAAGCTGTCATTTCTGTCCTTGAGTTTCACAACTACTGAGTTTGATTACAAGATCTGAACAGAGATTTGAGTTTTCACAAGTCCTCCACCTTCACCAGAATAACCTGAGGCTCATCTGCAGCACAACTTCATGCAAAGAAAATCAGTCCCTGATTCCTACAGCACAGAGAAACGTGCAGGGTGCAATTTCTGCTGCTTTGGGCTTCCTTCAGTCTGCAGGAGGTACCTGATGGCTTTTCTAGTGTGACAACTAAAGCACTGTGGGTTACTCATTCTCACACCTCTGCATTCCCAGGATCCCCAGAAAAATACTGTGCTATTTGCACATCTTGGAACTTAAATATGGGAATTTAAATCCAGCAGTCAAGCTGTGGATTTGGGGTTTTTCCATTCCTGCCTTTCCCCAGTAAAGGTTTCCCCCAGGCAGGGTGGCATTCACATGGCCTGACTCTGGGTGTCTAAAGTGAGTTGCCACAGAATCTGAAAGAAAATTCATCTCTCACTGATTCACCCTCTGGAGAAACCAGTTGTTTCTCATAACTCTAAGGGGGACACACAGCAAATTTCCAGATGCTTCAATTCAGTGGGGTGAATCCCAGTCTCCTCCAACATTTTCCCACTCCAGCACACTGCACGGACCCAAAGGTGAATGAAAAAGGTGTTTTTAGACATTTCATTGCTGAGGACTTTCACTTCAAACAGTCTCTCCTCTACAGATGAAATTAATTTGCAGAAACAGATGTGGAGAAAGGACCATGCTCTGAGAGCAGTAACGCCAATTTTCCTTTTGTGCTGGAGGAAAAGCCTTTGCTGCCAAGCAGGGCTGTGGCTCCCCTGGGTGGGGACAGTCCCGACTCTGTCTGTGCAGACTGACATGGAGATCACTGCTCCAGATTGGGGCTGGGGACACCTGGGACAGGATTAGAGCCACTGAGCTCCTCTGACATACAAGAGACCACCAGCACCTTGGACAGGGGTTACAACACCTCTGATTGCTTTCAAGCCCGGTGGCAAAAGTGAGGGTAACCCAGCTGGGGTTGTTTAACAAACAGGGTTGTGATTTCAGTAGGACTGAACAGACACGTAGAACTTTCCTGTATACAAAATGAAGCCTTTACAAAGCTACAGTTTCACACCAGAAATGTTAAAATTAAGACAGATCCACCTTAATGCACCATTTCCCTTGGTGCATGTTGAAAATAGGTTTTGCTTTTAATATGTTGCTGTAAGACTCTGAAAGTGCCTTCCAGAGTAGCTGCCCTAGATCATTTCTTCCCCTTTCCTGATTTCTGAGGATTGAACCAGATGCCATTTTAAGGATTGTTGGGCAATAGTTGTAAACAGCAACAGACCACACAAAGAGCCCAAAGACTGAAACCAGACATGGCACAGGCCCTAAAAATGTTAATGACCCCAAAGCAGACCTGACTTTGAAATTAGTGATCCCCTTCTTCTTCTTCTGGGATAAGATCTCCTGCCTTCAGCCCCCTCAAAGACCAATCCCTGGGAAAGGGGCTGTCTGAGGTTTGAGAGCTGGAAACCTTGGGGGAGCACCGTGTTTTTAAGTCATCCTGAGCATTTCTCTGTGTAGTTTCAATCCCAGCAATTGACAACTGTAAGTGGTGTGTAAAAGCTAATGGAGCTCAGCAGGCACCTGGCTGAAATAATAACCACCCCTGGAATATCAAAAAGCAGGAATTCAGGGCATCTGTAACAAGTGATTTACCTTGAAAAATAGGAGGCATGTAATTAGCATGTTTTTTCCTCATCTCTAAACACACTGGGCCCAATTCTGTTTCACTCCCTGGCCCTGTCAAGCTCAGGGGATTTATACAGGGGGAGGCATGAGGAGAACTGCACTTGCTGTGCTTGGCTTTAATTTTAAAATAAATGAATTTTCCAGAACAGTGACAGTATTGACCTTACATATTATCCAAATAGAAATTTTAATGAAACAAGTATAACACTGAGTACAGCCATAATAGATATGCAAATATTGGTCTTTTCTTAAAGGTCTCCCTTTGGTCACATGGATTTCCTTGCCTGTGTGGGGGTGAAGGCAGAGAGCAGGGGAGGGTGGCTGCACAGCCATGGAGAATCAGGCCATCAATTAGCTTTTCATTCTCATTTCATGAGAATTCTCCTTTGAACAGTGATCACAGAGGAGCTGCAAAACTTCCTCCCTTCCTAATTTCTCCTTGTTGTGTGACATCACCCACCTTTGCTTTGCGGGCAAGAATTCCTATAAATGTCGTATTTTAATTGTGCTCAACTAAGCAAGGCACAGGTGTAGGGAACAATCCACATGGATGGGGACTCATCCCATGTATGCAAGCCAATTAAAAAGAAAAAAACAAAACTCAAACCCACCAGAATGGTGTCCCCCAAGGTTCTCAGCCCCAGCAGACCAGAACTGCACTTTGCTTATTTGAAAGTTCAAGGACACTGGAAGGCGAACAGAAGGCAGAAACTCGGCCTAGATTTGTGCAGGAAGAGCACAAAGGTTGTGAAATAGGAGGGTTGAAAAGCAATCAGAGTCACCAGCTGAGAGAAGTTTAAAATAACAGCCTAAAATCAGGAGCTTTAAAATAAAAGTCAGATAAAAAAGATCTGCTGAAAATAGCTGAAAAATACGTGATCTGAAATCGCACTGTCTGTGATTTCTGACTAACCAAAATCAAATTCCCTCCCTGCTACATCTGCCTGATGAGTTATGAGGCCACAATGCCAAAGGCCAAAGGTGTTGAGGTACCTAAAGGCACAGAGAGGTGTCTGCTGGGATTTGCAGCTCCTGGACACCCAGTCCCCACTTCCATGATTTCCATGCACTGTTCTCACCACATGCAGAGCAGTTCATCACTCAGCATCCCTTAAAATCAGGAGTTGTCAATGAGATTCTCCAAAAGCTTCCTTCCCCAGTGTCCTAGTTTAGCAGGTGAGACCAGTTGGCACTGTGTGGGGGTGATCAAGGCTGTGTATTCTACCCCCTCTATT
>JAWWEV010000004.1:3268308-3282106 GCA_035583235.1 Hafferia zeledoni | reverse complement strand
GGGCCATTGACTTGAGAGTTGGACTCGATGATCCTTGTGGGTCCCTTCCAACTCAGAATAGTCTGTGATTCTGTGATAGCTGTGCTATGGAATGATACTTGAGTTGGAGAGGAGTTTACACAGGAGTCCATTAGGAGGACAATATCCTCATGGGTTGAGCTCAAACCTTCCTGGGGCTTGTCTGAAACCCACCCAAAGACAAATAAATCAAGAAAAGGTTGGGCAGGTGCCCCCAGAAAAGGGAACTGGGGGGACCTCTTTATTTGGAGCTGGTGCCCTGCAAGGGCCAACAGACTGAGCTGTGGAACTGTTTGCTCCTGAGCTGTGACCAATATCTCTGGCAGATGGACAGTTTAGGTCCTGGTTGTCCCGTGCACAGCAGTAAGTGATGGCTCTCCAGGCCTGGGAGAGGATGAGGAGCCCAGAACTCCCTGCAGGCACCACAGGGATGTGTGTTCTCCAAGTCAGCACGTTGTGATTGCTGTGGTGGCCACACGTCACTGCCATTGGAAACAGGGGGCCTGCAAGAGGGGCCTTAGCCTGTCTTCTCCTGAGTTTTCACTCATGCTCTCTCTGCTCTCCCTCTGCTTTGGCCTGTTGGATGCACAGGTTTCCTGTGGGATGCTCCAGCCTGGACACCAATCCATGAACTCCAACTGCTACCCAAAGTCAACCCCGCTCTCCAACCCATGCCACATAAAATTAATTAGTCATAACTCCAACACTGATCCATTTTCCCAAAATTCACTTCTAAATGCTCATGCTCCCTCCATGCACCAAACTCTACAGACATTTCTTAACTAGGCACTGAGTCCCTCTTGCTGTTTGTCTCCTGGTGAACACCCTGACCTCTGGTGACTCCTCTGGTGATGTTGCTCCTCCCTCCTCTCTGGACAGGGCCTGCCCTGGGCTCCTTTCTCTCCCTTTATCTCATGGCTCTCTCCTGCTGTTCCACAATCCCCTCTGTGCTGACTCACAAATCTGCCTGCCCAGCCCTGCCCCACACACAAATCTCTCCAGCACCTCATCCAGCATAACCCCCTGCCAGCTCAAGGGCAACCTGGACAGAATTGAGCACTTTATTTCCTACATCCTCCACCCTCCCCCTTCCTGCCTTTCTCCATTATTTTCTTAATTTCTCCTCCCTCCCTGCTCCCTCCCTTTCTCCCAGGCCAGCACTGTCAGCACTACCTTTTATTCCTCTGCCACCTCCTTCTCACACTGGAGCTGACAAGATTTAGTGAACTCTCTTCTCCATAATATTTGACCCTTTATTTCAGTCCAACCAACTCAAACTTTGTCAATGCCTTTTCCTCTTCCCAACTTTACTCTTCTACACCTCCAGCCTCCTCCTCCTTCCAGGCTGTTTAAGATCCCTGATGTTTCTCCTCCAGCCCAAACTTTGTTTCATTGACTTCAACAACTTTCTAGCTGTGTTTCCACAGCTCTGCCTCCCTTTTCCTGTGTTCCTTTTTGTGCCTCCAGTTTCCAGCTGGGGCAATCCTGGCATCCATGCCTGGATTATACAGAGCACATCCTCTGTGCTTCACAGACTCCAGAGAACAATGTGCCTTTGTCTGTTCAAAATAGGAAACCAAGAACAAAGGGAATCTTGTTTTGAAGTGTGGGTTGGATGGAGCTATTTACTAACTCCAGAAATGCTTTCCTGAAGTGTAAGTTCCATGTTGTTGGGAAGCAAATGTACTGCTAGGAAGTATTTGATTGGAAGAATTGTTCTTCATTCCTGCAGAATGAAGGTGATGATGCACTGAGACTTTTCTAGCTGTAGAATAATTCCGTGTATATTTGAATTGAGGTTTAAACAGGATTGTTTGGACATGACATTCTTGCATGGGAAGACCATATGGTCAATCCAACCCTTTATAAGATCCTGAAAAGAAACCATTTCAATGCAAGGTCAGAGAACACGTTTTGTATTGGACTAATTCACTTCTTGGTTTCCATTTCAGGGTGAAAAACATCAGCTCTACTTTGGTTTGACACACACCAAATTTATTTCCTCCAGATTTTTGTTGTGAAATTGGAAAGCAAACCCTCAACCCCTTGGATGAAAGCTGGTGTGTTTTGCTCCCATTCCTCACTAAGAGCAGTTTCTGTTGAGCCTTTTCATCTCAATAGTATAAAAAAGACTTTTTTCTCAGTTCTGCCTGGATCCCTTCCAAGTGTCTCTCATTTTTCAGCCTTTCTCTGAAAAATGAAAAAAGGACCCTCTGCAGAAAATTATTCTCTAACCTCTCCTTTGAGTCCCTTCCCAGCACAGTCAGGGCACTGGATTCTCTGTGCTCTTTGTATTTCCCAGTAGGAAATGGCTTGGAGTTTCACATTCCCCTCAAGTGCCCCATGAATTCCTTCTCCTTATTCAGGCATTGAGCCAAGCCCTGTGCAAACAACCCCAACCCGCACCCCAGAAAAGGGCCTGGTTTGCCCTTAGTGGTTCCTTAAGGATTTTCCAAAATGAAGCAAAGGAAAATCATTTTCTGCTTTTGCTCAGCAAGGAAAGCACTCACAGCTCTGCATATCCCTACGAGCCTGCAGCAATTCCAGGCCTAGCAGGTTTCCTGAAGTGCTTCATGGCTTTCAAAGCCAGAGGCTGTACCAGGGGAAATCCTGTGAGCATTCCCATGGCTGTGGAGGGCACGGTGTGTTCACTGTTAATGCAACCAGGTTTTAGCCCTTTTTGACTCTTGGCAAAAGCTTCCCAGAGTGGAGCAGCCTCTCCAGAAGCATCAGCAAAGGAAGAAGCCTCTGTTCCCATAAAAGAGGAACAATTCCCTCTGGTCAGGGCAGGAGGAAGCAAACCCAGCTGGGTGTTCCCAGCCATTGTTGCTGCACTCCCAGATCCACACGGGTCACAAAGCAGAGATGAAGATGTTTTGCAGAGACAGGTGCAGGCACTGCTGTGATTAATCAAGCCATAATTAGGGACCTGTCGGCAGGCACTAAATATATGTTCTAGGGCCTCAACCCTCTTAGAAATCTGTGGATGGAAAACTTGCCAGGCAGGAAATTTATAAAAACAGCAAGTCTTTGGATGATGAATGTGTACAAGAAAGGAAACTTTGACCAGCCTGTGATAATGACAAGTCTCTCGATTGCTTCACATGTATAATTTCTTTTTTTGCTATTTCTCTGAGTTTATTCAAGTATTTGAGTATCAATTGAATACATTTAACAGATAAATCCTACTTCAGTACAACAGACCCAGTTTCAGCATGTACAGAGGAGAGCTGGTTGTGCTGTCTCACAGTGACCACGAGCCTGGAACACCAGGGTGTTCAGGTATACCCTGAGAACAGAGCAGGTCCCCTCTGCCACTGCCCTCACCTGTTTGCATCTGGGCAAAGGTAAAATACCTCCCTTGACAGTGAGCAGAGGGTAGAAATTCAGGGACACTTTATAATCTACACATGAACTAGTGCAAAGTCAAGGCCTCAGGTATTGTACCTGTTTGTGTGCAGATGTGAGATGGGGCCTCCCTGCACAGAGCAAACACCAGCAGGGGCTGAACTGCTCAGGACACACTGAGGAGATTTAAGGGCTTTGGGGGAAGAAAGGCAAGTAAATCTTGCTCAGACTTGAGGGGTGCCATAAGACAGGGCACAGGGAAGTCCAGCAAATGGAACAGGGTGATCTGGGGAGTCTGTGTCAGCTCATGCTGCCCTGTTCAGATAGAGCAGCTGATGCCACTGGTTTACAGCCACCCCTCTGACAGATTTTGAGTCTCCTCTTTTGGTTCCATTTCTGCCTCTGTACAAACCAGCCCCTTCACATGATAAAACAGTTCCTTTGGACTGCTCTGAGATACAAACACATCCCAGTCACAGCAGCTGATGAGCTGTCAACAACAGCACGAAGGTGCAGGATGAGGAAAGTCAGTGCTTAACACACTGTCCTACCATCCACCTTCTCAGGGTTTGTAGCAGGTGCTGGAGTCACAGCATCTTATTTCTGGGTGTTGGTTAAAACATTTTGAGGAAGACAAAACACTGGGTGTCGGGCTGAGCTCAGTGTTATTAAATGCGAGGGGAAGTCATCTAATGTCTGTTTAATTGTAGCTGCCTTCGGTGAGTAATATTGATGATTAATCAATTGACCAAAGGGGACAAGCTGAGAAGGGGAATAAGGCTGAATCGATGTGCAGGAGAGGATGGGAAGTAAGATGGACTCTGAATCGATGGTGTTGCTCCTTGCTCAGTTAGGCTGGAGATTGGGATGTGCCCTGTGCACGAGCTCACCAGCAATGCAAGGAGGTTGCCTCACAACAAAGACATTTCACTGCTTTTTATTTATATTGATTTCCCAGTGAAGTGTGTCTTGGCATTAGGGATTCCCACAGAGCAGGGAGGAAAGATCAGCTTCTCTCCTCAGAGGGTCAAGAAACCCTGAGTGATGAATCTTGTCTTCTGAGAAAAAGAGAGAGCAGAGGTTTGAACCACAGAATACTCTGAGTTGGAAGGCTCTGCTAGAAAGGAAGAGCTGAAAGTGCCATTCAAAGGGAGGAAAATATAAATGTATCTGAAACTGCAAAGCTGTGATTAGAAAGGAGTCATGTGTAAAAACCATCTGAGCCAAAGAGACATTGATGAGGTCAGTGCTGTCCAAGGGAGGATTACCTGATATGGTGAAATTTAATTTTGTATTTATTTAGGGCTTTTTCACTTCAGACAGGTGTGTTCCACAGACACCACACCACCACAGGCACGAGAGCCTTCTTCCCACCTGCTCCCAGCCAAGCAGCCCATCTCGGAGCAGAACTGGAAGCCAGAGCTGGCAGCTGTGCTGGCCTCTGCTGGAAGGAGTTCCTGCGGCTCGGCTGGGTCAGAGTCCCGAGTCAAGCCTTGCAATCCTGTGCCTGGTGCCAAGCAGGAGGAAAGGGGCTCTGTTGGGCTCCCCTGCAATTCTCAGCTGTTGGGCACTAACTCTAAAGCACTGCCTGGCTCTGGAGTCGTTTCAAGACCTTCCCCTCTTTCTTCCTCTAGACAAACACAGAATAAATGGCAAAGCTAAGACTAGCCCAGGCACCTGAGCTCCTGTGAAGGATCCGAACAGCCAGTCCTGCAGCACCAGATTGGAAAGAGCCTCAGTAATACTGATAAATCATTCAGATAATGTTGCAAAGGAAGATACTGCTGATCCTGAACCCTGCCTGGCTGCTTCCCTGTGCTTGCTGGAAGCCCTGTCTGGTTCAAAGGAGAAGGTGGGTTACACTGCAGGTGAAACAGGCCTGGGAGCAGCTGCGCTGCCCTGAGGAGCTCAGCAGAGTAAGCAAAAGGGCTTGGGACTTCTCCCAGATTCTCTTGCTGGGTGATACTTGACCTCTGAGGCCTCACATGTAACTTAAATCCTGCAAACATTTGTGTCCATGCCCTGCTAGTACTACCTGGAATATTCCCCCATATCAGGATGTGGTAACAGACACTGAACCTCACCCTTTCAGCTGCTCCTGAATGTCATTCCACAGCCACCTATCCTACACAGTGGAACAAATGAATATGGATATTTTCCACTCTTTTTTGTTTCCCATCTGCATGAAACATATGCCATGTGCAGTGATTCCAAGAGATCAGAACAGGGTCTATAGTCCACATGCTAAAATTGGTAATAAAATATGCATGACCAAACCTTGCAGAGGAAACCACATTTCAACCCAGGAAAAGAGCCCTCCTTTTTAATGAGGGTTTAATTAATGTCAGATGGGCTCAGTTGGTAACTTTCTTGCCTCTGGAGTAGAAGGTCATGGTTTTGAGCCCTACACTGGGCTCTGGGCTCATAACCAATGCTGACACTGCAATGTATTTCTGCTACACTGTTAGAGGTTCTGACCTTCAAACGAGGTGTTTAAACTGAGATTCCTCCCGCTGGTCTCTGGTGGTTCTTCCAGCTGGAAGCTAAAGATGTCCTGGCACTTTTGAAGCAGCCCAGGGAATAGCCCTTGCATCCTAACTTACCCTTGCTGAATAAAGTAGGTTATTATATACAAAGCTGCAACTCTCAGCCATTGCTGACAGTTGACAACACCCACTAATGAGCCTGTTGTGTTTATTTATGTGCTGACTCCACTCATCACCCAGGGAAAGTGCTTTGTCACAACCTGGTGAAGGACTTTTGCTCAGTGCTTAAAGAAATATGGGGGAGACATTAAAATAACATTTAAAGGGTTCATTTCCAAAATGAGAATGCCCTGTGTATTTTCCAAGAAAAATGGTACCACTTAGAATAGGTGAATATTTTAGGCAAGGAGAGACAGAGGAGATCAGGGGGAGGAAAAAGAAGTGAGGCTTAGGAAGTAGGTAACAGCTGTTTCAAGATTTTTTGCAAACTCTAAGTTACAGCAAAACCAAGACTGACCTTCAGCAGCAAAAGGGTTAAAAATCTCTGGAAAATTATTCAAGAAATAGCAGTCAGATTGGTATCATTCTGTGTGATGCTGTTCATCAGCTGAGTCATCACAAAAGACATCCTATGAGCCCATCTGGAAATTAAGATCTTTATGATCTGTCCATTCCAACCATCACTATGATTTAGAGCTCACCACCAGAACTGCTCCATTTCCAGCCTTGCCAACCCTTCTCCCCCCACCCCTCCTCCCACCACACACAGTGTTGTAGAACCAAAAAAGGGTCTGACTTCAGCTCCAGGGGAACTCTCTTACCTAAATCAAATCTATTAATGAGAAATATTAAATTAGGAAGGGAGAAAAAGGAACAGCAAAGCACAGAACTTCATCTTGGTGTTTCCCATGTGCTCCCTGAGAAGGTTTGCAAAATCTATTTAAAAATATTAGATATCTGAGCTACTGATCACTGAAACCTCAGAGAGGCTTCCTAAGACAGCCCCCACTGTGGTGTCCCCAGTCACAGTGCTAGGCTGGAGGACCAAAATCCCATCAGAACACCTTCCAGCTGCAGCAAACTTTCCCTGTTTGCTTCACTTGGCTTGGGAGGAGAAGCAAAGTGGATTACAAAGTCAGCCCCATGTACACTCTGCTCCCACAAACAACTTGTGCAGAATAATCGAATAGAGTGCAACAAGCCAAAGCTTTGATTATCTGGAATCTGGTTTGTGTCTGGGTAAATAAAATACAATCAATTCACATACAGAAATTTAATTGGATTTATTTCTGAGCCATCCTACCCCTCCTGCCTTTTGTTCACTCTGCTGGGCCTAGTGCCACCTGAGCAGAGGAAAATTGAAATGATGCCATCTACTTTTATGAAATTATGTCTAAGATATTTACAGAGGCTCATGTCATGAAAATGGACTTTTTTTATTCTTCAGTAAATCGTGTCTGGTCTTTGGGTAACAATTTTAATGTAAGAAAGGCCTGGAAGTAATCTATGTTTCTGAAAACCAGAGGAATTTGAAAAGAACATATATTTTAAAGAAGGTAAGCAATAGTCCCACACATCCCACCTGAGCTCCCATGGGAATTCAGTGCCAAAGCTTTTGTATGACTGTCATTCAGCACTGTGAGCAGTGATCCTATTCCAGTGCTGATAGCATCTGTAAATTCTGGGTAGAGTCAGCCTTGGTGTGGGGAAAACGTTGTTTCCAACTGTATTTCCTGTGATTTTATTCACAGTGTGGTGTTGAATCAGCTTCTGAAAGGGCTCAAGGTTTGAGCACAAAGCTGTACTGCATGAACAAGGACCTTCAGTGTCAAATTAGAGAAGGAAAACTGATCTTTGCCCATTTAAGCTGAATGGGTGGAGTGCAGACAGTGCCAGTGCTGCCAGAGGGACCGAGAGCAGTTGGTGCAGCCTCACTGCCCCTCTGGGCCCCCAACAAACCTGGGGTGGGAGGTGGGACTTTCTCTCACCTCATATTTCAGTCTCCCTTCAGCAGGGCAGCACATCTAAATTAGCTGCACATCTAAATTAGTTTTCCCAGGCTCTCACAAGATTTACTGAAGAGTTCAACAAACCAAATCGAACACAGGGTTAGAATGAATTGTTCTAGGGAGCTGTTTCCTTCCACTGACTCCAGAGGGAACTCAACAAGGTGGAAGAAGACCTCAAGGACAAGTCTGGAGACAGCACATGTCCTTGGTCCCACACTAAAGAGAGGCTTGGCCAGGTGGGACGGGGTTTGGAGCAGCCTGGTCTCCTGGAAGGTGTGGAGGTTTCCCTGCACTCGGCAGCAGGGGTGGAACAATCTCTAAGTTCTCTTCCAACCCAAACCATTCTGTGATTCCCCGGTAAGGCAGGAAATTATCAGTAGCAAATGCTGCCCTTTCCTTGTGCTCTTTACTGCATGATGAGCTCCATGTAGAGATGGAAATGGAATACAGGAAACTGCAGGATTGGCAGCCTCGGACACTCGCCCCTTTGAGCAGTGACAGAGCTGATGGGATCGCTCAGGGCTCACAGATGGACTTTCATCCTCACAACGGAGTCTCTTTCAAGCAGTGTCACATCCTGCTGAACTCCAGCCAGGGTTTCCCAGGGCTTTTGTCAGACATCGTAGCCATAGCGACAGGAGCCCAAACAACCCCGTTCCCTGCATGAGGTGACTGTGCTGGGTGTTCCTTACAGCTGGAACTCAGCTGTGATCAAACTGCAGGTGACAGCTCTGCTGGGCAGGTCTCACACACCCAGCAGGACCTCATCGAGCTGCAGAGGAGCCTGAGGAGATCAGAGCCCTGGGAGCTGCAGCAGCACAGTGGGTATGGGAGCAGTGCCAGCCCCAAACTGCACAGGGAAGAAATCAATGGCACCGTCACAAAACGAAGATTAGAAACAGGAGTTTCTTCCTCCATCAAAGTGGGGAACATTAATCCTTTTTAGTGTGTTCTTTTATTGAAATGTGCTCTGGCTTTCAATGAGAGTGGCTGCTGTGCCTGGAACAGGGAACACAGGGAAGTGCAAAGTGTTATTTCTTTGGTGAAAATGTCCGAGTGGTTCCAGAATCTGCCCTGGGGCCTTTTTCTGGAGGCCACCATCCTTGTCCTGCTGTCCTGGCTGCTTCCAGCCATGGGCAGGGCAATGCCTTGTGCTCATCTCTTGGGAAAAGGTATTTCCACAGGTATTGATCGAGCAGCTGAAGGGCAGGCAGACTGATGGCAGGGAGCTGCTTGAACAGTGTGGCTCACAGCCATGACAGTGAAATCTTCTTTATTCCTCAGCATCACCTCTGTCAGTGCTTTCTGAAGCAGAATTACAAGATTCAGCATTTGATCCCTATAGGGTGTTTAACATGACCACAATAAAATTACATTCTAGAGCATTTAGAATAAACAAACCCCACAAAAGTAACTTAATCATTCAAACATTCGTTGGTATCCTCTAAAAAAACTTACAGTGCTTCTTGTTCAGAAATTCTCCCTAAAAAGAAGCTGCTACTGCAGCTGGGCTGTTCTTCCCAGGCTGTGGGAGCACAGCCAGAGGCTGGAGGGAATTTTCTCTGGAAGATTCAGTCACCTCTAGGGAGAACATGGAGCAAATGTCTCTGTTAGAATTGAATGGCCACAATTCAACCAAAGCAAACACCCAGGCCTGACCACAGGTCTGGAACAGAGATTTCATTGCTGGCCAGTGGCTGCAAAGACAAGTCAGACACATCCTTGGAAGTGGGAAAAGATGGCAAGAATCCATGATCTGCAGAAGTGGGGGGAGAAGCCTTACAGAAAAACCTTTGTCTAACAGAACATTTCTGAAAACCTTCCCAGTCCCAGGAGAATTATTTTAGCTGGTGCTGGAGAGAATAGAGTGGGTTTTCTCCCTGTAGGTGTAGAAAAGGGGCCTGTGGAAAATGCTCCAAAGGGATGGACTAGCAGAGAGAAAGGCTGCAGCACGTGGAAGAGCTTTGGCAGCGTGACAGTGTCTCACTGCCGAGATCAGCTGTCAGTAAATCAGAAGTTTATGGGTGTTCAGGCAGAGTGTGAGGCAGCAGCAGACACAACTCACTCCACAGGCCCCCATGTGCCTCTCACCTCTGCTGTTGCTCTCATAATGCAAGGAGATCACATCCACCAAGGTCCAGGATTAAATCCTAGATTGTACTAATCATCATTTGGGTTTAATTTTAAAACTGCAGTTTCAAGAACAAGTTTATGTATGTTTCAGTTCTTAGAAAATATGACTCATTTGTCTAACATGACAACTGTTTTTAACTCATTTTTCATTTATTCTGCTCGAGGGAAACCTGAAAATTCAACTATTCATCTGGTCCCAGCTTTCAGAGCACAAGTTCCCAAGCAGCTAAAAAGTCCATCACTCAGGAGCCTTAATGTGGAGTTTGGTGTCAGAGCAGAGACATAAAAACATTCAAAGGATTGAGTAAAATTATCATATTTTTAAGCTCTTTTTTAGAAACGTGGACCCTGGCAAGTAGGTAAAACAGGGCCACAGAACAGAGCAGGTGATACACTACAGAACATCCCAGAATACTTCCAGTGCTTCCCAAATTACAGACAAAGATGCGTCTGTGTCTGTCATTGCCATGGCCTTAAAAACAACTGCCCAAATCTCAGGGCACCCTCAGCTTCCTCCCTCCATGTGGGTTCCACAATCCAAGGGCATGAACCCCCTCAGGAAGTACAAGCATACCCAGCCTGACCCTAATTCAGCAAATAACACCAAGTTGGTCATAACTGACACACAAAACTCTAATTTATTCTGCATTCATACTTGTAGCTAAGGCAGATAAATAATTCCTCACCCATTCCAGGTGTAGCCATGTCTCCATTATCTCAATTGTCCTGGAGATGAGTTTTAATTTGCCATAAATACTTTATGTTGCATCCTTTACTACTGTATTATTCATTTTCTGGCAAAATGAGATGCGAGTAATTCCACATGCGAAAAGACAGTAGATGGATGTTAGCAGGGATTTTTTTCCCTTTCCAAGCAGCCTTCAGGGTTTCCTGGAAAGCAGGAAAAGCTGCTGATACTGAGAGGAAGTGGCAAGATCTCCAAGAAATATGTAGGAAAGAACTTCCCTCTGCTGGGAAATCCTTCAAGATTTTTTAGTTTTGCCAATCCAGATAACAATAAAGTCAAGATGTGAGTTATGTAAGAGAATAAACTTAAACTCCCTCCCAGCCCTGAGAAACATTTAATTTAGATTTCAAATATTCTTACTTCAATAAAAGCTCCAAAAGGAGTCATCATTTCACACTAAAAACTCAAATCTATTTGTTTTCAAAAGTATTCTATACTAAGAGTTTTGTGTTTCTCCTCAAAACTTCATCCTAAACCCAACTATGTTCTGATAAACTGCCAACTTCAGCCTTTCCATTGTGCTAAATTTTGGCATTATTGTGAAAATGCAGAACCTTTAGGGTGATTTGTTGATGCCCATCATTCCTTAAAGTACCCCCAAACTCAACAACAACAGGAAGCTCTTGCTCTATTCTTTCTCAAGTAATTTAACTCTAATAATCTAAAGATAATTAGACAGCTCACAAACTTCCTGGTGAAGATGCCCCTGGGCAGGAAAGTGATCCTCCCTCTCCAGGAGAAAGTTCTTGATTTAATATTAAATTTTCCTGACAAAAAGCACATTAGACTTGGCTCAAAGCTCACTGAAGTTATTTAGAATGGTTTTTATGTGGTTATCAAACCTAAATAAAAAGAAAAAACAAACCCTGATGTTTCCTAACAAACAAGGAACCTTCAGTGAGGTGGCTCAGAAGCCGTGTCATAATTTAGACCTTACAAAGCACTCCCAAGCCTGGTCTCTCCCCTGTCCTGCTCAGATCCTTCTCCCTGCCCTGCTTTGGGAAGCTGTTCCTTGCCTGCCCTCAGCAGTGTCACAGAGCCCACCCCTGGGCCAGTCTGCAAAGTGCACAGACAGGAAATAAAGAGATAATAAAACCAGCTACCAAAAGCACTGCAGGATCCTGCTCCAGCCCTGCTGAGGTTTGCTCCCGTTGAGCTCAGGGTGCAGGTCTCTGTAAGATCTTTGCAGAATAACTGACAAGAACAAAGCCCACAATTATTAACCTTTCCACTTGTTCCCATAGTTTATTGTGACAAGACAATGCAATAAGCTTGAAGGTAATCAAAAAGCAATTTTGTAGTAGTGAGCTTAAAATGACAAACCTTTCCTTTTCTAAATAAATCACCATTATTCCCACATGGTCCATGCTTGACAAGTTTGTTTCCTTAGTAACAGAGTCCTTAAACAGGGTCTGTGTGCAAAGATTATACCTTTAGCCACAGAAGGGAAAGAGGAGACAAAAGGACTCACAGGGCTCCACCCACCTGAGTCTGGTTTGGGATTTATCAGTGGGTGAGGACAGGACAAGGCTGTGTAGGAGCCCAGAGATGCCTCTCCCCTCTGGGCTGCAGTGCCTAAAGTGAAGGTAACAGCCCCTGATGGTTGTTCAATAGCTCACCTGATGGTGAGGTCAGCTGTCTTATAAATTATTGAGCACATTAACAGTGTTAGGACTGCAATATAAATAAAGGGTATGAGAGGCAGAGACATCCAGGGCTCAAAGACAAAGGGGGAATGGACAGAGGAAAAGACTGATGTGCTCTGGATACATCTGAGAGCTTTCTGTTTGGTTTCATCAGTAATTAAATGAGTGATTGCTTTGTAATGTGTTGGACTGGATACACAAACCTGGTGTTACGTGGGACTGAGCTCAGTCCAGTGCTGCAGAAAATCCTTCAGCCCACTCTGCGTGTCAATGCTTAATAAATTCCTACCTCTCTTCCATGAAATGGGGTGAAATCAAGTAAACACTGAAAGGCCAGGCCTTAGAAAAATGGAGCTTGCTCTGCAATTAGAGGAGGACAGCTTTTCTAGCTTCCAAGTTAAGTTGGTGCAAAACAGATTGATTTCCAGTCTTCCAGCACTTTTTTAATATATTTTCCTCACTGTCAGCTGATGGGTTTCAAATTCCCCTTGATGAGCAAATGTCCTAAAAGGCTCCACACAGCCAGCATGTTAATAACCCTAAATGTAATATTACAGAGCCCATCATTTCTACAGCTCCCAATGTCTGTGCAAAACCCCCTGAGTGACCAAAACACTCCCCTCCTGGCCTGACTGTCTCAAAGAGAACCCACAGCAGCTTCTCAAGTGCCAAGTAACTTATCAAGGACAAGGAGTATTTCTACTTCTTGCATCAATGCTTGAAAGGCAGTGTTGGTAACTGCAAGCAGCACAGGCAAAGATTGTTTCTGCAGAGAAATTATCTGAAGGAGTTTAAGCCCAGATTCAAAACAATTTCAAATAATTGCAACGAAGATGAATTGTCTCTGTTGTTTATAAGTTGATTTTCTCAGCATATATAGATGGATGTCTATAAATGAATATTAGACTTGTGATTTATAAAAAAGGCAGTAGGTATTCTGGCAGACACAGCTTATGTTAGATTTCAATCAAAAGCAACAGACCTCAACATGGCTTGAACATTCCTCAACATTTCCAGATGCCCAGGATGAGCAGAATTCCCCCTTTTCCTCACACCTCCCAGCAGCCACAGACCTTGCTCACAATTTTGAGCAGCTCCTCGAGCTTACAAACCTTGCTGCTCCTACAGAACTATTGTAAATGCTGCTGGCCAAGAGACAACCAGATGGGTGATGCTGAAGGCCACCTGATGGAGCTACTGCAGTGAACAAGGGCAGGAATGTTGATGGAGAAGTGACTCTTGAGGAGAGAGCCCTTCCCTTCATCAAAGCCATCTGAAGGGCAGAGATGAGGAGGATTTAAGCAATTCACTGCTGTTCAATCCAGAGTTTTCTCAGAGTGACCCACAAGCCAAAAGGCACTCAGCAATAGGACAAGGGGGCACGATGGGCTCAAGCTCTGCCAGGGGAAA
>JAWWEV010000004.1:3235542-3246948 GCA_035583235.1 Hafferia zeledoni | reverse complement strand
AAGGGACTGGAGTTGGACCAAGGGTTGGACTTGATGATCCCAGAGGTCTTTTCCAACCCAATCCATTCTATGATTCTATGCAATTCTAGAAAAGAGGCAAAGAAGGAGTTAAGAAATACCACTTTTCCAGCAGATTTTTGCATCTTTTGCAGCCTCTTGGGTGCATCTCAGCCACCATTTAAAAAGGTCTAAAGCAGTATCTGAGACTGTGAAGAACCTGCAATGAAACCTGCACAAGAAATTCAGAGCTCCCTATAAAGTTTCTCAAGTTTTCAGCCCATTTGGCACATTCAGTAGTTTCTGCTGTTTATGCACTGCCCACATCACACCTTTTTCACATTGACCTGATGCTTGGTTTGGTCACTCATCTTCTGTGGCACCTGATGAAATTTCTAGGTTGGATTGTGTAGGGAAGGTGTGCTAAGAACCTGAAAGAAACTGGAAAGCTGTGGCCATGACACCAAGCATGAACAGGTTGTACCATTTTCATGGAGCTCCCTTTGGAAAGTCTTTGTACTTCCCATTAAAACCAGAAGACTGAATAACCACAAGGCTGTCCACAAAATGTCCCAATACAGTTCTAACAGTTACTTTTCCCATGAAAATCTCCATGGGAGTGAAAGCTCAAGGAAGAAGTTCACAGGTCAGATCATTTAGCACATGCCACAAGAAAAATTCTTATTTCCACTTGCTGAATGAATTGTTTCTAAGATGAGCTATCAGAGCTTCTCCACATCATCTGTGCCCCCACTGACCTTCCACAGGCAGATTCCAAAGACCTGTTACCCTTCTCTTTGGCTGTTCCCTGCAGTCCCACCTGGAGCTGTGTGCTCTGGAACAGGTGACTTCAGTGAACACATTTGCAAGCTGAATGCTACACAATAAATTTCTTCAGCACGTATCACCAAAAAGTGCTGTCAGTCAAGAGTGGTTTTATCAAATTAAGATATAGAAGACAACCATTGAAAAGAGAAAACTGTTCTTCAAACCTGTATTTTCACATCTGTTTTGCTGATCTCCAGCAACATGAAAGAGTCTATTAAGGATATTATACAGGTGACTAAGTAACACATCAGATTTCTGTCAACTGTTGTCCCACTAAATGTTGGTTATGGTTGTTAACTAAATATTGTCAGAATCCCCTTTTAAATGGAAATATTTCAGTGAGCTGTAACAAAAGGTTTAGGAGCATCATTTTTAGAAGGTGATCGATATCAACAAACAGAAGATTGCATGAAAAATGTTTATGTTTAAATATAATAACTACTGCACATATCCTTTTCAACTTCTGTGCTCTATCAATGTATTATAATTGAGCTCTACTGAATTACTTTTCAGTGGATAAATACTGTACATGCTGCAGTGTGATGAGACATCATGTAATGTATAATAATTAAGCCATTATATCTGTGGAGAAGATCGTATCTGAAATATCAAATTAGCAGGAATTAAACATCTCAAAGGATTAATGAAATGTTATGGAGCCATTCACTTCCAGGTCAACAGGTTCAATTTCAGCTTAGTTTAATAGTTATAATGAATTTATGTGCTGGAGATAACAATTCCCTGCATCCTTTCATAAATCAGGGTGAGCACACCAGGACCAGCAGAGCCAGAACAGAGCCTGGAATATCTGCTAGGCCTGTGCTTGGCACACAGCCCCAGGCTCCAGGAGATCAAACAGCACATTTCCTGCATGGCTGCAATATGTGCAGGCAGCAGCAGCGACACCAGAGACACTCAGTCAGTTCTCTTTACCGCCCTGCCAACAGTTGTCAGCCCCGGCAATGAAGTTATCACAGGCACAACATTCCACCCCGTCCCCTCCTCGGCTCGTCCTGACTCCTCTCTCAGCAGGGACACCTGCAGCACAAGGAAAGGTGGGGCACAGGGGAGAAAGAATTGCAGCCAACCCTTCTTGGCTCTATCCTACAGCTGACATGGCAACCAACACACAGCACACTCTGATTTGGTGATGGAACCAGGAATTTGAGACCAACTTTTTAAAATAACCACCATACCAACAGATTTAGGCATCAGCTCCTCAGTGATGATGGGCAGTGAGAAAACAACCAGTGTATATTTAAGAGAAAGTGGTTAAGAAATAACCACACCAAAACCAAAAAACTTTATCTTGAGTATGTACTAAGAGGTCCCTGCAAGCTCTGCAGACCCACACAGGAAGGAGACAAATTGTACAAACGTAGCCATGACTCAAAGCCCATCACTTCAGTTTGCTGTGAGGCCTCTGTTGGTCACAGGGATGCAGGGAATTGTTATCTCCAGCACATAAATTCATGATAATTATTAAACTAAGCTGAAATTGAACCTGTTGACCTGGAAGTGAATGGAAGTGAAGGAACAACTCAGTTTTTCACTGACCTGCTGAGCTAAAATCACTCTCTGAGCTTCAGTGTCTCCAACAGAACTGTGGCAAGGATCACCTACAGAGGGATTATGGAAAAAAAAGTATTTATGAGGTGCTTCAAGTGATCTGGACATAGAAGTTGTTAAAATCAGTCCTTACTGGAGGTGTTTAACCCACACTCTGCATTATGAATTGGGAACCCACAGAAAACACACTGTACTGCTCACAGGAAAGTCTTATCCTGCCACCTCTACCACCAGCCACACTTTGTGACCATCCTGCTCCCTCTACCACCAGCCACACTTTGTGACCATCCTGCTCCCCCTTCAAATGCTTCCAAGATCTGGAAAACAACAAGGACTTTAAGCAGAGAGAATCTGGATGGCTGTCAAACAGCTTACACAGACTAATACATTGAAAATAGTTTTTCAGCCAGGGGTATCGAGATACAAACACCAGCCTGAAAGGAAAGCTGTGGCAGCCGACATAATGTAGGAAAAAAGCATCAAGCTTGCAGGATTGTTCTCTCTTAGTGACTACAAACAGAATTCAAGAACAAAGAGCATCCTAACAGCTGTTTGCTTTGCTTTCCTGGCACTTCTGTATTTCAAGTTAAAAAAAAAAAAAGGAAGGAAGAAAAGAAAACAACAGAAAAAAAGTAAACATGACAAACCAGAAGTCACAAGGAGCCATTTTACTGTAGGACTGCCTCGAATGCACATCCCTTGCTTATGGAATCTCCCAACACTCCACTGCAGAAAATGCTTTAAGGGACTGAGTGGAATTTGTACCAAGTGTTTACTCTTTCAACAGGAAGCTGTGAGGTCCAGCACCAAGTACTGGAGGTGGAAATACAGATGCATTTTTACTGGTCCTTCTTACCTTTTCTCACTTCAGTCACTATTCTCCCTCTTATATGATGTGTCTTTACAGTTTTGAGTTCCTTTAACAACACTTCTACAGCTCCTTTTCCTCTGTCATTCCAAGTTACACAACTGCAATGAAGTTTCTACAGCTTATCAGAAGCTTGCAACCATGGTATTTTCCTAAGGGATATATTTTGAAAGTGTATTTTTTATTATTAATAATCTAATACAGTATAGATTATATATTAATGTATTTTTATATATTATTATATACGCATGCACAAATTAAAATTATTAGTTAAAAGTGCAATTTTTACTATGACTTCTCAAGCCTTTGGAGAGCAATATTTTTGTATTTTTTGTGTTCAAAAAAGGAAAAAAATACTTTTAACAATACAGGCAGATGCAATGCATAGTATTCAGTAAGGAATTTTTTTTAAATTGCCCTCCAAGAGGCAGATGAACATAAGGCACTTTCTGTGTTGAACACAAGATGAGCAGAGAGAAAAAGCCCTTTCCAAAGCACTTGAGAAAAATATTAGGGATAATTGAAAATGTAAAACCTGAAATTTTCAACATCCCATACTGGATGTAAAACTATACATTTAAAATTATTTAAATTGTATTTAAAACTAGAGTGTTCCAGTGTAGAGGCCAAACTCGTGTGTGTGTCTGTGTGTGTGCATTTATATGTTTGTAAGGAGAGAAATATGTTTCATTACACCTCTATAACTGGAAAAAGTACATAATCCCTTTGTCAGTCTGACATAAGCAATTATCCCTCCTTTGAAACCTTTTCTCTCACATCACCATGACCAGGTTCAAGACTATTTACACACACATTTTTAATAATCTCCCTTGATGAACTTAAGAACTGCATCTCAAGCTTTGCACTGCTGTGCTTTAGTCACTTAAAGCAGACAGAAGAAATATGGAATTTGTGCAGTTTCATGCTTTATACTGGATGTTATGATGCTCCTGGATGTTCTGCTAACAGACACAAGCATCAAGCTGCATGTCAAGCAGCAGCCCTGGGTAACAGAACAAGCTCTGACACTGGAGCCAGACAGAGGCAGCAGCACTGGGGTTTGGTGCTGCAGGATAAACTCTGAGGTCCACAGGGAAATCTAAGTGGTGTGTTTTTCTGTTTACCTTCAGGTGACAACATCCAAATGCTGCAACACATCACTGAACATCTGCTACAAAAAGTCCTGTCACGAGGAATAAAAATGGATGGATGAATAATGGCCAGGCTGGACCTTCTGCCTCCTGCCAGCAGGACTGAGCAGAGAGTCAAGGACAGCTTGTGAGCAACATGCACCCAATGCAAACCTATGGAATCAGCCCTAGGATCATCAGCATTACAGACATCAACTTACCTCTGAACAGAGATAAGGGAGTAGCTGGTGTTTCTCAGAGGACCCAACTGCATTGACTGAAGTCAGAGACAGAATTACTTGTTTCACAATCTGGTTTTCCAACTATATTCACTGACAGAACTGAACAGGTTATTTTCTCCTTGCATTCTGATTAATTGTAGAAATGTGATAAAGTCTGCCCTTCCCCATACAGAAAAAGAATGTTTCAAAATAGGATACACTGCAAAATATTTTAAATGTTTCCTTCATGTAAGACTCTACCATATAGGAAAGAGATTTTTGTTTTGACCCAAGTGAGAACAAAAAGCCTAATGGCAAATACATCTCAAGCGATGAAGGATCAGGATTTCCCTTTTTATTTTCAGTCACTGCCACCTCTTTCTACACCTTCCTGCAAAATGGACATTTCAGTACTTTCACCAAGTGCAAAGCAAGGACAAGTCAAACATGAGCACACAGAGATGACTGTGCTGGGCACAGGGGCCCATCCTGACAGGCAGAGCTTTACCCACACCGTGCACAGGGGTCTCCAGGGCACAGAAACTGTGACTTTAGGGGGTTGGAGAAGGAGGGATGCTCAGCACCAGATGCCAGTTTCCTGAAGAGAAGTCACTTCTTATGACAAGGCACAGCTGCAGGAACTGTGCAGTCAAGAAATCCTGGGTTTGTCCACTATGTAACACATTGCACATCAGCAATCATTCCTATCCAAATGGATATATCCAAACCAAATGTTGTTGCTGCTTGATGAGGCATCCTGATCATTTGAAAAAGACAAGAGCCATCCTTGCAAAGCATCCCAGTGATAAAGTGATGGTTATTTCAATGCTTCTTTCAGAAGAAAGACTTTCCTGAAATTTATTTAACTCCTTTTTTTAAACTGAACTTTGTGCAACCCTTTCTGGTTACTTTGAGGAAAAATGTTGAATCAATCCACATTCTAAAACGGCTCAGAAAGAAGAAAAATCCCAGCAGTAAATCCACCTAATTAAGTGGGGGTGTATCCAGCCCACAGCTATTATCACTTCTCAGCTTAATATTTTTAAATACCCTGTATATGGAACAGGCAGTGAGCTCTCCTCATTATTTCTCAAATGAAGCTGAGTAGATCTAACCCAAATTATTGCAAGATAAACCACACAACTTAAGTGATGAAAATTGCACTTTTCCCTCTGCTTTAGGGACCCTTCTGGCTCATCTGTCCTCTGATCAAGGTGAGCCTGATAAAGCTGAAAATTACACTGTGTGACTGGATTGTATGAGATTATCTTTCCCCTGAGAAGTGATTTATTTTAGTAACTCTTAATGAACAAGAAACTTTCTGCTCCAACACGCTGCTCTTCCTGTGTGGGCACAGCTCCTGATTGCTGTGAGTGAGAGATCACATAAAAGAAATGGAGAATGTGGAGTGGCTGCATCTCCTTTATGGCTCAAGGACCAATTTACATCGTAAGCCAGACCTTCAGGGACCACCAGTTCCATGAAAAGTGAAAATTATTGTCATTAGTTTGTAGGTTTAACTGCAAAAGTTACTGGCATATCTTCCACTTTTTGAGTATGAGCAAAGTCCAGTTTTGGTTTTGAGAGATCTTGCTTTGTAGAATTGGGGGTTTGTTGATCTTTGGACGATTCCAGGAGATGCTGCATGTTAAGTCTGAAAATAAGGCGAGGATCTGGTCCAGAAAGGGATGGGCAATTGCAGCTCTCTCTTATTTTAAGAGCCTGTGAACACATAGGAAAACAAATCAAGCTCATTTAAACAGGAAAAAGAAAAGGTCTCAGTATGACTTGGCTTTCCAGTAAGGTTTGCATTTGCACATAAAGCTTAGTGAGTGTAATGCTGAGCCTGAGTTGCTACTGAACAACTTTTCAACCAAGAACTCCTGTGAAGAAATGCAGTAAAACAATGGGGAAATGAAGAATGAAATAATTTTCTCACAGACAGTGTCTCCAAGGATGGATAATCTAAAAGGTACAGCACAAATATATAGGAAGTTCTCCAACTGTTTTGTGTGATACTTGTCCACATCAGTACCTTTTACCTTTTGATTTACACTCACATGTAAAATGAACTTTGTGTAACCCTTCCAGGTCACTTTGAAGAAAAATGTTGAATCAATCCATATTCTGAAGTGCCTCAGAAAGAAGTAAAATCCCAGCAGGAAATCCACCTAATTAAGTGAGGGTGTATCTGGCCCACAGCTACTATTGCTCCTCAGCTTAAAATTTTCATATTTACATTCCCATGTAAATGAAAATGGCTGAGTCAAGGAAAAAAGGGCTCTGAATTATTTATTTCATCAGGTATGTACTATTATTGAAGTTACTATATGTAGATGTCTGACTTAAAAAAGCAGGGAAAAATTTCCAGTAACGTAATGGACATGGAGCTGTTTGGCACAGAGACACAGACGGTTCCTCAGCACAGTCAAGGTCCAGTTCCAGTGATCCCATTCCTAGAACCAGCTGGATACACAGCTCCAAGTATTAGGAGAAAACAGTGTCTCTGGAATGGTACAATTTATATGGATAAAAGGATCAGCACTAAGAGACCAAACTTCTGAGTGCCACTGCTGCCATTTTACAGACAAGAAAGTAAAGGCAGGAGGGAGCCAGAGAATTCCCCAGAGGCAAAATCCATTGGCACAAGTACATTCCCCCTGGATAATGAGGTGTGGTGGGGAATGAAGGTTTGGCAGTGGATGAATCTCATGTCCCAAAGGCATGAGGAGAAACTGATACCAACATGTAAAAATTCAGCTGTTTTACAGGTGCTTGAGTTGGTGTTCTTTGCAACAAAGTTGAACAAACCTTAATCAGAGCACACAAACAGCAGCTCTTGGGCTCTGGGGCACAAAACTCAGGCAGGTGGTTGGACACAGACCTGTGTCTTGGCTTCAATTAATATCATAACACCACAGGCAGATTTACATCCAGCTTTGGGTTTAATCCTTTCATGGGCAAACAAGTTCAAATGCACATTTTATGCACATCCTTGACCAGGTGTCTCCTGGCCAGGACTCGGGGCTGTCAGCACAGAGTGTGGGTGATTCCTCCCTTCCTTCCACATGGATTAAAGAGGAGGAAGAAAAGTATCACAGTTTTCACAGCACTCCTAGAACTGCACTTAAACAGATATTTTTAATCTGCTTTATCTACACTAGCTTTGGCTGAGCTAAATCAAGTATTTCAGCAGAGTTGTGTATAAGCATTTACCCATCATTTTGAAACACTTTGATATTCTTGCACAGGAGACACAGGAAACATCTTACTACAGCAGGCTTTAAAACAGGACAGCAGAGCTTCTTAACTCATTTCTTTGTGTAAAGAGGTTTGAAAACATATTTCTCCCTAACTTTGCTACAGTGAACTGATGGAGTTGTCTTTAAATGGCTAGAAACAAATAAATTTAACAACTGGTTTTGGAAAAAGATGCATTCCAGGTATTGTAGCAAGTGTCTCTCCAGATGTTTCTTGCTGAAAGGTAACATTCAAATTACTGGATACACAAGTTTGGATTAGACTTGAAATATTGCTCTTGTCTAAGATTTAGAAAATATGAATAAAGCTTTCACAGCTTGTTTTCCTACAGCATGATCTTCCACAGTCACCAAATGCAACTATGCTGCTGAATATTCTGCTTCAGTGACCAATTAACTTCTAAACTGACTTTTATGACAACCCAAAAGTTTTCTCCTGTTCTCTCTAGCACATAAACTGCTGCAAGACTGCATTAATGTCAAGCAGAGTTATTCGAGGAAAATGGAAACACAAAGATTTAAGCTGTATCCTGGAAAGGGCAACTTAATCTTCTTTTAAGCTAATTTGGCAATTTTGTATCTCTGACAGTGCTTGGCCTATTTCCGTGGCTTCACTGACCTAAAATACTGAAGTAAAAGGTAAAAACCAGCCCTTCAGAGTTCACATTTTTACATCAGTCAGATGCCAATTACAGGCTGAGGAGCTTCAACATCATTTCTCCTGGAAGATAAACATGGTCAGGTGTCTGTACTACCAAAATCACTGGCAACTTCCAATCTGATAATTTAATATTGCTTGAGTGAATTTGGTTTGGACAATGTGGGTAACCAGAGTACAAGAAAAAGCATTTCCAACAAAGCAGGTGCATATTGATATTATAATAACAACATGTTTTATTGACTGTTTTTACTGAAGAGCTTTCTCAGTGCATCTCCAGCCCTTACAGTGTTAATGAAGGAGCAGCAAAAAGATGATTAAAAGAACTGATAAGTCTTTACTTGATAGGGAAGAAAAGCAGCTTATATATAATGATAACACACCCAATCTTGCACTGGCACAGAAAAGAAAAATTGTGACAAAATATTTCATCATTTTATGGGGAGGACAGAAATGCAGGTCAGTGGTTTTTATTCTTCTTTTCACATTAATAGGGTCTAATTAACATATTCTACTACTAGAACTATGTGAAGTGATCTCCATATCATAAGGAAAGGGCAAATATACCAACCCATCTTTGAAAAGGAAGCAAAATAAATGTATCTTCCATATCCAAAGGCAGCAGACCGAGCAATATGCAAAAACAAAAACTTATAATAAAAGTAACAAACAGCCAATGTGGATTTGACAAGAACAGGTGTTGCCAAAGTAAACTAATTAAATTTTCTTTGACAAGCTAATTGACGTAGCAAACAAGACAAGCAGTGGAGTTGATATATCCCAACTTAGTATTAGTCTCTAAATGATCTCAGCATGGCATTTCTACAAGGAGGAGTGGGAAATGTGAGTTACAGGGAATCAAAAAGGGATCTGAGCCAACAACTTGATGCCAAAAAAGCAAATGTCATGTCAAGATGAATTTCTGTGCCACAGGAAAGGCTCAGTGGATAACCTTCTGCTGTATTCAGAGTGCTGTTCTCTGCAGCTTCTCTCTGGCACCACACTCCCATGGTTTTTCTCTCCAGAGCAATGGTAAGAACCCTACCACTATTACAGAATTATTTTAAGATTTCTTTTTCTTTCTGAAAATAAAATGCACAGGTCTCCACTAAGTATCTCATACCTTCCATGTAGGAATTCCAAGAGATTTCAGCCTCCTATTTAAGAGAATACTCTGCTTTCCCAGTTTACAATCCAAATCCCTCCCTGTCTGAGGGGGGACTACTTTAAAAACAAATCTTTTCCATTTGCTTTATTTCATTTCCACCACAGCACCACTTTGTAACTGCTTACAGCTCTCTATTTACTGATTCCTCACCTTGGCTCAGCTTCCAACTTGCTCAGAAAACCACATGCAAGTTCTTTAATAGTCTTTTGATTTACTCCCTGTGTTTTAATTACATGCAAAGAGAATCCCTGTGATACTCCTGCTTTAATTTACATTTCCTGAGACTGTTCAGTCACCTCATTGAGATGTGACATTTCATGACCTGATGAAAAATTCTCCCTTTTTATGATCACATCTTACTGTAAACTTGCTTAAAAGTCTGTACAGAGAAACATCAGCGTGGCCTGGGAAGCCCAAAAACTTGTCCCTATTTGTCCCAGCTACAGCAGCTGGTCAAATAATCGATGTTTTTGTTGTCCCCCAAACCATTTCAGCTCCCAAAGCAGCAGCAGGTGAAACACAAGGATGCTCATGATGGATCTGATACTGAGGCTTGAGAAGCACCAATTTCTTCACAGAGATAGCAGAGAGAAAAAGGCCTTTTTGGAAACTCTGGCTTCTCTCCCTGGGCTCTGAATATCTAATGGCTATTAACACACTGCTCTAAAAATGAACAATGAAACAAAAAGGTGCAGCAACAACACCCCTACACACTTCCTCTCATCTTTCTCCCACTTCTGCAGTGCCATCCTCACTCACCCAGAGAACTGGGTGAAGGCAGGAAGCCTCCAGAGTTGTTTTCTCACCCTAATCCAAGGAACGTTTATGGTAAAAGGCAAAAATAATCATCTCCCCCTCAATTATCTTGTGGAAGGAAACTTCCCAGCCTCCACTGCCCTTGGAAGTGAGAGTAGCTATAAAAAGATGAAGGTTGCTCCACCTGCTAAACTATGAGATGTAAGACAGAAATAACAGTCCTACCCAGCTGCTCAGTTATTGAACTCAGATATTTGACAGGCCTGGGGTAGAACACAGGGAGTAATTTATTTCATTACCTCTTTATAAGCCATTCAGCCTCCATATGAAAGTAAACAACCCTTTATGTTCAATCTGCCTGAACTGAGGCTCCACAACAAGGATCATTTTCCATTCAGCTGCTCTTCAAAATCCATGTAAAAAAGTCTCACTTTTGCAAAGTACAGACTTTGTGCATATTAATTCAAAATATTCAGTCTAGCCAGTCTCCAGTCTCCTACCCCTAATGCTGACTTTGACTTATGCCATCATTTAGAATATTTACTGTATTCACCCTCATCAAAGGATTCAGGAATCCTTGTTTTCTCCTTTGAAGTCAGCAAACACCTCAACACTTTATTGCTCCCTCTGCCAATACATCTTCAACTGTTTTTAGTTTGGAACTGAAAAAGACTTTAATTGACTGAGAGTTTAAAAAAAAGAAAGGAAGAAGAAATCACTAGTTGGTTATAAAAAAGGGTGTTTCTAAACACAGTTTAACTTGCTGGAAAAGTGCCATTTCAAGGTGCTTTAACACCCTCTTTCAAAACTAAAAAAAATGACACCTTTAAGGTGGAGAGTTTTGTAGCAGAGAATTTCTGAAGGATGAAAAGAAAGAGAGAGTGCTCAGGCATTGGAATGGGCTGCCCAGAGAGGGGGTGGATTCCCCATCCCTGGAGGTTTTTAACCTGA
>JAWWEV010000004.1:3145774-3183256 GCA_035583235.1 Hafferia zeledoni | reverse complement strand
GTGATCACCAGCCCAGGGAGTGCCCTTGGCTGGTGATCACAGTGGGGTTGGATCAAGGGTTGGACTTGATGCTCTCGGAGGTCTTTTCCAACCTAATCCATTCTGTGATTCTTATGATTCTATTTTTGGGCACAAATGACAATGATCTTTCCAAATGATCTTTGCCAAGGTGTTCGGTTTGCAGGCACACTGTGAGAATCACCAGTTGAAACAGGCAGGCCCCAGTTTTGGTGGTGTTTGGCCACGCTTTTAAAGACCCGTTCAGCAGATTCACAACTTGTTCAGTTCTCTCTTTCAGAAACAGTGCTGTGTGAAAGGCTCGGTGAGCCTGAATGGTAACACTGGATTGTCCCTGCACGGTTTTCAGGGCTTGTTACTTGAGACACAAAGGTGTGATAACAGCAGTCATTCCAAAGCCACACCAGCTCATTCACCACTGGCTGAGAATTCCGAAAAACAGCCACGGGTGCTTGGTTGGAACCCTCAGTGTGCCCTGAAATAACTGTGGGTATTCTATGGCTACAATGATGGGGGAACTCCCTGCCCATCGCAGTGATTATTTGAAGAGTGCAGGGAAGCTGTGAACATTATTCTGGTTTCAGTACACTCAATGATAACAGGTTTCATCTGAAGTCTTCTTTGGCTACCACACCACCTGTGCAGAGGCTCCTGTTCAGGACTGTTTGCTTTTGAGCTCCATCTGCTGGAATCGTGTCCTGTTTCCCACATCTTTGGTGTTATTCTGCTGCCAGCTTTCACAGGAATTGGTTTTAATTTAAGAGAGTAAGGAATAAAGTTCGCAGTTCAGAGGAATTTCCAGTAAGTTTCTGGTACTTTTGTTTAAGGATTTGACTTAAAGATTGCTTGGAGAACACAAGGCTCAAAACAGAAAATAATTGTGAGGCTGAGGAAAACAAATATTAGTTCTTCCTCCACTTTTGTTTACAGAGTTAGTTTCCAGGTATTTTATAGGTATATTAATCAGGTCAGTCATGACCTATCAAGTTCTGTAAGAGATTTCACAAATGGGTTACTTGCTCATTCTTCTGAATTAGGTTTTTGTTTTGTTTTCCCCTGATGTCTGTTGTTACTCTACAACCAAGAAAATTAGCAGTGCTTTCAATATTTAATTAACTTTTTAAAAAGCCATTCTTCCCCATTGTAACTGTGCTTCTAGTGTTTCAGAATATTTAAGGGCAGAAGGGCCCGTGATGAAAGTCTAATTTGATTTTTGTAGTTCCATTGTTTCTTCACAAAAATGTACTGCAAAGAATAATGTGCAGAACTGGAAAAGAGGGCCCTGCTGTGCAAAACCACTCTAGAAGTGTTTCAGTAGTCAGAGGCTTTCACGGTAAATTATCTGATGACTCTCTACAAGTTTTCTTCGTGAGAGGCACATTGTGTGTTCAGAGGGTACATTACCCTGTGCCTGTGAACAGTAATGTGTATGTGTGGAATTAGGGCTGCCACCAGCCCTTGGGTGCAGCTCTGGTGTTGGCAGAGCATGTCATTCCAAGGAACAGGCACTTCCCTCCAAGAATTACCTTCCCAAAAAGCAAACCATCTGCATCTTGGAGTTTCCTTTCCTTGTCAAGCTGATACCACCTTCCTTCCCTGTCCCTAAGCTAAATCCTAAGGTACATATATTCTGTTCCATAATGGGTTTGTGGATATGGTAATTTTAAATATATTTCCTTGCTGTCCAGCTGCCTGTTAGCAAAACTTTGTGTTCACTCTTGATGTTTGCAACTTTTTTTGTTCTGCACAGCCAACTTTGCTTGAACTGCTTTTAGCTCTTGATGTGGGTAACTCCATGTTATCCCAAAGTCTTGGGAATAGGGTAGGGAGGAAGAGGTGGAGAACAGATATTAATTAGTTGCTAGGCTTGATATTAAGGATAAGTTGGGCCATGGCACTCTCCACACCACGGGGTTCTCCAGCAGTGCCTGAGCTTGTTCCAGCCTGAGCTGCTTTTTCAGAAAGTAATTATTGTAATGGATTTCTTAGAGTTCTGCGTGGGACAAAACTGCCAGTCACTTTTTGCATCGGTTTGGAGGGATATTGTCTGCATTTCCTGGCAGCTTCCTATCAAATACAGACAGCTCAGGCATCTCTGGGTCCTGACTTCGTTGTAAAGTGCTCTGGTTTGAGGTTACATAGAGATGTGTAGGACCCTGTAAGTAACTTCTTCTGTGTTCTGAGGCTGAAACTGTCCGGTATGTAACTGTTAAATAAGTTAATTATTACTGTTATTCCTATAACGACAAGTACTTTGGATTTAAAACTATTCCGTGAGTAATGATGGTCAAACCCCTGCTCTGTATCTCTCTTCTGTTCATGGAATAGAAGTGTGAGGGTTTGGTTGGTTCCAACAGAGACCTAAATTTTAATTAATATTCCTGTGTCCCAAACATGTTGTTCTGATTAGAGGCTCTTTGCCCAGGCATTTCTGTGCAGCCTGCCCTGTTTGAAACCCTGCCTTCTTCTGACTTCACTTCCTGAATCCGTTGACAACACTCACAGCCAAACAAAATACATGTTCACAATGCTGTTATTTGCAAAATATTCCCTTGTGAGTACAGCTGGGGCAACAAAAAGAGTTTCTCTCTGAATCTCAGAGAGAACTGACTATTCCTTATAGAAGTAAGGCCCATAGTGCATTGGCCAGTTTTAATCTTGGCAGTTCACTAAGTGTTAAAACTTTGCATTTCACCACATATAAAGGCATGCAGGGCTTTCATTGCCCTTGTGTGTATTGATCCCGGAGTGATATCCTGAGAGTGCTGAATTTTAATCTGGGCTGAAATGAACCAGATAGCAACAGGCTCCCGGCCCACCACACTGTTTACAAAACACATGGACTGGAGGGAACATAAACTTACTTTGCCCTCTCCTGGGCCTGCTCCTCACTTTTGGTGTGGGACCAAAGAAAGGGTTTGTCTTAAATTGCTCCTCACTCCCTGTGAAACTGCACAACTGGCACCAAACCCACCTTGCTGGCAGATCCTCTGGCTGACCCCCAAACCCTCCTGTCCCAGGGACCAACCCAACAATGCCACTGCTCAGGAACTTTCTTGCCCTTGCAAAAAAGTCACCCTTGAGAGCAAACACCCAACTGCAGTGCTGATCGTCTGTGTGTGCGTACGAGGGCAGGGTGGAGCAGACTGTCACTCAGCTGTGTTTAATTAACATAGTATTTTATATAATGTATTTATTTTTTACGTAATTAGGTGATTAAGCAAAATGCTTGCTAGTAACATCTCTTCCATAACCCAGCGCTGCTGCGAGTTAAACATGCACCTTTGCAGGTAATTAATCTCCTTGCCCTGCTTATTTTGCTAGTTGGCACTTGCTAAATCCCTGTAAAACCACACCCAGCAGGGCTGTGTATTATCCCTCTGCTGTCTATTCCTACATATGGTCAAAATCAACTCACCTTCCGGGTTGCTGACATCAGCAAAATGTACTCTTGGCAAACTCCAGAACCCTCCTAGTAACCCTTTGTTTGGCTGGTGTTGTTACAGTTGTATTCCTGTGGCAGCAGCAAACACCAGCCCAGCGTTGGGATGGGGAAGGAGACTCCTAGAGGAGCATCTTTTAAACACTGGAGCAACCCCTCGTGATAAAATGTATATAATATAGGGGAAAAAAGTCAGAGGGAAGATACTTCTGTGCTTCCTGTAAGGAACTGACCCACTGTAGTTGCAAGGTATAATTCTGATAACAGTAAAAGTGTATATATATATATATACACACATATCTACATATATATATAATTATTAATCATCTTGTCATAACCAACACTATGACCTCAATTAAAACTACACTTATTCCTCTTCTAAGTAAACCAAAAAAGACCTTTTTAAGACTGCCTGCTTGAGAATGAATTTCTAATATTTTCTTTGCTGTCTTTTGATATCATCTACTTCCTTTTAGCTGTTTGGCTCTGAACAGCAAGCAGGAAAACATCTGGACTCCTTTAAATATGTTTATTCAACTACACGAATTGGGTACCACTTTGAAAAATCCTGGTATGAAAGTTCTACACCACCACCCCCAAGTGAACTGGCACGTTTCTAAGTTATATCTGAATATTGTCATTGCACAAACCCAATATTATATGGTAAAAAAATACTTGGGGAGTGCCAGAGAAGTTGCTGTTTTCAGCAAGCTGATGGAAACAAGCAACAGGAGTTGCTGTTTTTCAACAAGTTGCTCTTTTCATTTCCCACTTGGTTCAGTTTTTCCCAGCTTTTCTGTTGCCAAAAAGTTTAGAACCCACAGTAACACCCAAAAGGGAAAGGATTTAGAGACAGGGCAAGGGTTATAAATTTTTTTTTACTGTTGACAGCATTGTCATAAACAAAGGATCACCTACCTGGGAAAAACCACAGGAATAAAGGTGAGTATTTTTAATTTTTGAAGCCTACAGCATTTTTGTGAAATACAACTGCTTGCCTTATCTTCTTGAGGGCATTAATTTAACAAAAAGCATGTCAGATCGAGCAGCCAGTTGCTCCAGTTATGGAACAGTTTCATTCCCTGGCTCTCTCCCCCTCCACAACCCTGCCCGAAGTCAGTCAGCTGTCTGAGCCTGGGAATGTGGCAGCAAGGCAGGCAGGCCACAATTGGGAAATACAACTCCAGGACAACCCAAAAAGTTCGATTACTTTAGTGACAAGGCTCTGGCTTCTCCTCCCCCTCTCACACCTTCTCCAGGACATGCCTGGAGTTACACAGCAAGTTCAGCACAATCCCTACCCCTCAAATCCCAACTCAAAGGGCATTTTCCCAACTCAGGTAACTAGCCAAAAAAAAATAGTGTGAGGGGAAAATACATTTTAATTATTTTATTTTTCTTAAATATAATAGAACTTTCTAGAATTTTTTTCCAGAAACAGAAACATTAAAAAAATTATACTTTATTACAAATGGTAAACTCAGAGTGCTAAAAAAAAGCCTCTTATTTACAAACAATACTGGGCAGTGCCCAAATAAACAACATAAAAATAACTTACAAAGTCATGAAGTAGTTTATTGACATTAATCAACTTTCATAAAATAAAATAAAAAAGATATGTACATACACAATTTACTTGAAGGCAGGCAGAATAGTTCTTTTTTTCCGTTTATCAGCCTCCCACAAACCTCCCTCCCACTTTTTTTGTTTTGTTTTTTTTTTCTTAAGGAATACTACATAAAGCAATCTACAGTTTCTATTGCAGTTTAACCTTTAATACTGAATGATCATCGAATGTTAGGTCCATGCAGGTCTTGGTCAATGTTAAACGAAGATCTGACATCTCATCCGAGCAGGGACAGCCCTTCCCTTCCCGGCGCGGCCGCTCCACTCCCGGCTCCACCGAAGGCTTTGCCAGTCTTTCCACACATGCGCCTCGCAGGGCACGGGCAGGACTCAGCCTTCCAGCCTCTGCCACCAGCTTTTTGCCTCTGCCGCTTTGGATTTTGCCCGCTTTAGTTGTACCACAACATCACAGTTCCCGCCGAAGAGTCTCTTCAAAACGTCTGCAACTGCTGTGTGAGCATGAGCTGGCACCCGCTGTTGACGTGGTTCATGACCTTCTGCTTAAGCTGTGCAACCTGTTCTCTGAGCATGTTGGCAGTGGATGCCAGCTCTGAGTTCTGGGCTTTCAAAGTTTTCACTTTTTCCTCCAACCGGGCAATCCTTTCCAACTTCCTTTTCCGGCATTTGGACGCCGCGATTCTGTTCCTCATGCGCTTTCTCTCGGCTTTGATTCTCTCCTGCGACTCCATGTCAATGGGGGACAGGGGAGGGGTTTCCCCCGGCATTTCAGGTACAGTCTGCGGCTCCTCCTTCAGCGCCTGCAGCCGGGGGTGCTGCACGGGCATCTGCGGGGTTATGTGGTGCTGGGGCGCGTAGCCCATGCTGTTCGTGTTGTAGCTGGGCGCGGAGCTGAGCGCGTTGGGGTTGAAGTTGCTGAGGTTGGCGTACACGGGGGGCTCGCTGTGCAAGCTGGTGTTGAAGCTGGTGCTGCCGGCCATGGAGGACACAGGTGCCATCCCGCTGCTGACGGGCTGCGCGGCCGAGGTGACGCTGGGCAGCGTGTTCTGGTTGTGCAGCTCCGCCAGAGCCCGCACGAAGCCCTCGGCAAAGCCCTCCTGCTCGTCCGTGACATTCTTGGGGCACAGGAACTGCGTCGGGGTCGGCGTAGTGGTGATCAGCCCGTTGCTGGACTGGATGATGAGCCGCTCCAGCTCGGGCGAGGCCAGTTTGAGGAGCCCCACGTCGGGCGAGGTGAGGATGTCGGCGTTCTTGTTCCTCAGGTGCGGCTTCAGGTTGCTGGAGGGGTCGGACAGGTTCAGCGTCATGTTCTGCTTCAGCACCTTGGCGTTATTGTATCCGTACCCGCCGCTCTCCGGCGGCGCGAAGCCGGCGCTCAGCGCATCCTCGTAGAAAGTAGGCTCCATCTTTGCACTCATAGAACACAGTCCGGGGAGGGGAAGCTGCCCGGCCGCGGCTCAGCTCCCCGCGGGCACCCCGACCCTCCCGGGGAAGGGGAACGCGGAGCCGGGGAAGGAGAACGCGGAGCCTTACTGGGGTAGCTGCTGCTGCCGCCGCCGCGCTGAGAGCCCGCCCGGCCTGGCGGGGCGCGCCTCGCCGCCCTCCTCCTTGTGCCGGTGCTGCCGGGACGCCGCTCCGCCGCCGCCGCCACAAGTACTTTCGGTGGCCGGCTCCGCTATGTCTGTGCCGCGTCCCGGTGCCCGCCCGCGCCGCGCTCTGCGCCCGCTCCCGCCGTGCAGCCCTTCACTTATCAGCGGCCGCGGGCCCGCTAAAAATAGCGCATGATGTCACCCCGCGCGCTGCCCATTGGCTGCCGCCGCCCCGGCGCGGGGAGGGGGCGTGGCCTGGCGCGGCGCGCGCGCCCGGCGCGGGTCGCCATGGCCACCTCCCCCCCTCGCTGAGAAGCTTCTTGAGCGCGCGCGGGGCACTGTGGGATGACGTAATGCCGGGGGGGCGCGCGCGCGCGGGGCACTGTGGGCTGACGTCGTTGTTTTTGAACTCTCTGGTTACCGCGTCCCGCGCGCGCCTCTCTCCGTGTGTGTGTCTGTGTCTGTGTGTGTCTATGTCTGTGTCTGTCTGTCTGTGTGTCTCTGTATGTCTGTGTCTGTGTCTCTGCGTGTCTGTGTCTGTATCTGTATGTCTGTGTGTGTCTGTACCTGTGTGTCTGTATCTGTGTGTTTCTATCTGTCTGTCTGTCCCACCACCCGTGGCCCGCGGTGGTCCGTCCCTTCAGGCGGCGCTCCCGGGTTGCCCCACGTGGTTTCCCGTCCCGCCGCCCCCGCGGGTTCCAGGCAGGGCTGGGGGCGGCCCCGGGGGCTCCCCGCGCTCCCCTCCCGCCCCCCCCGGAGTGCGGCCCCTCACGGCGGCCCCGCGGGGTGCGGTGTCTCTGCCCCTACAAAGAGCCGCGACGTCAATTCCCGGCCCCGGGAGGAACCGGGATAGCGCGGGGCGGGAAACAAAACCAGACGGGAGAAAGGCGGGTTGTGGAGGTTTCTCTGATCTTCGTCCTCCAAGGGGAGGGCACAGCGCCGGCCTAATTTTAGACGGTGCCCCAGTATTGCTGTGGAAGTACAGGTTAGTCCGGAGGATAAATCAGGGCTGGAGCCGAAGGATCGTGTTGGAGCAGAAAAGTCTGTGCTGGCGCGTTCCCCTCGGAGCAGCAGATGGAGACGGCTGGGTCGCTCCGTGCGAGCCGCGTTCCAGGGCACGGCTCCCATGAAAGCGGTTCGGCTGCCTTACCTGGCCCCGCACACACCCTTCGCTCCGGGAAGTGTGGATTTGGGAATGCTGACAGGCAGCTACCTCTGGAATAAAGGGCAGCAGGTATTTAGGGACAGGTGGTGACAACAGGGGGTAGCACAGGGACTGAAGTGCTGTCCTGGTGAGTTTGGTTGCCAACAGCGCAACAAGTGCTCTCTACGCGTCCAGCACAAAGCTCTCACTGCTGTTCGGCTTCTTGTGTCCGTGGAGAACTTGGGCTGTCAGCTTCAATCCCTTTTTGCTGTGCAAGCTGACAAACTTACGTCCAGGTTTGAAAACACACTTTCAAATTCTCCAGTGCTATTTTTTCCTGGATATAATGACATAATTACCAGTTACAATATAGGAAGGAGCAGTGAAGCAAACAGAAACACAAGTGGCTGTGAAAGAAAAGTGAAGGTCCAGCTCCCCTCTTTGAAGTTGCCGAGTTTTTTTCCTCTCTGTTTTCCCCTGGTGCTCCCATCTGACTTCATCGGGCCCCACGGTGGGCACTGGTGTTACTTGTGTGCCGACTGGAGTGATGCAAATAATACACGCAGTGTGTTGGTATTAACAGTTTGTGACACAAACTGCAAAGCTTTGGTTGGATGGGGGAGCTCTCTGTGTGCTGATGGTGCCCAACAGCCCTCACAGAGGCAGCATCTCTGAGGGGCAGGTAACTCAGATTTCAGCTGCATAAACAGTGCGGCCAAACAGCCCTAAATTACTGCACATGCATAAGAAAATCTCTGAAATTCATTAACGCAGCGAGTGCTCACAGCAGTTGTTTGACTCCTTTTTAATCTTTACATACAAGATAAATAGAGACCAGTGACTGGCCCTTCTGGCACCAGAGCCAAGGGGCATCAAATGGAACTGGCAGGTTTGGAATAAACCAGAGAAACGTCTTCACAGAACTGTAGTTCAGCTGTGGAAATCCTTGGCAAGAGTGGAGTGAGGGGTTTTAAAGTGATTAGATGAATTCACAGAAGAATCACTTAAGGCCTGTTGAATGCAGAACATCTCTGGCTCTGGAAATCCCAGGGCTGCAAATGGCTTGTGCCTGGGGGAGCATCCCTGGTTTTGTGTTCCTCCCCAGGGATCTTGGCTCCTGTCAGAGGTGGGGATTTCTGGGACCTGGAGTGGAGGTCCTGGATGTGGTAAAACTCCCCCCCACAGTCCATAAATGATCTGTTGCTGTGTCACTGTGCAGGTTTTATGTCTGTAAAGGGCTTTGCTATGTAAGGAAGGAATTCCGGATGTAAAAAAGTGTAAGACATGAATTTTAAGTAGTTTGTTGTGTGAGGGGTTTTATTTTTAAATAAAAACTATGCTAAAAAGGGCTTTTTTGTGATTTGTGTTGCAGAGGAAGCCATGCAATTAATTTCCTGTATAGACAAATAATACTAATAAAGTTTGTTCCAGTTAATGATTGACATATGTAATTTGTTAAGAGTCTTGTTGTTTTGTTTTATCTTTTGGAGGTTTTTTCCCTGCATATTTCGTTTGTCCTAGAAAGCAAAGTTCAGACTACGAGGAACATGGTCAGTGTATCTTTAACTCTATTTGATACAGGTTTATATAACCTGAAAAACTGCCTTTATAGCCCACTGATCTCAATGCAAGGTTTTGATTAACTTCAGCCAGGGCTGGATCAGGCTGGAGGGATTCGTTTAAACTCATTTAATTTAATTTTTTTTCACCCTCCACCCATTTCAGTTTTCTGCTTCCTTCCTCTTGCAGAGGTGGAGTTTCAGGACTAGACATTCCAGTTCTCCGGGGACGTGTTGGTGCTGGGGCCTGTAGCTGTGGGGGACACCCGGCAAGACACTCATTATGCTAATTACTGCTCACTGCAGGTTATTTGGTCCAGGCTGGAAGAGTCAGGCTGGTCTTGAAGGTTGTGCAGAGCAGCAGAGCCCTGAAATCAAAGAGCTCTTGGCTACTCCAGGGGGATTTTGTGCCTAATTTGGGACCGACTGGTGAGCACTGTGTGGGGAGGGCTGGGCTGAGATTTCAGCCCCAGCTCAGCCCAAACCCACAGCGTGGGGCAGGTCCAGCCCTGGGACCCACGGATGGTGCTCCTTGGTGGCCACGAGCCAAGGAGCTGGCAATTTTGGTGACTGTGCCCTTTTTATGAAACACCCATTACTGCAGGGCTTTCCCCCACCCCCTATCCTGATGTCCTTAAGGAAATATTCCTTTAGGAGGATGAAGGAACACTCAGGGAACACTCACTGACCCATTTATACACCAGAGCCATTTACATGTCTCAATAAACTCACTTGTGGGCAGGGATTGCCAACTGGATTTGTGAGAGCCCAACACACTGAGCAGCAGTAATGCAGATTTTGATTTATAAAGTTCTCTAATCAATCAATAGAAGCCTGAGTGAGGCAACCAGATAATCTGAATAATTAAATGGCTTTTCAGGGGCAAATTAAAATTTCTTATACATACCACATCCGTCTAAATTATATTTGGTGTCCAGGAATAAATGGGTCTGTTGTTTTGTTTCACTCCTGTATCTCAAATGCTTTTGGCTTATTTCGAGACCATTTGGGAGGAGGAAGAAAAAGGAAAAAAGGAAGAAAAATGTATAAATGACAGTTTCTGCTGTTTTATATTGGAAAATGTGCTCACAGTTTAAATATATTACAGAGATATATATTACATGTATTCTGTATTAAATATTTAAAAATATTATTTTCTTTAGACATATCAGACCATAGAATCATAGAATTAACTTGGTTGGAAAAGACCTCTGAGATCTTCAAGTCCAACCCTTGGTCCGCTCCATTTTGCTTTTTCCCCTCAGAGTTGTTTCCACAACATTTTTATTATATAGAAAATTGGTTTTATTATATAGATTTTTTTTCCTTTTTTCCCTCACTTCATGCTTTCAAGTGTGACATCCTGCTTCAGCTCTGCCTGAAGTGAAAAAAGTGGGAATTAGTGGATCTTCTCACACTGCTTTCCACTTGCTTAGTGAGTTGGTATAGAGCAGATTTCCCCAAATGGGGGAGACAGGTTTGAAGAGTCAGAAGGAACAAGTCTTTTTCTTTTATTTACTCCATCAGAGCACAGTACAAGAAGCTGGGAGTGGGAGGGCACAAGGAACAGAGTTTCCTTAAGCCAAGTGGAAGTGGAATAATTGCCAGGTCCTGCTGCTCCCAGTTCCTTCCCTGTTCCTCAAGGTGTGTTTGCGCAGCCGGTTCAAGTCCACCCAAGTCTGCAGGTGTGGCCAGGAGGTGCCACCTCATCCACCCCCAGCTTCCGTGGCCTCTCCTCTTGCTCTTTGCTCCCAGCAGGACTCACGTGGCCAGGGGGAGATCCAGGAACTGAATCTGGTTGGAATAAGTAAATCAGTCTGAGGACACAACAGAGGGGTGGGAATGCACAGACTGGGGGGAGAGTGGCACCCACAGCTTGATGTGGAGGACCCTGGAACCAGAGCTCTGCAGGGAGACCACAAGCTTGTCCTGAGCCAGTCTGCAGTTTGCACATGAAAAATGCTCCTCAGAACCACAGGCACTTGTAAATGAATATCGTGTCCATCTCCTCCACCCTCCATTAGTCATCGCATAACCAAGCCATACGCATTCAGCCCTTTTCATCTTTCTCCTTGTCAAGCCCTTTAGCCTGTCCCCCTCACCTACTCATCCCACCAATCATTTTAATTAATCTCTGAATTTCTTTGAAACTAATAGTTTGTGGAATGGAGGAAAATGAGTAGGTTACAGAGACAAGATTGTGGATGATGGAGGTGGGGCAAAGCCAGGAGACTTTGCAAGACCTGTTGGGCGACCTCTGGGGCAGGACAGCAATGCTGTAAACACAGAAAGGCTGCAGAAGTAAGGGAGGAACCACTAAAAACATTTTCCATTTTCCTAAGAATGCTCCCTGGATGTTTATGTGCAGCAGCACATGAATAAAGCTGTGATAGGGTTGTCTCTAAAGTGGATGGGAGGATCTCATCACCCAATACCAGACTTCTCCCTGTTGTGCCTCCCATTCCCAGATGGCTTTACAGAGGATTTCAGTGCTCACTGCAAGTGCTCAGAAATATATTTTCAAACAAGCAATGAACAATATCTTTTTTTAAATTCAAACAACTATATGTATTTTATAATTCCTGATCAAAATTCTGAGCAAATAGAAGTTGACATTGTCTAAAGATGAGTCTGAAAGGAACGCCAAGGCCTTGCTTCCCAGAATGGTTTGGGATGGAAGGGGACCTGAAAGATCATCCAGTTCCAACCCCCCTTCCACAGGCAGGGACAACTTCCACTAGAAGGATGTTTAGGGTATTACAAATCTAAATGTCACACCGTTAATGTCTCTGTGTTCATTATTCCTATACCACAGCATAGCCGGTGCTGCAGGAAATGGAGAATGGGCAGAGTTCCTGTCCTGTGGAGCTTACAGTCAGAAAAATCCTCTACACACCAAGAAGGCTGGCAGAGGAGCAGTTGATCCACAGTGGGAGCCCAGAGAGGGAAGGTGAGCAGGAGAGGAGGCACTGGAGGATGGGTGGCATATGGGAAGCAGACGGCTGTGCTTGGCATTGTGAGCTGGCAGCAGGGAAAAATTCCCCATACAAACAGAAGCAGATTGATGCTGAGTGGTGGGGAGGCAGGTGAACGCCTTTGGAAAGGTATTCACTGTGTGTGGGGAGAAAGATGCTGCTGGAAACCTGCATTTGTTCCCACATTACTGAGGTGGGGTTTCGCTGTGGAGAACTGGAGTTGGCTTTGTGGCACTTGGATATTTCCATAAACACGCATTAAAGTCAGCAGTGTCAACAAACTGGATTTATTTATGGTTGTCAGTTGTGACTGGAAGCCTCAGAATAACTGGATTTAACTATTCAGAGGTAAAATAGCTTGGTTTTGATCAGGGTCTCAGAATGCTTGGATTTTTAATTAATAAACAGTCTGGCATCCTGTCAAAGTCGACACCTTGCTCTGTCTTAGCAGCTGTTGGCACAGTGGGCTCCTGGCAACCTGGGATAAAGCCATGCTTGCAACAGGAGACGGGGAGGAAGCCAGGCTGTGTGAGCCCAAAAATGCCCATGCAAAGCACCACAGAGCTCAGGGATTCGCAGGGAGCAGTCAGGCCTTCCTGCCCTGTCCATGGGCTCAGGGTTGGACACGGACAGTGAGTCCCTGCTCCTGAATGTCAGCAGTGCTGGGGGGTGACAGATGTAAGGTCTGAATTCGGGTAATGTCCCTGGCGGGAGGAGCAACGAACACAGAAAGCATCCAACAGTGAAAGTAGGTCCTGCAGGTTGCTCCTTCCCAGGGATTAGAGTGGTGGAGCCTGTGGGGAAGTTCACAGAGTGCCTGCTCACCTAATTCAAATGGGAACATTCACTCGGGATGACAGTCATTTGTGTTGGAGTCAGGGTGTGGGAGTAGTTGGGGTTGCCAAAGAGCCCAGGAAGGCAATGGAGGGAGGGAAGGGCATGGCCTGGGAAGGACGGTGACTGGAAGCACAAGCAGAGTTCCAGACTTAGGTTTTGGAGAAGGTGCCACTGAAGGACTTCTCTTCCTCAGTCCCAGCTGATAAATAAAAAACAACCCGATCTCTAATCCCAGCTGAGGTATCACACAACAGTGTAGCTGCTTCCCTCTGGTCTGGGCAGCCCTGTCCCCTCACAGGGTGGGAATGTCCCAGTCCTGCCCCCAACAGCCTCTCTGGATTTCCTTAGGAGAACCAGGATACTTGAGCCCCTCAAAATTGCTGTTCTTTCCTCTTCTCTTTGGTAGAAATTATATGCAGCTGCCAGCACAATATCTGTATGTTCTCTTGTTTCAGAAGGAACCAGAGAAGGAAAATGTAGCCCAGAATCCATCCTGCTCCCTGCCTGAGATCCTGGTGTGCTTACAGTGGGCTCAGGAGCTCTGTTCCCATGTGTGCCAGAGCAAACCCATGAACAGCCAGCAGTGCCTTTGGCAGATGCACTGGGCAGCTCACAGGACTGTTTACAGTCTGTTGACAACATATGAAACATATAAAAAGCCATAACATTTGAATATAATAAAAACAAGCTCATAAGATCAAGGAAAATTTCCAGAATAAAAGGACAATACTAAGCAAAGGCCTAAGGGCTGTGATGGCTGTGAACTGAGATTCAGGCTGGTTTAAATCTTACTTCCTTTTTATGAAGCAACTAGAAAGCCATTCCAGAAGTGGCTGTGTGGTATTTAGAGAGCTGGGTAGTGGCTGCAGCGTGCCCAGATTTCCAGAGGCTGCTGTTGGGTGAGGAGAGGGCTGTGGGCTCAGGTAAGTCATGTGAGAGAGGTGAAGCACGTGTGTTGTAAGAGTTAATGGTACAGGGCAGCCTTGTTGCACAGAGGCACGTTTTGTGCTGATGGTTTGCATGCATTGCTGTAGGAAGAGGTGTGTGGCTGGCAGAGCTGCAAGCCCAGGCACAGCACTCTGGGTGTGGGTGCTGCCAGCCCTTTGCCAGGTGCTGCAAATAGGCATTCATGGCAGAGATCTGAGGTCAGAGCAGTGAGAGCCCATTTCAGCCCTGGGTTATTACACAAATGTTAATCAGGACACTGGTGTATTTCACATTTATGTCATTGGGCAGCCGGGTATTTACCTAACCCTCAAGCAGTACTGGGGGGAATCTATTTCCCTTCAAGACAATGAAGAGAACTTAAAAAGTTTGGCAAAAAATTTGGTCACCTCTTTAATGTAATCTTGTGAGTCCAATGAGAAATAATTTTATTTTCTGTATACCAGTAGAGGAAAAACAGGAGGATAGGATAAACTCAAATGGGGTAAAGTGTGCTCCTCCCTGCTTTTGCCTCCCTGCTGAATGATCCTTAATCACTTTTTACATCTTTGTAGCTAGATTTCCCTGCTTGTAAAATTAACATAATGAGACTGAAGTCCTAGTAGAGCTTAAAGACCTGGAGGGAATAAATGCTGGACAAGTGGTAGGAACTATTTTTATTTCTAAGTTGCATTAAGGAAAAAGTATGGAGAAGGAATGGATTTTCATCTGGAAGAAGATCTAGGATTACCTTGTTGGCATAAAATACTTGTTACTGCCCTCATTTGCTTTTAGGATATTAATCATTGGCATTTTTATTGGGTCGTCAGCCTTGTAATGCATTTTGAACCTAACCCAGGACTGTGTGGAGCAAATACTGGCACTCAGATTTATGCCAGCTTCACTCTCTGGTCACTCTCTGACATTTCTGACCAAGCATCTTCCAGTTGCTATGGGCCTGCTTTTCTGGGGGGTTGTTTTGTTTTCCTTACATTTCGAGTCTGTGCTTTGAGGAGCTCTGACAGTGATGGGGAGTTGTTCATGTCACAAACGCAGTGCAGGAGGAAGAATTCCATGGCAGCACCCACAGGGGCACAGCCACCAGCACCTCTCCACATTCCCACTGATCATTTCTCTAAAAAGTAAGCCTTGGTTCTTAATCCAGGTGAAACACAGGAACTCTCCTGGTGTGTGCAGCCCTCGGGGAAGAGGGAGGGCGCTGCTATTCCTGGGGAGGCAAAACCTGCACCCCCTGGGACACTCCCAGTGAATGTGCACCTGAGCCCTTGTGCTGAGGTTTGGGATGCTGTCCATATTGCAATCCTTTCTAAGGCGAACCCCTGAGCAGATGCAGCTCCGCACGGCCTGCAATGACGTCGGTGCCCCGAGAGCTCCGCCGGTCCCGCCGACACGGGACAGTCCTGCCTTTTCCGGCTCCCACGCTGTCCCTGCCCGGCGCTGACACAGCCGCGACGTGAAGGGCGTGGGCAAACAGTTCACATCCATTCCAGCCAAACCCCTGAACGGCTGGAGAGCGGAATTTGTCTCTTTTCAGGGTGTCACCGCAATATCCCGGATTAAAGTCCTGGCGGAACCACCCTGGGAGTGCCAGTCAGTGCTCTCCTCCCCAGTTCATCCCAACAGCTCCCGGCTGAGGGAACTGCGCTGCGGCGCCTCTCCAGACTTTTCATTCATGCCCACTTGATGCTTAATACACCTTCACCCTGGCGGGTCGTGCTTCCGAAGCCCTTCAGCATCGCAGCCGAACAAAGGCTCGTCCCGGCGCTGGGTGTTGTGTAAACACAGCCGGAGCCTCGCGGGGTGTCACGGAGTTAATGCGAGGCCCGCAGAGGGAGGGCGTGGGAGCAGCACATGCCTGTGTTAACGCTGTGTTTTGTGCTCGGCATTGCAACAGCATTGCAACAGCCCAGCCTATCTGAGCCGCTGCACGTCCCGACAGCCTGTCTGCTCTGCGTTCGAGAGGGGTGTGAGCCAGCAACACACCTTTCTGGGAAATGGTAATGCACAGCCACGCCGCGATTTAAGGGAATCTCGAGTGAACCACGGCAGTTTTTTCTTCTCGGAGTGCTGATGCTTTCCAGGTGGCCTAATAAAGGAAATCTTTATGGCAGCGTTCACTCAAGGGTTAGTTTTGGAGTAAGGAGGGGGATGTTGAAAATCCCATGGACTTCAATAGTTGTGCTTATATCTTTGTGGTAGCTCTGGCTCCTTTGCGTGCTTCTCACAGATCAGTAATCAGGGGACAATTGACAGGAATAACCCCCCTGGTAAAAGTACACAGCTGTTTCTGAAACAAACAGTATTTCATATGCAAAGCTGGGTGGTAAAGGGCATGCTCAGGGTGCTTTTTCAGGCCTCCTGGGAAGTTTTACAAAGAGCAAGCTACCTTTTAGCAAGTGGTTCTCTGATAGTTTCAAAATTCTCTCCTTTGTTTTTCTCTAGAATGATTTTCCCACAGAAGGTGATAAAAACCCTAAGAAAAGTGTCAACAGCAGAGCTTACTGCTCCCCTACCCCCTTCTCTCCCTCCCTTCCTCCCATAAACACTGGGAGCTCTCAAAAAATATTTTAGTATTCTGGAGATTAAAAACAGTGTCTTTAGTTTGTATTTGTTTTGTAATGGCTCTGACTTTCACCGCCTCGTCCTCCCCTTTGTTGGGAGTACATGTGTGAGCACTCCCTCTGATGTTGTTTATACACCCGCTGTCAGGTTCAATAAGCAGTTTCTTAGCAGGGCACCTTCCCACGTGAAGGAAACCTTTCCAGTTCTTGTCCCAGCTCCTGCTTCCTCCATGTCCTGACAGACAACAGCACAAACGGGTATCAGTGATACCGGTAATTCTTCGCTGATAAATGAACTCTAAAACCTCATGAATCTACTGGCAGCTGTTTACAGGACATTTTATAGGTGTTCCAGTTATGCAGTTTTTATGTAGTGCCTGTTTTAAATTTAGGCGTTTTACTAATAGTGGTCAAGAAAATTTTAGAAGTGTAGGACAGGGATCTACCTCTTTGGTAAAATGGAAAAGAATGTGATAATCAGTTTAATGATTCTCTGTGTAAATGGGCATATTGCTAAAGAGAGTCAAGATAAAGTGTAAATGTGAGTAATTGCTCCTAAGACAAAGAAAAATTGGCAAGCAGCCAGATGGAAATTAGAAATTTAATTCGTTTTATGGCAATAAATCATACTGGTGGAGTCTCAGGGCCAGTCACAGTGAGTGGTAAACCCACAGCCAACCTGCAGGACCGAGGGTTTCCCCTTCACAGCTGCCTATAGGTAAGTGAAATTTCCCAGAGCAAAAAAACACGTTGTAGAAGCCTCCGGATTTTCAGCTTTGAAGTAGAAGAGATACTTTCATTTTCAGTATCTCCATTAGAGCTTCTTTTTGCAAGACCAGGAGTGTGAACTCTTGTGTCTGAGCCAAAATTCCAACCTAAGCAGAATGTACTCATCTAAATTTCCCTTTTGGTTTCATTTGGCCAAGGTATTCCTGGGTGTAGTGTTGCTGTGTCCTGTTACTGCAGTTGCTGTGCTGGGAGCTTGGGAAGGCGCCCGCCTGAAGAGGTTACATAAAACCTGAACCATTATAAGCTCAGAGAAACCCCTGAGTGCGATGATTAAAAAGAGAAAACGATTAGGGAAAACACATCAAAGAGCCCCAGTGAGAGTCCTGAAAGGAAAAATACTGATTATATTTGTTTTGATTTTGCCTTACATGAGGTAAAAGGCGTGTGGTGTGTCCCGGGTCGCCACCCCGAGGGGTGTGTGCTTAAAGACAACAGAAGCAGACTCCGAGCCTTCCATGGGGTTTATTTTGGTTGCAGGGCTGGGGAGATAAGATATAATTGTACCATATACACAGTGGAGTGTATCGATCTGATAGGGTGCACTTCCCACACCCCCCTGAGCACCTTGCCCCCCTAATCTGTGTCCAGCACGACAACTCCGAGCCTCCTGACCTTCCCAGAAACTTTCAGCTGGGGGTTTTAAAACAATCACAAAAGTGTTTTTCTTTCTCGGAGCGTGTAGTTCCTCTCTCTGGTGAAAGCTGACAGAGAGGCAGAGATGGGTAACATCGATTGCTGAAGCTGCTGTGCCAGTTTAAGTTCAATAAATTGTGAGTCTTGGGGGCTAAAAATTGGTTAGAATCCCACTCTGGGTCTGGAAATAAGAGTAGACATTTATTGATAGTCCTGTTGTTCACACTCCACCGGATTCTGTTATTTTAGAACAATGTTAGATTCATTTTTTTAAAAGTTTTTTTTAGACTTGCTCTGCCCTGGGAACCAGGTTAGAAAAGGTTTGAACAAATAAAATATGCAAAATGTGGGGTTTGGGCTCTCCTTTAATGTGGAAAGAGGAAGAAAGGTTTTAGTCAGTTATAGCAGATCCAGTAAGGGAACTGTTTACTTAACACTCTCAGTTATTTATTTTAATATACCTTTTCAGAGCTTTTCATCTGGGTTTAGTTCATGTGGGCTCACTTATTAAATAGTGTTCTTTACTGATATGTGTTTTCAGTTGTTATTCTGACTTCAGTAGTTACAGCCACTTTCTTTCTGGATTCTGGTATAGTAGATCCCAAAAACCTAAAGGAAAATAACAGGACTTTAGAAATGGGGAAATACAAAATAAATTTCTTAAAGACTTAGAGTTTAAGTAGAAAGATAACATCTAAGTTTATTTTCCCATAAATATGGCTGGCATGGATCAATTTATGAGCCAATAGTGCCTGTTATTTTCCTGGATCAACAAAAATAATGGTAAAAAATGCAAGGTGTTGGTGCCAGGTGGGTGATGCACAGACTTTGCTGGTTGTTCATATTTGGCTTTTGCCTTGTCAGAGCCTTCCTGAGTTTGGGTCCAATGTGCTGCAGAAACTGTCTTGTGCTTTATGCTTTTGTGTGTAAAAAAGAGGCTGCTTGGAGGAAAACAAGGAACAACTCCTCTCTTCTGGGTGGGAGTTCCTTGCATTATCCTGTGTCTCGGTTTGCTGACACCCTGGAAACCCACCTGTGGTCCTGGCTCATTTGGGGCTCTGGAGAGCAGGAGGAGAATGAGCCAGACCCAAGAGGCAGGATGGAGAGGGGTGGAGGGAGCAACACTCCCCCTCACACCCTCAGGCCAAGAGAATTTGTCTGTGTCTGGGGTGTCCTGCCCTGGTGCCTGAGGTACATCAAATTCTCCTTCAGCCCAGGAGTCTGCACTTATTCCCCTTTTTAAAAAAACTACTTAAAATCACTCTGTTTGTATTATTGGAGGACCTGGATTCATTTAGTTTTGATCTGACTCTCACAAAACATCAGAGCTGTTTGCCAAGCTCGTAGCAGTGTAATGGCAAAAGCAGCAGTGACAAATGCCTTTGTTTTATTCCCTTTTTCTTCTCCTTAAAATCAAAGGTAAAAGCATGGTCTTGATTTATGTGCAGGATTACTGCTGTTAAAGCTATATAATAATACATCTAAAGCCTAGCACAGTTTATAAATACACAAAACATGTAACTTAATAGTTATTTGTGTTGAATCTTTTTTTTCCCCCCCTGAATACTCTGTCCTACCTTTGTTACCGAGGGCACTAATGCTGCACTAATGTGAGCAGAAACAGCTGCATTTATCTTCATTTTATTCCCCCAAGTCACAGCAACATGCTGGAAGGAAAGCCACTGTCTAGAGCAAACCTCCTGAAAGTCTTTTAAGGGCATCCATCTGGGCAGACTCTGTGGTTATGGGAGGGCTGATGCTCTAAGTGTTCATCCCACTAATGGTCTCATTGATTTTTATTTACGCTCTTTGTAGGCTGGGCAGAGTCTCATTTTGAGTAAGAGTTGCCGACTCTGTGCTGAATTCTGGGACTGCAGGGGGGTGTTCAACTAAACCCGGGTTTCTCTGTCTGTTTTTAGGGTGCCTGGTCCAAGTGGTGCCTCCCAAGCACTGCCCTGTCTCCAGTGAAGCAGAGGGGGATGCAGTCGGTGGGCAGTGTTAAAACCCAGGTGCGTAACGTTGAAAATGTTGATCCAAATCACATTATTATAAGTCGTAGGGAAATGTCATGACTTACCGAGATTAAACAAAGACCTGCTTAGAATCTGTGACTTCAGCTCATAAATGGATTTCATCACTCATTACAGCTGCATAAACAAATGCATGTGGCACATATGCATGTTTTGTTTTGGGAAGTTGTTGTTTTTAAAATCCCCTCAGAGTTTTTTCTTAATTGCTCCTAATGAGCCAGCACTCCCTAGTTCTGGAGTGATGCCTGGTGTACCTGAGCACACTCATTGCTTTTAAAAGGGAACAGTTTCTCTGCTTTTCTCCCTTCCTGGCAGCTGAACTGCTTTCCAAGCAAGTTCTTTTAAAGGAAGAATTTACAATATGAAACCTGCTGTCAAAACTTTTATTCCTTTTATGAAAGTAGCCTTGCCCTGGTGCTCCTTTGGAGCTGTGGAAATGTAATCCCAGCCCAGGAACAATTGGAGAAAGTCCTGCACATGTCTGAGCTCAGACTGAGTAAGTTTGTCATGTAGCTGGATATTTTTCAGGTGTTATATTTAATTTTTCATGTTGTCTGTTCTCCTGAGGGGCCTCTCCTAAGGAATCCGAGCAGTGATTACCAGGGGAATTAGTACTTCCCCCATGTTTTCTTGTTTTGAGTGGGATGTGCCAAGATTCATGCAAGTTTTGGTCTCCCTGCTGCAATTGTTACCTGAGGCACTAACGATGCCAGTAGTTTGTGCTGTAGAGCACACACTTATCTGTGGATTTAAGAAGTGGTACAGATCAAAACTGTTCAGCCATTCTCACATCTTTAGGTTCAAAGTCGCTCTTTTCAGTTAAACTCACACTTTCCAGCATCTCCAGGCAGGCAGTTATCAAAGTTTAACCTCAAGAAACCAAGTTGGTGAAATATCTGGGCATCTGTGAAATATCTGTGAATTTCAGTGTGCCATTTCATATTCAGAACTGGGAAACTGGATTATTCCTGCATAGGGAGTGTCCCGTTTTAATGTTACATTGTAAGGGGTTTTTTAACCATACCTAAAGGGAAATCACTTTTCTTTCCTTCCCCCCCAAAAATATTCAAGTACACTCCATTTTTGTGGCAAATTTCTCAGAAAGATTTGAAAATCAAATTTTAAAATTGATATTGCTGGAGAGAAATGGAACCTTTTCCCTGTTTTAGTCAGAGCCTCCTCTTTTTACTTCTAATAAGTAAAGTCAGAAAGAAAAAAGTGCAACACTGTGGGACAGTTCATGTCCAGGGGTGCTTACATATATATACCCTATATAGATGGATTTGGCCTGAAGTGCTTTAGTTTCTTTTGCTCTCTAGAAAAATAAAACAGGTAATCAAAAGAAATGTCACTTAAACAGAATGAGGCTGAAGGATTTTCCCTTTTCTGTCAAGCAACATTAATTTTTAGGCAGCTGGGGAGGAGTCTTAGCCAGCCACGTGTGGTTCCCAGTGCTGGCTTAATCAAATTGCTGAGTGTCTGAGCCCTGGAGTGTCAAAGCCTTTGGAGAATCCAGTTGCTCCTCACCTCTGGAAACCTGCCCTCTTACGTAGGCAGCTAAAAAGATGCCTGACATTAGAGCCTTGTGCTCTGCAATGTTGCCATGAACGCTTCAAAATGTCACATTAACACCCAGCACGGTTCACCCCCAAACCATCTGCCTTTGCAGAGCTGACAACGATGTTTCAATTAATTAATTAAGCCGCTCTGTCTCCTAATAAGCCTATTTGAAATGCTCGGGGGCTGCAGGCACTGGGGCTGTCGGGCTACAGGCGTGGAGTGGCCACGGGGCTCCGTGGGCAGCAAGAGATCCCGGGAAGCCCTGGGATGCTCTGGGGTGCCCCGGGATGCCCTGGGATTTCCTGGGATGCGCTGGGATGCCCTGGGATGCTCTGGGGTGCCCTGGGATGCCCTGGGATGTTCTAGGATGTTCTAGGATGCTCTGGGATGCCCTGGGATGCTCTGGGCTGCCCTGCCTCGCCTCACCTGGCTGTGCCGGCTGGGACACACCTGGCTGTGCCCTTATAAGGCCAGCCAGCTCCTGCCCCGCCGCGTCCCGGCTCGGCTCAGCCACAGCCCTAAAAAGGCAGTTCCTGGTGCCACTTCCCGCAGGGCGCTCCGTCCCGGGAGCGCAGCCCAGGGCAGAGCCTCACAGGGAGCGTGGCTGCTCCGGGAACTTCAGGCACTGCTGGGGCTCTCCCTTCTCTTGCTCGGGGAATAATCCAGAGTGCAAGAGGCGCTCCGTGTCGGGATGGGTCCCTGTGGGATCCCGCACAGCTCAGTGTGAAGCAGTTCAGAGCCCTGGTGTTCAAAGCATATTAGGTTATGGTTTATAATAGAAAGTCCTCGGCAGCAACATGAGCTCAAAGCAATCCATGTCGTTTCTCCTCCCTCCCCTGGCTGCCGGTCCTGCCTGTGCTCGCTCAGTTCTCTGTGGGGCCGTGCTGAGTTCTTGGGTTCAGTTGTAAGAAGAGGTTTCTGCTCAGATTCACAGTCTGACTCCACAAAACGTGCTCCTGTCACTGAGTGAGTGGTGGGGAGGAAAGAGGGGGGAAAAATGTAGTTATTAATGCCCTGTGCTCTTCCTAATGTGAAACCAAAGCTGCTGCACTCTCCTGAATAAAAACCCTTCAAATGCTGGATATTTTATTAGATATTTTTACAGGTCTAATTGAAAATTTCTGAAGGTTCTGATTATTGGCTTATTTATTTCACGTGCCAAGTTACAAGCTTAGTTACAGACTGATAGATTTTTAAGGACAAGTTCTTTACTGGAGCCAGATTTTGGAAAGGCTTGACTATGCTAATTCAGAAGGGGATTTACACGAGATGTTTTCTCTTTTATTAAATCAACAAATCATCCTGGCTTAATTGGAAAAATTAAAGAGGAGTGGTTTTTAAATTTAAGATCTGTGAAATTCTGGCAGTGAGGAGTCACATGCTCATTTCAGAAAGGGGCTTAAAATAATTCTTCTCCAAGGGGGCTGTTTGGGAACAGGCCCTGGCCGGAGCGTGCGAGACGTTGGGGCGCAGCTCTCGGATCTGAACACGCTGTACTCGGGCACAGCACTTTGTCTGCTCAGGGCCAGGCGCTTCCTTCGTCTATCAGGCTGCTCCTGGCAATCCTGCTCAACCTTTGGACTTTATGGCCTCTCTCAGGATGTAGCTCTGGCTCCCTAATATCTCCTCTCTTGTCTTTTGCCAAGTTTCCAGCAGGCAATGAGGCCACGACGAGCAGGGTCACAGGTGCTGAAGGAAGTCAGCAGCACAATTGTTGTTACAAACCTGGGTCCTGCAGTTATGAGGATGAAATTCTGCTGCTCTTTATGAACCTGGCATGCCATCCCTATCTTTTTTTTCTGAGTTTCTAAGGTATTTTCTAGCTCCTTTTGTCCCAGTGCCAGGTGTGTGCTGTGGATTTAGTAGGTGGGGTTAACAGTACTGATGGTATAGATTAAAAAAGAAAAAAAGGGACGTTGCCATGCACTCATTTAATACACATTGGGAGCTGGGATCAGAGCTATATTTTATAATGTTGTTTTTATACTGCTGGTTCCTTAAATATCTGTCATGTAAAATGGTAAAACAAGTTATTCACATGTTGGAATCATAGTAAAGGAGATATTTAGGAAGAAACAGACAGGCAATAAGGAAGAGGGTGATTAGAGGGAATTTTTAATCAGGCAATAAGGAAGAGGGTGATAGACACTCTGGTACCATAAGGCAGGAGATGACACACGTCTATGGAATTTGATAATTTAGGAGGAGCATTTACAGCTATAGATTTTGGACACTAAATATAGCAGAGAATCGTTTAACAAACCCCTGACTGGCAAAGGGATGTTCCTGCCTCTGCCAAACAAGGCAGGGGGTAAAGGTTGTGGTAAAGGGATATGGGGAATGCCACTCACTAAAGAAGTTCTTCCTCCTGGTATTTCTGGTTGTGGTCCCAACATACACTGTGTGCCATGTTTTGTGACCCAGAGCTTTGGAAGGTGTTTGTTTTGGGGAAGACACACACGTGAAATGGCAGTGGGAGGGCTGCCAAAAGGACAGCACTTATTCTCAATTAACAAAGTGCCCACATGGAGTTTTTCAAGTGAAAGACAACATTGCTTGTTTTCTGTACTCTGTCATTGAAGCAGACTAAACTGTGAAGGTCTGGGCTGGTTCTCCCCCTTGACCTCACCTGAAGTGCCACATCCAGCCCTGGGGCACCCACCATAACAAGGACCTGTTGAAGGGAGTCCAGAGGAGGCCATGGAGGTGCTTCAAGGGCTGGAGCCCCTCTGCTCTGGAGCCAGGCTGGGAGAGCTGGGGGGGGTCACCTGGAGGAGAGAAGGCTCTGAGGACACCTGAGAGCCCCTGCCAGGGCCTAAAGGGTCTCCAGGAGAGCTGGAGAGGGACTTGGGACAAGGCATGGAGGGACATGACAAAGGGAAATGGTGTTAAACTGAAAGAGGGTGGTTTAGATTTCCTAAAAAATTTCTTCCCTGTGAGGGTGGGCAGGCCCTGGCACAGGTGCCCAGAGTAGCTGTGGCTGTCCCATCCCTGGAAGTGTCCAAGGCCAGGGTGGACAGGGCTTGGAGCAACCTGGGATAGTGGAAGGAGTCCCTGCCCGGAATGAGATGAGCTTTAAAGTCCCTTCCAACCCAAACCATGCTGTGAAAATTCTCTGTTATACACAAAGCACTTCAATACACCCAAAGCACTGTCAGTCTGAGTTAACAGCCCCATCTCATGCTTAGCAGTGCCATTCTCAACCTGTGATTGTGTTGCTTTTCTTAGTCCAAAATGCTGCAGCTCCGGTTGGGGCTCACAAGTCCTTGTTTTTGTACAAAATTTGTAGCAGAGCAACTTCAGTGATGTTGATATTTTTTAATAGACTATTCCAACTGCAATCCTTTGTAATAGTGAAATCAAGGGCACAGTGTCCTTCCAGTATGTGAATTAAATTAAATTGCAGAATTCAGGAAATATAAACCTACCTGCCTCAGAAGGTTTCGCTGCTTTAACCACACTGGGAAAACAGTGAAAAATTGTGATTTGAAAGTGAAATTTAGAAAACTTAGTGCTCTTCCCATCACAGAGGTGAAGCCCCACTGTGTAATGGTAACCCTTGTGTTAGCCCTGTGTGCAGGCTCAGCCCTTTGTTCATTCTCTGATCATCAATCTTCAGTTAATTCAGTGAGACTTGTTATGGAAAAAGGTGACTAAAGGAATCTGAATTTGCCCTTCAACCATGGGAGGAATTCAGCTCCCGTTCTGATAACACAAGTTAAAACACACTTTAGAACAAGCTAATGTTGTTAAACCCCTGCATATCAAATGTCATCTGTGTTTATAAAAGGGACCTTTATCAGCAAACGTCACTAAGAATCTAAGGAATCTTTAATGAATGGCTAATTACTTCCCGGGATGGGCTCTGGAGGTAGTTTATATAAAGCCAACATTTTACTGTTGGTGTATTTGGTCAGGAAGCAAATACACCTTCCTACTAAGTGTGTTTCGATGTAAACAGTCCAACCCCACGTGTCCCAGGCTCCAATGTCACTGCCACTTGTGCAAACAGACTTAGGGAATTTAGAGACTCGACCACCAGAGCTCAGCTTGCTCATTGCTTTAGCAGAGCATGTTGGAAATCAGAGCAGAGTTAGTACTGGGGAAACCTGTGCTGTTAATTCACTCCTGGGAGTCTGTGGATCGAATTCATTGATATTTTGAAGGCTGTACTCATTTCTTTTTCACTAAGTGCAAATCCTTCTGTTTTAATGCAACCCCCAAACCCTTCAGTGCTTGCAGCAGACACCCTAAAGGCAAATGGGCCAGTCAGAGCCCTGAGTGACCTGCTCTGACCTCACAGCTGACCCTGCTTTGAGCAGCAGGGTCATGTCCTACATGTCCTTCTGGGGTCCTTTCCAACATGAATTATCCTATCATCCTGTGATTTGTAAAAATGGTTAATGCTACTTTTTATCTCCTTTTGGGGTTTTGTACTTTGAGCCTTTTTTGAGATGCTTGCTGCTTTCCAGAAAAGACTTTGAGCACTGTCACCTGCTGAAGTCTAATCACACAGCCGGTCCCATGAAGGGAAATGTCATGTTATCCTTTGAACATGGTTACTCAACCCCTTTGCACTCAAGACAGTGCCAGCCACAGGTCCTGGTGTTCGTTGTGTCACAGGAGCCAGACCACATGTGTATTACCCACTTTTTACAGAGATTTCATTGGAAATATTTGATCTGACCTGCCAGAAACGTAGCAATGTATGATCATGCTGTGGCTGTTTTAAATATCATGACTTTGGGATTCATTTGGACTTGATGGATGATACTAATATGTGAGATGTCTCCTCTGTGTTCCCCAGGTTGTACAGTTTATGTGTCATTTGCCTTGCAAAGGGCAAAGCAGTAAATAAAACTTGGTTGTAATAATGCCAAGGTTGTGGGTTCAATCCCCTGTGTGGGCCATTGACTTAAGAGTTGGACTTGATGATCCTTGTGGGTCCCTTCCAGCTCAGAATAGTCTGTGATTCTGTGATTCCTCTGTAATAGTGTCAGGGGGCTTAACACAACTCATGGGGCCTGAGTTTTTTTCATGAGCCCCAAGAACATCGTATGGTGATCCTGAAGGAGTTTACCAAAGGGAAGGTGGCATTTCCTGGGGCTCTCATCACTGGTGGGCACAGCCCAGCTTTAGAGGTACTGACCAGCAACCCCCCAAGGTGCTGGGCTGGAAACTGCAGCAGCTGTTGTGCAAGCTGTGGGATTCTTGTGGTGAGCATGGGAACCTTAAGAATCGGGTAGGGTAGAGAGCAGGAAATGGGAGCCATTACCTCTGTCCCAAGGGAAGTGGTTCCCCTGGTGAATCACAGCCCTGGTTTCCCTGTGGGAGTGGCGTCCTGTCCCTGTCCCAGGCAGATTCTGCTCCTGGGGCTTGGCAGCTCCCACTGCCACAGGGGGAGGAGAGGAGACTCTCGGCCCCACCAGCATCACTCCTGTGCTGCTTTCCACTGTTGGGGTCACCCTTTATTGGGGTAATGCAGATTAGCTTAGCGGTGGTCAGAGGAGGCAGAGACACTCCGGCTGCAGTGGGATCAGAAGGCTACACCGAAGACAAAGGACTTTATTTTTAGTAACAGCTCCACTTTTATCTGCTCCTGCATATAACCTGCCAGCACACTATTGGTCAGTAGTTCACCTCACATACATGGAAAGATTCTACTGGCTACAAGGCATCCACATTCTACAGGTGGTTCTCTTGTCCTTAAGGATGCACTCATCAATCACCTCAGACCTTAAGAGATACACACACACACTGTCACCCCCATATTCTACCACTGCTGCAGGGGGAAGGAGCAGGAGACTCCTGGCCCCACCAGCATCACTCCTGTGCTGCTTTCCACCACTGCTTGGGCAGCTGGAGCAGGGCAGGGTCGGGATGTGCCAAGCCCTGTTTGCCACATGGATTGTGACATTGCTGTTAGGAGGGTGGCCACAGGGGGACAAGGACTGCAGGCCTGTGCTGAAGAGCCTGGCCTTGTGCCACGTGGGCCTTGGGTTATCCCGTGGAGAACAAAACCTGCTCCTGTGTGAGAGTCAGACAGCCCAGGTTGCCAAGTCTTGCCTTCCCCCCCACCATGAGTCACCCGGCTCTGGCAGAGCCTGGATCCCGTCTCACAGTGGCACAGGAACCTCCTGCCCTGGCTCACACTCCAGCCTCTCCCAGAGGAAACCCTGCACCGGCATCTGCGCCCGCTCCGGCTGTGCCAAAGTGCTGCCACTCCCCGGGCTCCTCAGGCCTTCTTGTCAGGGCACCACTGACTTACTCATAACGGATACAGACACCGAAACCAGGCAGTCCCTGCTCTGCTCCGTGTGCTCCGGGGCTCCCAGAGGCTTTCCCAGTGCACCTTCTTGCTGTTCTGCCTCGTCCAAAGTGTCCTGACTGGAGCTGTTTCCATCCATTCCCAGGCAGAGAGGGCACTTGGGTGTTGGTGGTATTTATCCTTCCTCAGCCCAACGATGAGATCAATCCCCAGATCGTGGTTGATCCCAGGCTGTGTGTGTTTTCTGGAGCTGTGGAATTAATGACTCTGTGCAGGGACCACAATCCATGAGTGTACACAGTGGGTGATGTGAAGCGGCTGAGCTGTGTCTTCCACCTCCATATCCTTCTGCTCTGATCGAGTCCCACAGCTGTCCCAGAGCTGTCCCACAGTCACTCACAACCAGCACATCATTTAGAGGTTTCTATTGTTTGTAAATCGTGGCAGAGGGAAATCAACATCCAAGTCCCCAAGGCTTCTGGTGAGGTTGTGGCTCACCAGAGATCTTTCATATCAGCCCTCAGTTCTTGCTGAGAACTTGTCAGTCTAATCATGGAGCTGGAGGTGCAGCAGCACCAATCACTTTGGGAACTTAGGCCTTAGATATAAACTTTGAGTTAACTTTATGAAATTAGGGAGCTGATGCAATGGACTTTTTGAATCGTGAGATGCCTTTGCAGCAGCAAAGTCTGTCATTAAATGTGAATGGCAATCCATGGAAGTGCTTGCAGTTCTGGACAAAAGGAGGCACCTGTCTAGTAAAGTCAACAAGGGAGTGAACATCTCTGGGTGTGATAGGAGTGACCTAGGGCAGGTCTGTTGGTCTTTTGGGGATGGACCTCAGCGTTATCTGCTTGTATGCCAAGATAGCCAGGTGTAAACTATTTCTATTAGAGAAGTGAAGTGTTCCTGGTAAAGTAGCTTGTGGCTTGAATTTATGAGGTCAATAATTAGCTGATCAGGCATATAGCCCAGTTTGAGCTCATGTTCCATCTGACTGAGACCCAGTGAATTTGTAAAAGACAGTCCATGTGTACCGTGAGGAGCTGTAAAAAGATTTATGGAAGAAATAAAATGGGAAGCCACACATAGAAAGTCTTGGACTGTGTGGGAGGGGAGAAGAACACAATGTACCTACTCCAGAAAAGTCAGGTTTAGCTGAAGGGCCAAGTCACCAGGGGCAACAGAAGGCCCTGAATGAAACAATTGGAGCCCAGTTCTCAGGAAGGAGCACTGCAAAGAGGATCCACACGTGTGCTTAGAGAAACCAGGCTGGGCTGTGCTTGGACTTTGCTCCCTGCACAGGGGACACCACGCGCCGGAACACGCGGGGTCGGGAGTCCATGACGTGTTCCAGTGGGGAAGGGCAGTCAGGGCTGTTGTCACAGTGACCATCTCTGCTCTCACTGGCACCTCAGCAAAGGTGCTTGCAGGTGAACTCCCCTCCTGCCTACCAGCTTAGTAAGGAAAGCCAGGGTCTTCATGATACAAAGGTTCTGACAGAGGACTGGAGAGTGGAAGGGATTTCAGGGGTGGGAGTGCAGTCTCTTCTGAAAGGCAGAAAAATAGTTACAAATATTGTATCTGTTCAGATGGGAACAATTGCTTTTAGGGACATGTGATAATAATTTGTACAGTCAAATACAATTTTTACTTTAAAAGTGTGAAGAGATTCTTTTGCTCTGGGCTAGACTGAAAACAGCTCAAGTCCTTGATATCCCTCAGAAAATGCCTTTTCCTTAGGTAAGCAGGAAGTTTGGCTAAGTTTGTCCTCCCTGATAAAGGGGGGATACCTTTTATTTCTGTAGAATAAAACTGTTTTGCCAAAATCATAAGGTTGCACATTAAGTTGAATCAAACAATGTACCTGAACACAAACCCCACCAATCTTACAAGTTATTTTTATGGTTTTGGTAAGGACAAAACAGCCAGTAACTTCAGGAGGGGAAGTGAAATTGCTGGCTCCCCAGTTTTAGTTGTTATTTTTAATGTAACAGTACCCCATTCCTGGATGGGGAGTAGGCATGAGGTGACAGGTGGGTGCAGATGGAGCACTGGGAAACTGGGAGGTCAGGTCAGGCCACCGACACCAGGAATTGAACAAGAGCTGGGGCTGAGATTCCTGGTAAACCTACAATTAGATATTCAAGCTAATGAAGGAGAGGCTTGGCCTTAAGGACATCCTCTTCCTGGTGGTTTCTTGTACTCCTGGGTGCCAACACTCGTGATGTTACAAGCACAGATCTGCAACAGCAGCCCTAATTAAGTAGTACATACAGCTCCATCCATCCAGCATCACATGGGCTGAATTAGCATTTCTGATCAACCTCTGCTTTTTGTGCAAGTGCTCCAAGGTGGTAATTACACACACACACACACACACACACACACACACACACACACACACACACGCTATTCTGAGTTGGAAGGGACCCACAAGGATCATCCTTATCTTACTGTAATGAACTGGAAAAGCTTTAGGTTGAAATCCAAGCAGCATCTGAAAAAAACAACGAATATTTTTGTCGTTGTCTGACCCAACCCGATCTGATGACTTTGCAAGTCAGAAATACACTCAGACAGACACCTTGTACACTGTGTTTTATCTTCCAGAAGAATTTTTACAGTCTCTAGTTATCAGCTTTAAAAATAGCATAGGTTTATGGCTGCAAGGCTGGCAGATGTTTGGCTGTTGTGGGTAAGAGCAAGGTTTAAATGCAGCTGTTAATTTTCCATGCTGAGGAGCACAGTGTTATACTTGGCTTTCAGGGATCCTGGCACCCCAAAAAATGGGTTCTGTCTCTCCTGCCTGTTCTTTGTACCTCTTTGTAATGCTTCCAGTGACTACAATCCTGTGCTTAGATACAAGAGCTGATCTACTGGAGCCTTACCCCGGGAATGAACTCCACTAATCAACTGCTCATGACTCCAACAGATGTTTCTGGTTTTCAGACAATTGGAACCTCATGTTCTGCTATATTTTTAATTTTTTTTTTCTTCTTTTGATACTGGCAGCAAATGCCCCATTACACATGTGAGCTTCAAAAACTTGTCACATGATAGCAGGAACAAATTGTTAAGCCAGTCAGCAAAGTTCAGGTTTGAAGTGGTGGTCCACTGGAGGCAACTGGGTCTTAGAAGCCAAAGGAGTGGTTTATGGAATTACCATGCTGTGGTTTTGTTGTAAACGCCAATATTCTATTTCAGCCTCTTGTATGAAATTTGGAAATGTCAGAAGAACTCAGATCACAACTCTTTTTTTTTTTTTTCTTTTTCTTTTTTTCAAAGACTGAATCACTTTAGGATGTGGAGATAAAGTTAAGTGATTCTTTTGAGGATATGAGTATTATACCCTTGAAACCACAGAAAGGGGATGTGAATGGTTTACATGATGTTGTTATACAAGGACTTATCTCCCATGGCAGGTCAAAATCTGTGAATTTTCAGACATAGTGCAAATACAGATGTGAAGAATTTACTTTTTACCTCAGTTTGTTTAGTCTGTTGCATTTAACTTTCCTTTTCTAACTGATAAGTGACTGATGGATTCTTGATCAGCTGATATCTCTGTATGAATTGGGCAAAAGGACATGCAATGTGTGTGGGAAGGATGACAGACTGTCCCTGTCCCTCCCCAGAGATGCAGTGAGTGACCTGCCCTGCCAACCCACCCAGCACTGCTCAAGGGAAGCCAAACACCTGTTAGAGGAGCACAGTGGGCCCACACAGACTGTGGGCACTGGGGACACATCTCGGGGATTAAAGCCACTCATTTGCAAACCACGTTGCTGTCAGCAATGAGCAGTTAATCACAGACCCTCCCCTGCCCACAGCTCACCCACACTGCAGGGATGCAGGACATGGCTGGAAGGCACAGCCAGGAGTTTATCAGCACTCACACCCCGCTAGCCACGTGTGGGAGACAGAACCAGGACTGTGCCTTTCAGCCTCTCCCACAGTGAACACCTTCATTTGCCGCTGGTGCTGGTCGTGGTTGGGATGATAAACACAAGTGCAAAGAGCAGTGTGAGCTGCAAGTCCTTCTGTTAATGGGAGAGGTGAGAGTGGAGGTAAAGAGGGTCAGTGGCAGTCTCTGCAGCCCCTCTGAGGACACTCAGTACTTTTGAAAGTTCCTCTGTGGGTGAAGATGTAATCAGTTAGGAACATGGCCAAGGGTTGGACTTGATCTTGGAGGTCTTTTCCAGCCCAGTTGATTCTATGATTCTATGGCCAGTAATACACACTGGGGATGGTAGAAGGTTGTTTTCAAGCTGGTGTTTCTCTTCTTTGAACATCACTGTCCTTCCTGTTGTTTAAAAGCCAAACTCTGACCTCCTGGTGCCCTTGGCATGGATTTGGTGAAGCCTGAACTAGGGTTGAAGGTTTGGATTTCGGGTAGGTTTTTCATGCCCATGGATGAGATTTCTTTGCTTCTTGTGCTTTGCGTTAGAGTAGGAAACTGAGGGGCCCATGAAATGTGGGTCATGGAAAGCTGGTGGATGATCCTTGTTAGAACATGTGCAGGTGTGATGGGAGTATTAGAGAAAAGAATCATCCAAGCCAAGGGATGACAGGAATTCCAAAAGAGCTTGATTAGAAGTGCTGAAGTTGGCTGACAAGCCACAGACAGAAAAAAATAGAGTATTGATTTGAAACTTTGGTAAATGCCTTTGGAAACTGAGGGAAGAGGGATTTTGGTGGAAAGAAGGAGCAGGAGGTGGACTGAGCAGAGTCTGGCATGAACCTGGAAGAGGAGAATTTCCAGGTGTTGGAAATGGTGAGCCCACTGATCTCAGAAATAAAAGGAAGAGGGGACACAGAGTGGGCCGTGCTGAAACAGGCAGACTTGGGCAAATAATAGATTTGAGTTCTTCTAAGTTTGAAGAAATTTAAATAAGCACAAGCATGTGCTGTAGGGAGAGAGAAGATAAGCAGTGGAGCAGGAGAAAAGATGTAAAGGTGAACAAGAAGAAACCAAGGATCATTTATGGATCAGTGAAGAGGCCAGAGGGAAAGCCAGATGTTTCCTTGTAGCATGTGAGAGAGCCTTACAGGCAGAGCAGAAAATGAGCACATTATGCTGTATCAGTTTATCCTCTGGAAGTGATAAACCTGTTTCAGTGCAGAGAGGGAAGTGGGACAGAAAAAAGGAAGTGTTTGGGGAGCAAGTTTTGAGGGTGGGTCAAAGGATCTGAAAGGACTGCTAGAAGCATGAATGTGGATGAATGAAAGTAAATTTCTGGTGGTGGAAAGGTGGCAGGACAGCAAAGAATGGAAAGAAAAGGATTAATGGAAAAGGATGAAACAGAGAGAGAATCAAGATTGTTGATGGGAGAAAGGGAAGATAAAAGTAGGGAGAAGACTGAAGTTGGCCAAGATGATGTCTCAGATGTTACTGGGAGAGAGGAGCATCCCTGTCAGGATCCTGACTTTTCCTTTGGCTGCGTTTTCAGTCTCTTCCTCTCTTACACATGTCCAGGAGAGCTACACATGAAAAGCACAAATCAAAACGTACCTAAAGGAGCATGTCAAGAGGTGACAGCAGTGACCAGAGCTGAGTCTTTGGACTGCACAACTTCCACAGGGGTGGTCCCGTATCGGGAGGCTGGGATCAATGTCCTGCTTTCAGGAGACAACTTTCCTTGGAGAGCAGGTCTGGGGTGCACAGAGAGAGCAGAACTCTGATGGCCAGTGAGAATAATTTCAAGTGGTTCATCAGCCTGATGAGAACTTGGTTCAAAGACCCACAGGATGAGAGTACAGATCTACAGTCTGCCCAGCAGAAGCATTTCCCCTCTCCATTCTGGGGCGAGAGGTGTCACTGACCCAAATGCAGCCTTGCCTGTAACCCTAAGGAGCTCCTGGAGGTTTTGGGAGGGGTGTAAGGAGCTCTGTTACCCTCTGTCCTGCATCCAAGCCTTGTGGCCCGGGAGATGCAGACATTCCTCCTTCCGGGAAGGATTCCCCAAAGCCTTGACTGTGCTGTGGGGTTGGTTTGCAGTAATCCCGTGTGTGTGAGTGTGTGTGTGTGCCCAAAGCACATGACCTGGGCAAACAGGTCCCTTGGGGAGGGCAGTGAGGGGAGCCCTGCCGTGTCCCAGCCGGGCACAGCAGTGGCTTTGTGGGTTTCCTGGGAGAGTTGAGCCGCGGGGGTCCAGCCTGGCTCCGATCCCTGTGGTCCCTGCGCTCTCTCTCACACACACGCGGTGCCACCGATGAGTTGTCATCTGCCGGCTGCCCGCCCACAGCAGGAAGGAAACGGCTGCTCCTCAAAGTCAGGAGTAGTGGGAAAAAAATAAAAAAACAACAAAAGGGCAACAAACAGCAGGCAGGCTGTGTATTGTCCCGATTCCTCCCGGACTGAAGGAATCCTTTGCCCCGTGAGTCACGCTGAGCTGTCCGCTCCATCCGGCGCGCTCCGAGCATCCGGAGCCTCCCACTGCAATGGGTGCTGCTGGCACCGCAGCCTGCAGCGCTCCAGGATTCCTTTGTTACTCAGGGCACTGGCACTTCCTTTGGCACTTGGCTGCAGGAAGGCTGCTGTGCGAGGAGGGGCTTTCTCGGCTTTTTTTTTTGTGTGTGTGTGTGTTGCTATTTGTTCGGTTTCACATTTGCAAGCCGAAGGTTTGATTCAGGCGCCTCCCTCGCTGCCGGCGCTCTGGAGCTTGGAGGCTCCGTTTGCTGAGGATTAGCCAATACCAGCTGTTCTGGCAATGGAGATGTCTCGAATCAATCCTACCCTGTCTGGCTTTCCAGGAAGCGCCGGCCCTCCCCTCGCTTTCCACAGCCCCTGTCATCCAAGGCTGAATTTATCAGAGCTGCTGCGAGCAGGAAATGAGCTCCTTTACAACTTGTTCTCCACCGCTTCTTACTCGTTTTATTGTTTTAACATTTTCCAGAAAATAAGGCAGAAAACAAACCTGCTTCCTCTTTAGAGGAGTTGTGCTGTTAACCTGTGAAATGCTTATTTCCTTGGCAGGCTGCTGCTTATCTTTATAGCAGAACCACAAGATTAAAATCAGTTAAAGTTGAACTCGGATAATGAATAAAACACTGGAAAACATTTAGTCATCCTTTAGGATCCTGGAGATAAGGATTTCTACATGTAGGCATCAAAGCTGGGATGAACACCAAGAGAGGGATGGGCTCAGGAAAAATGGGTGCTGCCTACAGACTTAGGAATGTGCCTGTCAGGAAATAATTTGGGGGCCTGGGTCTTCAACACTTCTGTTAAGTCGACTTTACTTTCATGAAAACTTCAGTACCTGCCTCTTCCATGCAAAACTCACCGTAAAATTGCACTCAGATAACAAAAAAGTGGTTTGCACTTACTTTATATCTGACTTTAAATATGGATATATTCATGGTTTTTGTGGGTCTTTCCAACAGCAACATTGGAAGATTTATTTTTTTTTCTTTAATACATGCAGAAGGAAGACACTTTCTTAATTAGTATCAGGCGGTTTTGGTGTTGTTCAGCATTAAAAATAAACCTCTGCCTTTGCCAGAAGTAAATTTGGCAATTGTGTGCTCCCTGCTGCAGGAAAACAATGTCTCTCTACAGAGCCCCAACCCAAGCACTGGCAACGCAATGGGGCCCAATGTCCATTGATCTCAATGGAAAACCTATTATTAGAAGGATCACTGTGACCACATCCTGCCAGCATTTTGTACCCAGAACCACCACTGAGGTCAGCAGGATTTTTGTGCAAATATTTATGGCAGGATATGGCCCACTCCAGGCCCTCAGCTGGGTTGTTCCTTCTTCGTGCTGATCCTGCCAGGCTGCTGAATCTGAGCTGTGAACAAGTCCAAAATCCCCCCCATCCCTCCAGGCTGGAGTGGACTGAAACCCAGCAAGGCAGTTTGGGTGCTCTGAGTGAGGACGTGAGGCAAGACTGGCATTGCTCAACGTCCTGCTGGATTGGGCCATGCCTTGGACTCTGGCTGGGTTGTGTCCTCCTCATTCCTCAGAAAGCAGCAAGGAGCGACTTTGATGGGTCTGTGGCTCCGACAAGTGAAAACTGTTGATAATTGAGTAACTCAAGATTGTTGTTTTCAGCAAATGCTTTGCATGTGTGACTAGTGCAGATCATTTCCTGCTTGCCAAGTTCAGTTCTATCAACACTTATTGGAACCACGAGCTTGGATAGCAGAGGGAATGCTCTCTCCTTTATCCTTTTGATATGGGGGATAAATGAATTCTTTTTGGCTTACTGTACATCTGTGTTTTCACTGGACAGCAGAAAACTGTGTCACTGACTCATTGTTTGATCTTGGGTAAATCATCTAATCCTGTCTGTCCCAGTACCCTCTTGTGCATAAATAATGTAATGACTCTCATCTGTCTTTACAAGCTGATAGAATAACTTTGGTTTATGTAGTTTTAGCTTTACTTCAGTCTTTTCCACAACATTTTATTGGTGAAGAAGGAGTCTCTTACCCACAGGTTTCTTCCCCTGCTGGGTGCTGAAATATTCACTATTCACAGGTTTAGACAATTTGCATTTTAGCTGAAATGTTTCTCATACCTGGAGGGCCAGATTTGATGCTTATACAGATTTTTCACTGCAGAAATTTCCCTGATAAAATGACAACTTGGCATTTTCAGCAATAGCTGGAAGGTGGGAACACTGTGAACCTGAGTTATTCTCCCCAAGTCTGTGCATAGATTGCTTGTAAGAAGTGAAACAGGTACAACAGTGATATGGTTCATATGAAGAGAGTGTTTTAGATTGAAGCCTAAGAACAGAAAACAAATTAAAAGCTTAATAATTTCCTTGTGTATCAACAGCTGTAAAGAGAAAAAGAAAAAAAATGAACAAACCCAAACCAACAAAAACCCAAACCATGACCTGAAAACACAAATGGGCCATTCCACAGTACCAAGACTGCAAGACATTTTCAACTATAGACTGCACAAAATTATTCTTTGTATTATAATTTGCATCTTGAGGTTCAGGACTAGTGTAATTTTTGGCCTCTTGCTCCTCTAGTTGTATACCTAAAGAAAATCTCACTCTAATGCTGAGTTAAAAATGCCTGGCTAATAACAGAACTTTAGGCAGAAATGTATGAATTTGAAAGAAACTGGTCTGTTGGAAACCTTATTCATTCAGGGACAAAAGTTCTGCAGGGAAGAGACAGCAGGATATGGGGATCTGAGAGTAAGGGGATGGGTGTTATCCTCACTGAGAGCACTTCTAAGGCACAGGGGAGAAAAAGGGTTGTGTCTCTGGTGGAAAAAAAAGTCTAGTTTTCTATTTCAGTATTATCCCAATGCAAGTATAAAACTGAATGCAAAACCTCAAAGATGGTTGCAAAATGGAATTCTTGTTTTCCAGCCAGTTTGGGCTGGAATGATTCTGTATTTGTGGAGGGCTGGAGGGAGAAGTTTCCTCTTAGACAGGAAAAGGGTAATCCTGCTGCTGCACCTTGGTCAGAGGAGGTGTCTGGCTCCCCAGCAGAGCTCCCTGTGGAGCAGTTTCCATCCCATCCCACCCCACCCCATCCCCTCCCACCCCATCCCCTCCCATCCCACCCCATCC
>JAWWEV010000004.1:3120406-3131954 GCA_035583235.1 Hafferia zeledoni | reverse complement strand
CCCTGGGTGCCTGCAGCTTCCCTCCATCCATGGGTGCCTGCAGCTTCCCTCCATCCCTGGGTGCCTGCAGCTTCCCTGCATCCCTGGGTGACTGACTGCACCTTCCCTGCATCCCTGGGTGCCTGCAGCTTCCCTGCATCCCTGGGTGACTGACTGCACTTTCCCTGCATCCCTGGGTGACTTCAGATTCCCATGGGTGACTTCCCTTTCTTAAGCTCCAGTAACTCCTGGCTGTGAGTCGGAGGCACTTCGACACCAACAACCTCCACCTCAAAGCACCCCCCCAGGATTTGATGCTAACACAAAGCTACAGCCAAGAATTCAATAAGTTTCACTGCTGACAACCCACTACAGTTTCAGGGCATGAACTGAAACCTCTGCCTCAGTAGCAGAGTAAGGGAAGCAAACAGAAAAGTCAGACCAACCTCCAGACCCAAGGTTTGCTGTTGGATTAGTTCTCTCTGGACTTGTGTTCTCAGCTTCCCTTGAGCCCAAGGGTGGCTCTGCAGCTCCAGCTGTCAGAATTCTGTGCTGCTGGTGGAGTCCTGTTTCGAGAACAATCCTGTTTAAACCCCTCAAGAGTGGCTGCAAAGGTACAATGAAATGTCAGAAGTAAAGAAATGTACTTTTATTTCAGCACTGAAGTTCCTTTGGAAGTATCAGCCATCACTGTGGGGATGGAATGAGTGACTGCTCAACATGAGGGTGTTGTCATGTTCTGAACCAGACTTTAACTTGGGCCACATCAGAGCCAGGAGAGGTCACCAGCAAGGGGGGGGGTGTGTGTGTTCTCCCTGAGGTAACACTGTGTGGGTTTGGTTTAGGCCTATTGAAAGTGAGAAAAAAGAAATCCAGAGGTAGAAAAAAAAGGTGGCTAAATCTTTATGCGTGTTTTCTTTTCGGAGGGAACACCTGTCTGGGGTAATACTTCACTGCTTTGCATTCATGAGAGGCAGGAAAGCAGCTCTGTTTGCTCTGCCTTCATTAGTGGCAGCCCCACTTCTCCAGTGAGCACAAAGTTTCTTCTTTTTTTGTCAGCTCTAAACAAGTAAAATTACTGCTTGGTGAATTCCACATAACCTTTAAGGCTTTCAATCACAGCAATAAATGCTACTGTGCCCCAGCTCCTGCTGCTAGTAAATTGTATTATAAGCACCTTAATTACAGTCCGTGGTGTCTGATGGGCCACGGGAAAGGTTGTCCTCCAAAAAACCACCTGATAACAGGGGTGGAGCCATCCCGGGCTTTTGGGGACAGAAGGGGCTTTGCAGAGGATAAGATTAATAGTAAACAATGTAAATCTAAATATATCTGAGACACAAAATACCACCCTCCTGCAGGGTTGCCCTTTCGGGGGTGCTGGCATTGCCCACAGACAAAGCTCCTGCTGCAGAAGAGCCAGACCGGGGCTGGGGCTGCTCTCATCTCCCTGCTGAGAGAGAGACCTTGTGCTGCCTTTACTTCAGCGCTCCCGCTCCAGATCCGGTTCAAGGGCAGAGCAGGGAACAGAAACGTTCCCAGGGACTTCACGGTGCTCAGGGGGAATTCTCCACAGAGCTGCGAAGAGAAGCATCAGAGCCGGTCCTACGGATGGCTTAGTCCCCCTTCAGAGCCCGTGTGTGCCTCCCCACTTATTTCATTGTTTTTACAGGTCCGATCAGAAGCCGGAGGCACTTTCAGAGCCCGGCAGAGCCCGTGGCCGGGCCGTGGCTCCCGTTGCTGGCCCGGCGCTGCCCCGGGGTGGGCAGGCTCTCCTTATCGCCCTGGCAGCCCTCCAGCCCCAAATAATAATCCATTACCGACGGCCCCGCTGGCATTCTTGCCAAATACAAGGGATATCTTTTAAATAAACATTGGCAGTTCCCAGTCGGAGGAAAGAGAAAGGGAGTAGAGGAAAAACAATCCTTGACATTTCAGTGACTTTGCAGGGCAAGCTGACACCTGGTACCACCCTTATCTGGGTGTTTGTGCAGGGCTGCAAACAGCTCCTTCTCTCGGCTCTTTGGCCTCCTTTAAATAGAACCGGGGAGGCTGATAATGACAGGAGTGACTTTCTGGGATAGGCGATCCCTGCCTTTCTTTTTCCAGCCTGGGGACACCCCGCGGTACCACCTGGGCTCCCGTTTCCCTCGAAGCACAGCAGGGCTGTGTGGCAGCCCGAGTGCCTCGTGCTCTGCCAACACTATTTTTCTCCCACAGTTTTCCTCCCCAGTGGATCAGATACAACGCAGATTTGCTTTCTTGGGGGCACTTTCCCACCTGCCTTCCTATCTCTTCATCCATCAAAGCGAACAGCCCATGGATGTGCCAGGAATCAGAGCCATTGGGGCTCACCCCGTTCTCAGCATTCCTCAGGAAGGGCTCTTTCGGTTTGTTTCAGCCTTTTCACTTTCCTTTCTCTGTAGCTGAACTCTCAATGACAGATTGAGGTTTATTTTTCCAGCTGTTATGTTTTGCTTCATAGCAATGAAATTACTTGTTTGGATATTTCACTGTATCAATAAATGAGCTGTCGAGGTTTTATTTTTGCAGTCCAGTTAAGATTTGGAGTAGGATTTGTTAGTCCATAATGTGATTGGGAGACAATTAAATACTTGGTGTGGAAAGAATAACATAGGGACAAACCCAGAGTCTGATACCCAAGTTTGGAACTGGATTTAATTTCTGCTGGTTTTGCCTTGATTCACTTGGTGCAAATGAGAGGTAACTAAGGGCACAAACTCTTTTATTTCATCTTTCTATCAAGCTAATAAAAGATTGGACAGTAATCTGAAGGATTTGAAGTGTTGATTGTATGGATATTTTGGTACTAAAGTCTGCCCTGCTCAGGACTTGGTTTGCAACTACTGCCTTGACAAAATTTTCTGTGTTGTATTATATTGTATATTTATATTGAATTTGCAGCATTGTGTTTTGCTTGCACCTTTTTATCCAAGTGTGGAGACTATTCCCATCTTTGCCTCAGTTTCAAAATCAACACCATCCCCACCCATGACTGAAGTTGTAAGGTTAGCACTGAATTTTCTGCTGTGCAGCTCAGAGTTTCCTCTGACCCTTTGCCTGTGTGTGGGATGGGGCAGAGGAGGCTCCCTCAGTGCCCCAGGGCCCAGGGACAGGCTGACAAAGTGCAGAAATGCATTTTCTGACCAGATCCTCCTTTCAGGGCACTGAGCTCTCATGTCTCAACACTTCCCTTTTCCAAGCGTGGTGACATTTGAATATGTGGATGTGTTTTCAATGAAGATAACTTAATCACCAGCACTGGGAGCTTGTATATCTCCTAATTAAATTGGAACCAATCTGAATCTCCCCAACCCAATCTTTGCTGTATTTTTAGTTCAATCTGTTGCTCCACCCCTGGCCAGTCTGTATATGGGAAACCTTCTGCTATTTCCTGCTCGGTTATTTCGTGCTGCAGCCAAGCTCTACTGTCAGTTCCTGAAGCAGAACCAAGCAAAGCAAATGTGGTTAGCATGGAGTTTACTGGAAACATTCCCAAAAGATAGCAGATTTATTCCCAAACACACACCGGTCCACCTACAGTGGGAAAGAAACATCTTTGCAAATCACAACCTCTTCACTCTGTCTGGACACTCACAGGCCCTGCTAAGAGTCTGTACTTAAAAAGGATTATGAAGAAGACTCTGTGGGCTCTTCACAAGCAGATTATAATAGCAAATGCAGTGGAAGTCATCCAAATATTGCAACTGGTGTGTTGAAAGGGCAAGAGAAGAAGGGTATAATGCTAAGAGACTGCCTGAAACAGTGAAATGTTTTAATGTGTCTGTGTATGAAGTAATTGTAGGTCCCTCCACTGCATTAAGGTGACACATCTGCTGCTCTGCTTTCATTGTTTTATTAGACTGTACCAACAGGTAGTGGCTTTTTGCTGGCCAGCAAGATCCCTAAATGCAAATGTGCTCAAGTAAGGAGAGAGGAGGCAGCTGCAGTTGCTGTGTGGGCTAATAAACCCCTGCAGTGGGCATGTGTGGCACTCCTCAGTCACGTCCATCTGCCTTCAAATCTGCAGCTGTTAATCCAGTTTAGTTGAGTCTGTGAGGGTCTTCTCCTCCAGGAGAAACAGCCCAAGGAAACATTCCCTGAAAGTAGGAGAGGGAACAGTGATTAAACACAAAATTGTTCCTGTTCATTAGTGCAGGGGAGGTCTGTGCTCTGCTTTCCCAGAAGTAATCCTAAAAAGCTCTGGTAGGGACTCCAGTGGGTTCCTGCACAGCTGTCACCAGCACCTGCTTCCTTCCTTACATGACAAAGTTTGCAGGCAGAGAGAATGAAGAATTGCCTGGATTTCTCCTCCTGTAACTTTTCAACCTGTTCTTTGAATTAACTGTAGAGGTCTTGAAAATAAAATCCTGTATGTTTAGTGAAAATTACAAGTACAATAAAGTGCAAGGGCCCAGTTGTGTCTCCTACTCTTGTGCCTCCCTCTTCCCCTCTTTAGGGATGAAAATGTACTAGACACTGGGGAATCCATGGAGGAATTAGTCTCAAGGAACAAAATCAATAGCAAGTCTGGTATCAGTAACTCTTCTGTTCACAGGGTTAATTGTTTGAATACAGGAATGCAGTCACAGACATGCTCTGCTTCAGGCCTCTCTCTTTTGGAGACTCTGGAAGTGTTTTCTAACCCAGATTTCAAGAACAACAGTGTGTGGCTGTGCTGGAACAAGTGCTATTTTTAAGTTGCCTGTGGTCTGAGAAATTGTCAGATTTCTTTGTCTGAAGGATCAAGGGATCCAGAAACCCAGTTCTGAGTTTCTGGTCTGTACGTTGAATGACTACAAAAATGATCAGACACTGATCTTTGCACTGTGGCAGATGAAAGAGGACCAAAGATCTCAGCCATGCTCCTGTCAGCCCAGAGCAGCCCCAGCAGCTGCAGATTTAGCTCAATAAATATTATTTAACCCAGTTCAGAAAAATCCCCCACCAGAACCAGACAAGTTTTCCCACAGTCAGAGGTCATGCCCTGCGGGGGTGGCCCACGCACAGAACCTGTTGCACAACTGATACTGAGCCTGCAGAGAGCAGGTCTGCCCAGCCAACCCAGGGCTGTGTGGCAGGACCCTCCAGGTGAAATGGTGTCATCCAGCATCCCTGGGCATGTGGAATTCACAGAATCAGAATTACAGACTATTCTGAGTTGGAAAGGACCCACAAGGATCATCAAGTCCAACTCAAGTCAATGGCCCACATAGGGGATTGAACCCATGACCTTGGCATTATTACAACCAAGTTTTAACCTACTGAGCTGATCTCAGGGAATTCCAGCCAGCTGTGCCTTCTGTAGGTGCAGGCAGAGACAGTCCACATGCTCTGTATATCCCAGGGAACATCTCACTGAGAAGGTGCTGCTTTGTGGATTTTGTTGGGCAGTAGTTTTGGAGCTCTGGTGGCTCCCACTGGGGAGTCTGTTCCCAAGTCTGTGTGTGATCAGGCTGGTGTAATGTGTTAGAACTACATCTATTTTTCGTTGTTACAACGCTGTGGGTGCTGTTGATGGGTTTGACTCTCCCTGTGCCACAGCCTCTGGTTTCACAGCCAGCTCTGCCCATGCACATCCCTCCTCCCTGTCTCTCCTGCCCAGCTATTCCCATGCCCCAATACCAGTAGTCAGGACTGATTATAAAAAGACACAATGCCAGGACTTGTGTATTGGCACAGGGGGAGAAAAGGACAGGGAAGAGGTGAGAGTTTGTTTCTATGCAGACTGAAATATTCCAGTGACAGAAATGATGGCACTTCCAGTAATGTCACAATCTCCTGAATAACACAATTCCATCATTGCCTGGAAACTTAACACTTAGGCAGGGATGTATTTCACCCTTGAGTAATTGCACTGCCTCTTACAAATGAGTATGACTTTATACATCCAGGAGATCATGAGGGCTCGTGGGTATTTTTTTGGCCACAAGACTTGTTTCCACATGGATTTGTAAGAATCCACAAGCCTTTCCTGGGTGATATGAGCCCAAAGAAACCCATGGTTGGTTCTACCCATCTGTGGCCATAAGAGAGGGTGTATTCAATGGATTCCCCATCCCTGGCAGTGCCCAAGGCCAGGCTGAATGTGACTCTGAGCAACCTGGTCTAGTGGAAGGTGTCCCTTGGAATTAATGATCTTCAAGGTCCCTTCCAACCCAACCCATTCCATGACTCCCTGATTCTCTGAGATTGGCTGTAATAATGCCAAGGTCATGGGTTCAATCCCCTGTGTGGGCCATTGACTTAAGAGTTGGACTTGATGATCCTTGTGGGTCCTTTAACTCAGAATAGTCTGTGATTCTGTGATCCTTAGCAGGGTCTTTTGTTTGACAAAGATCACATTCTGTGCCATACAATGCACCAATCCTGGAATCAGACTTCAAAAATCTGATCTGAGCACAAATGAGCAGTTGCATGGCTTATAAAATTCTGGTGTGGCTTTACAATGCAAAATGACACATCTGGCATTGAGCTGAAAGAGATTTTTCACTTTTCTTTTTTTTTTTCCTACCCCAAAGTTCTTTCTGCAGGGGAAAAAAACCCTAAGTCAAATTGCCTGAAATAACACACTTTCAGTATTAGCAGTACAGGCTATCTGTGCCCTGTCAAAGTGGAGAAAATACCCCATATACAACCAGCACATTGTGCTGTTGACCAAAACAAAACTGCAAAGTTTTAAGAACAACCTCTGTCTAATGTCACATTATCACAGTGTCTGGTTTTGGGAGTCTCGTTCTCTTCTTAGAGGGTTATTATGCCAACATATGAAAGAGAAAACTAAATGGACCCAAGAAAGATATCATTTTCCCTCCTCTCCCCCCTCCCTTCTTTTCCTGTTGGGAGTGTTCCTGTTTGTCTGCATGAAACTCACCCATTCCAGTCCCTAACTACTATTTAAGGTGCCTGCCAGCCTGGGAAGTTGTTATGCAGGTTGCCCTTAAATAGCTCACGTTTGACTGCAGAGCACCTGTTAGTTGACTGGGAGACAGTAAAACCGAGGGCAAAGCCTTCCCAAACACAAAGGATTGCTTGTGGAAAAAGCCCTTGTTGCTCTTGGATGGAGTTGTAACCAGCCCTCGGTGCCTTTAGCGCGGCGTTGTATGGTGGGGCTGAGTCTGTGTGTGCAGAAACAACACCTGAGCTAAACAGGGGGGAGCAGAGCGAGCCTGGGCCCCCTCCTCACGGCCTTTCTTCAGGTGTGTTTTATGGGGCACTTCTGAAAGGCCTTTTTGTGTCAGGCCCTTGGCAAACCCTTCCCAAAGCAGCAGAGCAGCCTGTGGGCACCTTCCCACTCAGGGCTCGGGTCCTCCCAGCGCACGCTCTGCTCCCTCAGACCCACACTGGGACAGTCTCCTGCCTCGATGGGAGGTGCAGGAGCTTGAAATAAATGTTTTACAGGGAAGAGTTCCCTCTTTCTGGCAGTCCCTGCCCGTTCAGCTGTTCCCACACGCTGCTGCTCCCTCACCACACACCGAGGCATCTCTGCTGCTCCTGGGGCCTGACTCACTCACTGCTGTGCTTGTGGTTGATGTTATGGGGCAAAGCAACTTGTGAAGAGCAAAACAGAGCACTTTGAAATGACACACAGTTAGAGTATTAATTTCCAAATACATTCAGGAATAATATTGACATTCATCTGTTCTTTACAGGAAAGTGCTTGTTTGGAAAGAGAGACAAGCAAAAACTTTTCATGACAACGCAGTTCATCTGTGAAAGAACTTGTTCATTTTTAGAAATTTTGTTTCAAAAAGCCACTCTAAACTGCCAGATCCATGAAGCTGTTCCCCAGAGGACATCAGTCTAATCCAGACCCACTAGGGACATGGAATATCTTTTTGTTTTGCTGATTTGGTTTTCAGCAAAGGACTGAGTTCCAAAACATGTTGACACCTCTTGGTCACACGGACTTGTCTCTGTAGGATCCCCTCACTCCTCGGGTTCTCTCCAGCTCTGACGTGCCAGAACAACTTTGACTTTCTTACCAAGAGCTGTCCCTGCAAAGCTTCTCAAAATTCCTGCTCCCTTCCAGAGCCAGGGTAGTGAATTGGTACAGTCTGAACAGCATTGCCCAAAATGTTTGTGGGGAACAAAGCCACAGCACTGTGCTTTGGGCAAACAGGAATATTGTGAGTACTTGCAGGGTCCTGTCAATGACTGGTGTGTCCTTCCCCAGCAGCTCTCGGGGGCTGCTGCACTGGCTGGTGATGAGGCTGCTTTGTACAGAATATTCTGAGTTGGGAGGGACCACAAGGACATCAAAATCCAACTCCTTGCCCTACTTTGCCAGTGGACAGGTCATTCTGCTCCATCCCCAGAGCCTCAAGGGACTGTGTGGAAGCTGCCAGTTCTTTCTTACCATTTGAGTTACTTCATCCCTTTCTTTAACACTTCAACAAGAAATGAGTTATTTCTTAGTCCCCATGAAGGCAGCACCTCTGCAGTCTTGCCCAGTCTGGGATTTCCCACCCCACCACACACACACAATGCCTTTTACCCCACTCCAGCTGCCAGAACCAACACCATCCATGTGTTGGAACATCAGGCACTGAGGCTCAGGGTGGGGGAAGCCGAGCATTGCACTGATCACATGCAACAAGCTCATCTCCTGCTTCAGGTTTTGTTAGAAACCCAATTATTTGTGCAGATTATTTGGTTTGGAGCTGGACAGGCAGAACTGACAAACTGGGTGGTTGCCCACAGCGGAGGCACAGAAAGAAGGAGCCTCTGGTATCATTTAAGAACTTGCCTGCTTTTTTCAGCAGGTATTTTTCCAGTTCACAACAGGCCACTGACACCAGAAAGAGCAGCAACAGCAGCCTCAGAGGTGAAACTGCCCACGGTACAATGGGAGGGAGATTAAGTGAAGGATTTGTTGGAGGGGCAGTGCCAGGAAAGGGCTGAGACATCCCATGGCAGAGGATGTGCCCTCTGCAGCCGAGGGATGTATTGACTTACAGGCCAGACTCCACCAGGCTGCACCAAGGGCAGTGCTGGCAGCTGTTTGAATTACCTGACCCACTTGCAGTAGGAAGTCATTACAGAGATAGTAAATACCTGCCCCACCCTGGGCAGGCAGACAGACTCTCTGCCAACATGGTCTAGCTCAGCTTCTCAGAACATGAAATATTGTGCCTTTCTGGCTAAACCTGGCATTGCAAAGGCATCAGGAGCTGCTGCTGTTCCAGTAAACTGCTCCACTGCCTGCATTCCATCATCGTGGAGCAGCCTCTGGGATTTGTGTCTTACCACCACCTGCAGCACAAATCACAGCAAGGAATAAGTGGGAAATTTTTCTTAAGGTGCAGATCAATGACTTGTCCCATGGATGGGAAGAGCTCCCAGCCCCTCTGGCAGCCACGGAAGTGCCTGTGACAGAGGATTCCAGAGGAGCTTGACACATCCAGTCATGTGAAGTGTTAAATAGACTCCAAGACAGTTTTTTCTGGACTTGTTTGTTTTATTTTCTCGCAGTGAAACTGCAGCTGACATCACATAGAATGTAGAATCATGGAATTGTTAAGGTTGGAAAAGACCTCTAAGGTCCCCAAGTCCAACCACCAGCCCAGCACCAGCACCATGGGCACTACTAAACCTCATCCTTTGGACACTTAACATGCTTGATGATTAATTATTGATAATTCAGGGATGGGTTTCAAATTTCAAGCAAGAGGCTTGAAACATTATCTACAAGTTGTTTTCTTTTTAATAAGTCGTAACTGGGAATTCTTTTCCCCTTGAATAGATGTGATTTCACAACAAAATCTGTGGCCTGCACCAATGTTGACCTTTAGCATAACCCTGCCAATTATAACCCAAATATGATTCTGGTCTTGCTTAGACCAAAATAGAGTTGGAGAAATTCCATGAAAAGACAACAGATTTGTACTAATGCAGGTCTGGTCCAAAGCAGGTATTAATGTAAGAGGACTTGCTTCAGATTAGACTGATGATGGCCTTTGCTTGGACTGTAGGAATAGGTGATGACAGAAAAGGAAGAAAAAAAGAATTAATTGATTGATTTTATTTAATTTTTAGAATCTTTCTGCTCATACTTTAATTTTGCTTCTATTTTGTGAGACCTGAGTCTTATGCAAGACTTCAGGTGCTGACACTTGAGATGCTGGGATGGGTTGGAGGAGTTCATTTCTCAGAAACTGAAATGAAAATTTTATTCCCTTCAAAGGTCACTTCTCAGAATTTAAGGGGCAATTCTTCATTTGAGAAAACCAGGAGATGAACTTGCTCATCCTCTGCAAAGCCAGTGAGTCGCTGCTGAAGTCTCAGCTGCCCTGAGGTGAGAAAAGGGAGTGTTTCTGTGCTTTGCTGGTACCAAATGCTGAAGAAAAGGGAGCGTTTCTGTGCTTTGCTGGTACCAAATGCTGAAGAAAAGGGAGCGTTTCTGTGCTTTGCTGGTACCTCAGCACAGGTCCTTGGATCTGAAAGCTGAAGTTTTAGTAGCAGGTACCAGCCAGGCTGTGTTCACAATTGCACTGTGTTTCCTTGGGGAAATAAACCAAATTAAACTTTTTTTGCTTGTCCCTGTGACAGAAGCAGAAGCTGAACCCCAAACTGTTAAACTGGAGCCACACTCCCCTTGTTTGTCCTCTGGTTGTGAACACCTTCCATCAACTAATCACTGCCTGGCACAGTATTAACTTTAATCACTGAACTCCAAAACATTGTAATGTGTCTACCTACTCCATGGTTCCATTTGGATGCAAATTTTCTATCTCGTTTAAAGACTATTAAAGCCCTGCCTTTCTTGCTCGGAACAAAAGGGCATTGTTTGCTTTGTTTTTCGTGATGTTGTATTCAACAAAAGATGATTATTCTGTCTGCTCACTGCTGAGGTCCCTGTGAACATGTAGACCTCCTCTCCACTTGCTTTTCCTTTCTCCTGGCTGGCTACAAAATAGAAACATTTCCTTCAGGCAGCAGCCTGGGGTGGAAATGCACAAAAGCAGATGTTATTTATCAAAACTCTCAAGGTTTTCCTAAGGTAGGTATTCATTAAAAAGTTGATGCGAGGCATAATTGAATAAAGCAGCAGCATTACCAGGCACAGCAGGAGCAGCAATGAGATTAACACACGTTTATGATCAAGAATTCATCTTTCATGAAATAAAAACAGTCGTTTCAGTCAGACACTTCTGACCGTTTAAGAGCGACGCGGCAAACGCACAAACACACAGCTGTTTGTTTGGTTCCTGTCGTTGCCATCACACTGTGACCTGGGGAGAGGAGCATTTGGGATGCTCCAGCTCGGAGCCTGTGGGCAGCAGGGCAGGATTCCTGCCCTTGGAGAGCTCACAGCCCGTTCACAGCGGGCTGACTTTCAAAAGACCCATTTATTGCATGATGCAAGGTGCAAGTTATGACTCACTCTGCATAGGTGAAGTTTGTAAAAATCAACCCATATTCATCTCCTGAGCACCTCCACAGCTGCATAATGTAGAATCATAGAATCCTAGAATTGATTGGGCTGGAAAAGACCTCTGAGATCATCAAGTCCAACCCTTGGTCCAACTCCAGTCCCTTTACCAGA
>JAWWEV010000004.1:3103732-3120306 GCA_035583235.1 Hafferia zeledoni | reverse complement strand
CTAAACACCCCCAGCTCCCTCAGCCTCTCCCCACAGCACTTGTGCTCCAGTCCCTTCTCCAGCCTCGTTGCTCTTATGTATTTATTATCTCCAGGGTCCCATCAACCCCTTTAGAGGCGTAAAACTGATCTGCAACACAACCCAGCCACGCTGATGTTCCTGTCCAGGGAATTGAAGTTTTCCTCCTTTATCAGACCCAGTGAAGGGCAGATTTTCTTCTGTCTGGCCAGGATGAGGTCACAGAGTGGCCCAGCAGTCTGGGTTTGAGTGTTTCCCCCTGTTCCACCAGCCCCACAAAACACATCCCTGGCTGGTGGTGCTGAGATGGGACTCTGTGTTTTCCAGGTCTCAGCCAGATGAACCAGACACTCCTCGGTGTCCTCTCGTGATCTTGCAATGACACTGTAAGTAATTGTTGTTTATTACAAGCAGCTTTTATGCAGAAGTTTGGTGCTAGTCCAGCGTGTTTTATTAGCTGAAACATTTCCTTGTATTTCCCACGTGTATCACAACCTATTTTTCTGGTGGATTTAAGGGTTTGGGAGCAGTTTTGCTGTGCTTGCAAGGCCTTTATAAGGGCAGAACCACCTCTTTACCTTCTCCACCCACGTCCTCCCCCATCTGCCCTCCTTTCAGAGGGAGAACAGCAGGAAGTTTGGAGATTCAGCTGTGGTTCCTACAGCCCTGTCAGTGAGGAAGGTCTGCTGTGCTGCTGCAAAGGTGTGCAGCCACTGGTTCCTGTATTTCAGCTCTCCTTCCTCTCAGGAAACCCAGACTCCAAGGGAAGGAAAACCCCACATGACCCTTGTACAGGTCACTGCAAAAAGTGGTGGTTGTTTAAAAAGGGTGTTCCCTCAGTGCATGGTTTGATTTCTGCACCCATCACAAACGGTGACACAGCTGTCACAGGTGGCATTACGGGGTGGGCACTGGGACATGGAGTGTCCCCTGCTCTGCCCCCCTGTCTGCAGTCCTAACTCAGCACAATTCTCCTTCCCTGGTAGTAAGGCCAGGCTGGAGCAGGGGCTGCACCTCCCCTTACTGCTGTGAGTGATTAAATACTGCAAAAAGTCTTTCTCCAATGTTGAAGCAAACACTGACATTCATTTATTTCCTCTCTGTTCATAAATACTTTCTGCAAGCCACAGTTTGCTAACCTGCTCCCAGAGATTCCTGTAGAAAGGAAGTGGCAAAATTGCATTATTTACAGCAAAGTGATGTGAAAAATGAACTCTGTCCAGATACCTGTGTGTGTCTTTACTCAGGGAACATGGATATACCCCGGGACTTTCATGGTCAGTCACAAAATGTGAGTTTCACAACCCGTGTAGGAGATTGGAACTGAGTATAAAGATATATATGCTGTTGTTTTAAAGCCCATATTAAAACTTATTGAATACTCATGAATAATAGATGCATTTAAAGGAAATTACGATCTGCTCCTGTTTAATCTTTGAAAGAAAAAAAAAGCAAATTAGCTTATAAATCCTCTAATGTTTTATTCTCTGGGACAGAACAATGGAGGCTTGGTGCAAAACTCCCTGCAATCAATAAAAAGACCCCATTTTATGCCCCAAATTTGTAGCCTGCACAGAAGGCTGTTATGGCAGCTGCCACCTCCACTAACACACCAGGGTTCAGAGCAGGTTCCTCCTGGGCTGCAGCTCCAAAGTCTGGCTGGAAGGGCTGATATTCCCTGTGGATCAGGCACAGAGCTGGACCTGTACCCTGCACTCACCTGTGCCTTACGTCAGCCAGTCTAGTATGTGCTGCTCCACTTGTGGCTCTTGTAAATTAAACCCAGAGAAAAGCTGCCTTTTCGCCCCTGAAACGTGATCCAGGCTCAGGTAGGTTCCAGCTGGGATCCTGCTCCCTGCTTATGAACATACATTTCTGTTCTCAGGACTTTGGAGCTCCTTCTACACGGGCAAAAACTGTAAAAACAACATGAACAACGTTCTCTGTGTACAGTGGAGTTATTTAAAGTGCCTGAGGGTTTGAACATAAGCAGACACTGTGTTCACATACAATATAAGCAAGACTTCTGGGGTTTGGCATTTCAGATGACAATTAAAAATACAGCAGGCATGTTCCAGCAACTTTATGGGTTGCCATAAACACCCAGGAAAGGATTCCAGACAAAAGAAAAGATTCACAGTAAGGATTGTTTTCTTTTTTTGGTGTGTCGCACCTCGGTTTTTAGTGTGACACACCACAAAAGGAAAGGGCAGAAGGTGCCTTGCTCATTGGAAGCTGTTTTACATCAAAAAAGTGCTGCTTTGGGAGGGCAGAGTTTACAATCTGCATAGCTCTGTTCAGGTAATTGTTTGAGCTTCCTGCTCAAGACTTTCCTAAAAAATCCTGAGCAGAAAAATCCCCAAACAAGTTTGGAAGGGGAAAAATACTTTCCTTCCTCGACACACAAACAAACTCAAAATCTCTCCCTGGCACAATTTGGGTACTGTGCCCCTACCTCAATGTCTTAGAACTATTTACCACAGGAATGACAGTGCTGCACAGTCAGGCAGCTCTTCCCACTGGAGGCTCCTGGCAGTGGGAAACTGTACATGGATCATGTCCCTTTCAGCAACACAGTGTTTACAAATATATTGTGAATGTATTTTGGGCACTGAGGGGAGAAGAAGAACCTGAATCTCAAGTCAAGGTTTAATTACAAGCTCTGTCTTCCTGCTTTTTGCCTGTAAACCTCTGACCAAAAGGCTTCCTCAGCTTCTATGTTGTTTTTTCTTGTACCTGAATTTCTCCTTATCATCTCCTAAATCTCCAGAATGCTTTGAATAGTTGTTATGACATTGAGTGGCATTTCCTCTGGGATGGTCAGTGCTTTCCAAGCCTTCAGATGGGAGATACAGTGCAGTTTGTTGTTGGATAGTTCTGAAATCCATCTGTTCTCTTTAGGACACTTTAGCATTGGTCCTCGTTCTGTGCATGAATTGAACCTCACAGCCACCAACTGACCCAAGTAATGATGTTTAACCAAAATAATCCCCCCCTTTTCCTGGAGCTGGTTCAGTGCCCTCCTCACCAGGGGGTTCTGGGGCTCCTCTCTCTGCTGGACACCAGCACTGGGATTGGTTTTCAGGAGTCAGGGCTAAGTGAGCAGGAGGTTCTGCCCTCAGTTAAGCAACGCTCCATGTCAGGGGTCCAGTGTCTCCATCAGGGCAGGAAGGAGTGAGGAAACTGCTTTATCCTCCTGAGGCCACAGAGCAATCCCCAGGGACTGGGACTGGGACATCTGTCAGAACAGAGGGAGATAGAGCCTATCTTAGGGTTACATTTGTTTCCTGTGGCTGTGCATTTGCTTTGTTTTTTCCCTTTCCTCTCCCCCTCACCACAACTCATGATATCTTTTCTCCCCTTTACCTGCATTTATTTCCTTTAATTAGGCAATAGCTGCAATCTGAGGGGTTCAGAGGCAATCCCCTTCTCTTTGTACCTTGCTGGTTGCAGCCTCTTGTTCCTGACCCTGCTGCAGTTGCAATGCCATGCTGTGAACCAAAACTCAAAGGTCCTTTTTGTTTGATTTTTCCTTTGCATTCCTTCCCTTTCCCTCACATTCCTGCTCAGTGCAGCCCCAGCAGCTCCTTTCCCTCATGTGGAGCACCAGGCACATCCCCCAGGCCTCCTGCTGAAATCTTTCCCTCCCTGAAACACGACCTTGGATCTCATTCCTCGTGCAGGTGCTCAGCACAGAACGAACTTCAGCTCCAGTTGAGAGCTCTTTCAGGGGCTGAAGTGGGCATGAGATAAGGGGCAATTTCAACACTCATCCTTTATCCAGGATAAATTGGATGTTAATTGTGGTGACACTGCTGTGGTGGACAGTTTCTAGCTATGAGTGATGAGTTGTGCTTCTTCCTCTGTGATAGCAGCTGTGACTTCTTCATTTATACAATCAACCTTGATTAAATCAGGCTTGTAATTGCAGCTACCACTAAAAGGGGAAAAGCAGCTAAGGGAGAGCTCCAGAATGCTGCCTCCATCTCCTGTTCCTTGCTGATCATGCCCAGTGGCTTCCCTGGTGATGGAAACATGGAGCTCACCTGACCATGGGGCAGAGCTGAACAGCCTCTTTCACCTGTTGTACAGCACAGGTTTGTTCCTTGCCTTTGTTTTGCTTGTCCTTTGCCTGAGCCAGTTACACCAACAACACTTCAGCCCTTTGGGAAGTGTATCACAAGCCAGGCCACCTTAGTCTTGGGGAATTTATCCTGCTGTTCCCAACCATTCCTCACACTCGTCGACACTTACTCCTGTGGGTATTTGTAGACTGTTATGTCTACCTTTACTTGTTGTTTAACCACTTAGCCCTGTCCTCATAAATCATTTCCCCAGCCTGTGCTCCCAGGGGTGAAAGCCCCAGGCTGGGCCTGCCCTTGCCATGTCTGTTCCCCCCAGGATCCTGTTGTGGCACAAAGTCTTTGCTCAGGCCATGATTTCTTTCCTGGACTGTGGCACGACCCTTTGCTGATAACACTGACCTGAGGATCTCTGGTTCCCTGCAGCAGCTCCCTGGTTTTCTGTCTGTGTCCTCCCACATCCTCTTAAGACTTGTTCCACCCCTTCCCCTGACTTTAGAACCCTTAATTCAGGCTCCCTGACAACTCCCAGAGCAGCAGGGGCTGCAGGGAGTGTCTCTGCTCCCACTCCCTTCATCCTCACTCTCTCTGAAGGAATTCCCTGCAGCCAGGAGCCAGTTCCCAGGGGCACCTGGAAGGTGGGCATGTTCCCAGAGCTGTGGCAGGAGCTGGGCCACATCTTTATTTCACTACAGGGAATTTCTTGCATTTTTGCCCCCACTGTGGGCACCTGTTTGTGTTTTTTGAAGTCTGCACTTAACATGTACAAATTTCAGGAGCTTTGTGGTGAGGCCAGAATGTGGTGTTGTTTAAAGCATCTTTGGAGTTATCTAGATCTTAAGACAAATTAACTGCCACAAAATGTCTACCAGGAAGAAGAGAACCCTCCAAAAGGTGCATTTATCCACTTTATGAGGACATTTACAGTGACTGATTGCAAACAATCAGGAGTTGTGGAAGGCACAGAAATTACGTCGGGGTACAAATCAGGCTTTGATTTTTAGGGAGAAGAAGGAAACTCTGTGTGGGCAGATTTGCCCCAAGCTGCCTACAGCAAACTTCCTTTCATGTTTTTGTTGCATTTTAGTTGGTGGTTGCAACCACAGACACGAGAAGGACCAGAGAGATCCCTAATCTGATTCAGGGTATCATCTCCTCAGCTCAGCCTATCACACCAGCACGTGCAAAGTGCAGTTTGTTCTCTTTTTGGCTGATAAAAACTTGGAAATTGCAAAATGATCAGGAAAGCAAGAGACAGGATGTGATGGAAGACATTTGTTTTCCCTAAAACTCCAACAATCCAGACAAGCCCCAAGTCCATGCTGTGTTTCCTTCCTACTTGCACATTCATTTTATCTGTGTTAAATGTGGCTGATCCCTGCAGTGGGTTCTCTTCCAGGGCTCTTCCATCTCCAGGCTGGAAGAATCATCCATTTGCCTTGTGGCAGAAGAAGAGTTTGGTTCTGAATTTGGAATGATGTGTTGAAAAGCTACTTTTAGTTCTCCTCTGAGCTACAGAACCCCCCTTTAGAACCCTGAACATGAGCAAGAGGGTCCAGTATGACCATGAATTAAGTTAAGTCATATCTGGGAAGTTCAGTCTTGTTTTATGGCTTTGTCAAGTTGTTCTACCTGTTCATTTATCTGACAGAAACATGAAACTCCTGCAATCATTACATTTTCTCCTCTAAAATTAAGGAGTTCTTATAAGAAGCTCAACTCCAGGCATGTTTTCTCAGTTTCTGTTTTTTATTTTGCTGAATAACTTCTTTAGCCACATATTTTTCCCCTCTGCTTGCATGTCTTCAGGCACAAGGCAAGAACAGAAGATTTCCAAGTGTTAAAAATGAAAAATCTGGTTCCTCCCTCAGATCTTCATAACCATGGAAGTGTTGCTGTTGTAGGAAAAGCCACTGGTGTTCATCAAATTGTATCAGATTTTCAAAACCATGGCACTGTTTGCTGAAATCTGATTTGATTTGATAGGAGCAGGTTCTGCACTGGGATTGCACAAACAAATGTGGGAATGCTGCAGTTCCAGGATGGACTGGGATCTGCAGGAACAGGCTGTGATCCCTGTGAGCTCCTCAGGAGCTGTGAGCATCCTGTGAGACCAAGCCAAGAACCTTTGTATTGGCTCTGTGAACCCAGTCCAGCTTTCTCTGCTCAGAAAATGTGGGACCACCTGGTTCTGATCCCATGGAATGTTCCATGTCCACTGACTCAGGGCAGGGGATCTAAATTGGGTGTATAAATTAGCAAAAGCTAATTACCTCCCAGGAGCATCCCTCCCCTTCCATCTGACAGGCCATTTTATCCCAGGACTAGTTGGATGTCTCTTCATTTACATTTTATCCAGTCTCCACTGGAGGTGGCAGGAGTTAATTTTCTGATTTTCCCAGGAAAGGAGTTGGACCCTCCCTGACTTTAACTAGTGAGTTTCTCTGAGCAGACTGATGATGTTTAACAGCTGAGGCAGAGCAGCAGCTCTGCAGGAGCCAAGGGCTGGTGGCAGTTCTCTTGGTCCTGCTCAGGAGAAGGCCTTGGGCAGGGAGATCTCTCCTCTCCAAGAAGCAGAAGCAGATATTTCTGTGGCTTGCTCTGCAAACACCTTCCCCTCAGAGACGGTGCATTTAGAGCACCAAGAGTTGAGGGAAGTGGAAGAGGTTTCTCTCTACTTGCCAGACCATTTCTAAGCAATAAACCCCAACATTTTAGAGTTCAGCTGACTTGACCATTAAATAGAATACATTTAAAAAGTCATCACTTTTTTCTGAGCAAAGGTACACTTAGAAAACTTCCTTCTTTAAAAAAAAAACCAACAAGCTTATCCTGTGAGTTGTGGACACAAAATTATTACTCCTTCATACCTGCAGCTGCAAAAGGAGCTGTGTACCTCTGGATGTCAAAGGTGGCTTCAATCTGCTTCACAGCTTGTTTTGTTTTGGTTTGCTCTGTTTCATTTCCCTTTGCCCTGTTAAGCTCTGACCCTGAAAGGTGAGGAAGTGAAGGAAATGGAAGGGTGAAATTTGGGGAGTCTGAGGCTAAAAAGCTGAGGGAACCACAGGGCAGCCTGTCTGGTTGGGAGATTGAAATGTAAGTGGACTCCTCAAATTAATTACTTTGGAACCCACCAACTTATGGATGTGGACTCCCTTAAGCATAAGCCTTACATTATGTCACCAGGATGGCATTTGGGCTTGATTTATGTTGGCACAGCAGGAGCCATAAAGTGCACATGTGTGCCCAGAGCAGCCCCTCTCCAAACAGAGCATGTTTATAGAAACAGGAACCATGGCTGGGGCAGGAGCACCCCGAGCCACTGCTGTGTCAACAGCATCCCAAATACAGGTCTCCAGGATCTGCACCCTGCCTGCCTTGGCCGTGTGTTTCCACTCTGTTGCTAACCTGGAACACCATTACCAGGGATTAGTGCTCGGTGGATGGAGCAAAAATGACTTATTAGGTGGGATTTACTCCACCAAAGATGTGTATCTGAAACAAGAGCCACAATCCACGTTTTAATCTTTTTCTTTCATACTCTGTCTAATCTGTGGCTGATATTCCACCGTGATAATCTCTCTCTTTTTTCCCCCCTTGGAGAATGAGGACACGCTGTATTAATTATATCTGATTCTGTAGTCACATAATTTATCTCTAGAAAAGTATGTGCTTTTCTGTTTGAACAGATTTGAGGCCTGCAGGTCACGTTCAGGGAAGGGTAAACTCTTCACTGTTCTTTCTAGAACATTAGAAACAGTTAAATACATACAAGCACTACCTGAGATTTCTTCCAGGAGGCAGAAAGGCAGCAATAAATGAAGATCAAAAATTGCAGAGCGTTTTTGGTGGCTGAGAAAACCGTGTTCCTTGGTTCCTCAGATGCATTTATTTGCATCTTCAGTCTTCAACCTGTTTTGAGCTATGAGGGGCTATAAATAGGCTCAAATAACCTTCCCCATGATCCATTTGGATCTGCTATTCCTGTAGGGAAATGAAGGGGGGTTTGTGCTCCAGGAATGCAGCACCCTTGAACATCTTCTGTGTGACACTGATGAAACCCTTCCCAGAAGGGGAGAGGTGGAGGTGGAATGAGCTGGGAGGGCTCTGTCTCCTCCATCTGGGCTGACCTGCAGGCTCAGGGAGCTGCTCACTGTAGGAGTTCCCTTTCCCAGCTTCCCTTTCTTCAGACTCGACAGAACTCTGTAACAGAGACAGTGTTGTTGTGTACACAGCCCAGTCTCCTCCGAGTTTCTAAGCAGAACCACTGATGCAGGAGGAATCCTTTTTCATGTGGTATACTCCCCTCTCCTTCTCAAGTCTGCAGTCCTTACGTTGGTATTTCAGCAATTCAGGAGATTTTTATAGGGCACATCTCATACTGGAAGAAAGATCTTCACGTTGTCTTGGAGAGGAAATGCATGTGAATCCTAAAGCCCAGTTCTGATTGAATGCTTTGTCAGTGAAGATTGGCTTTGAAATAGGAACTAGTAATGAGTCTTTTGAATGGATTTATTCTACCCCTTGCAGCTCTGACAGGAGATGTAGGTGTTGCTCACAGGAGCACATGGTGAGCAATGGCATTACCCAGGGAACCTGGGCAGTCTGGGCTGTTCCCAGAGGTTACTGGGAAGCAGCAGTGAGTGTTGTTGCAGTTCTTGCTCAGTGATGTAGGCAAATCTCAGAGGCCATCTGAGCAGGCTACAGGGATGTTGTATTGCTCACTGAAGACTTACATCCACTTTGGAGATGGAATGGGAATGTATTTCTCTCAGGAAAATATGGCTCTACATCAAGTGACTTAGGACTTGCTTATTCACTGATTGCAAGAAGCAAAGACCCTTCCCTTGGTGTTTGACTGCATGAAATATTTCACAACCTGTTGCTGTGTCCTTGTGTGGTCACTGCTATTGAGGGCCACAGGCACAGCTGGGATGCTCTCCTGGGGTTGAGCTGGGAGATATTTTTTCCTCCTTTTGTTGGAAACTGCTTGCAGGTAAATGCTTTGCTTGAGCTCTGCTTTGCTGTTTGACTTCGGGGCATCCTGGTGTGTTTGGGACAAGATTAGAACAGAAAACAGGCACACTTATCAGGATCGGGGAAACAGACACTGTAGTGCTGAGTGGGTGTCTTGGGGGAGGGTTTTTAACTCCCTGGATCAGTGCCCAGCACAGAAGTAGATGTAGCAAAAATCATGTCGGCAGAGAGTGCGTGTCGGGCCTGTGGGTGTGAGCTGAGGACGCCCCACAGCAGGCTGTGATCCCATCCCTGCTGGCAGGACACAGGAACAGGCAGCACAGCCTTCACGGGAGGAACACAAGGGTTTCAGAGTTCTGCAACACATTGCAGCTGTTGGAGAGAAATGTTTGCCCTCAACTTCACTGACTCCAGCACTGGTTGGTGTCTGTTCCTGCTCCCTGTTCCCACCTCACAGGGATCCGCTGCCTCCGAAGGACTTACACCAGTGCAGTGTGCTGGGATGGGGAAGAGCTGCTCTTGCATTCAGCTTGTGGCATTGCTAAGGACTCTGCAAATTAGGAAGTCTCTGAAGGTGCACATTAGAAGGTTGCTGGAAACCAAATGACTTATTTTTGTGCCTTGACTTCCCCCTGAAATCCAGCCCGTGGTGTGCAGTGTCCGTGTGTATTGCATAGTGGGAATGTGGTTTTAACACCAAGCTGGTTGACAACGCCTAAAGATTCTCAGACTTTTTAATCCTTATGCACACAAATTTTTCCCCTCTGTGTGTGCTGGCAATCCATGTCCATGATACACGTTGGGTGATCAGGACAGGATATGAAACAGGAACCTCTGGGGCGAGCGAGGGTCAGGCAGAGATGTCAGAGCCTCCAGGAGCACACGCTGGTTGCTGACGTGTGTCAGGGAGGGGATGGCCTGGAATCCCAGCCCGAGCAGATGTGTTGCAACAGGCACAGGAAGAGATCAGTCTTGGTGTCCCCTGATGGCTTCTCCTGGAGATTTGAGGCTGTGCCAGCAGCTGCTCTGGCCGCCAATGTTCCTCTGTTGATCCAGCCTGGATCTGGAGAGAACCGTTTCTCCTCAGCCAAGATGTGTTTGTGCTCTGCTGTCTGTGAAGCTGAGACTTGCTCTGAACCTGGATGGGGGAGTGGCAGCTTCTAGTAACTTATGACTTGTAACTTCCCTCTATTTGCCTAAGAATTAGCCAGAGGGAGGAAAATATTTATGCTGTTTTAGTATGTAAGGTGTAGGAACCAAAGGGATTCACACAGATTTCCCAGCTGTGCTGCCCACACCAAAAGTTCACCCCAGAGCATCTTCCCCGATGATCAGCTCCAGCCTCTGGTCCTGTGTAACCTCCTCCCTTTCCCCTGCCCTCTCCTAGATCCCAACATCTTCCTTATCTCTGATCCCCCTCATCTGACCCCTCCTTTCCTGCTCTCAGAGTGTCTCCTGCTCTGGACAAACCATCAGCTCTGTCAGGAGGAGCTGGAGGGGCCCCCGGGGTTATCTGAGTGTGCAGGTTATCAGAGGGCCTGCTGGGCACCAACAGTGTCTGGGAGCAGTACAAGTTATCCCAGGCTGGGGACAAGTGAGTTCCCCAGGACCAGCTGTCTGGATATGGGTGAAAGATGAGAACTCTGCAAGTTGTGGTGGGGGTGCCCTGAAGCCAGACAGAGGTGCCTGAGATTGAGAAACAGGGAAGGAAAGTTGTTTTTCTGATCTGCATTTGGGGACTTGGAATTAACTTCCTCTGTAAGGAAGGGCTTCCTGGAATTCTCCAGCCGGTTTTATGCCCAGGAGGGAGTTATTTGGCACTGGATTCAGCACACACATGGGATTTCACTCTGCACTGGGACCGCCCTGTGACAGCCCCCCTCCAAAATGCAATCAGCAAAGTTTTCCTCAGATGCAAACTCGGTGGCTGCTTCCAAGTTGGACTCCTGGTTGCTCATTCCTAGGCTGGTTTGTCAAAACTGCACAACATTTAGTCTTGCTTTTCCTTGCAGTGCTGAGTCACTTTCTGAACCGAGTGAGAGTTAAAAGTTTGTTACTGTAAATTTTGCTGGCCTCTGTCTGAAATCCAAGTGAAAAACCTGCAGTGTCAGTTTGTTCAAGAGATGAGTTTTGAGAGCCCTCAACACTTCTGGATGTGACACTTGCACAGATTTGTCCTCTCTGTCACTTGTGGTCTCTTTAATGACACCACAGGAATCTGAACTGGGGCAGGATCAGACACAGAAGAAGCACGATCAAAAGAAAAGGTTTTATGGGTTTTAAATAGATTTTTCAATCTAAGAGGTGATTTTCCTGAAAAGGTAACATGACATCCTTCTGTCTGCTGAGCTTTCCTGCAGCCCAGAGAAGCTGTGGCTGCCCCATCCCTGGAGCAACCTGGGCTGGTGGGAGATGTCCCTGCCCGTGGGAGGGGTGGAACAAGATGAACTTTAAGATCCCTCCGGACCCAAACCATGCCATGATTCCATGACTCGTGTCCCAGGACACAGCAGTGCATGCAGTGACTGGGGGACACAGACACACTGCAACATCTTTGCTGGGCACAGAGTATTGCACAAACATCACCAAGGCCATAATTTTAAGGATTATCCTCAAGCACACAGAGGAAAATTTAGTTTTCAGAATTCTTTACTGGTGATGAAACGTAAGCCAGAAAGAACATTGTTGGGTTTTCTGATGTCAGTGTGAGCTGACAGAGTTGGCAATAAGAAAACTTATCCTTCAATTATAGGCTAATCATGTTGAAAAGAAGCCACTCAAACATAGCTGGTATGGAGCCCCATATTGCTATTATTATACTCAGAAAGAAGAGTCCATAAGCTGTTCTCTCTCCTTCTCCCTCCTCTGTTGAAAAATTAGTCTCTTTGTCACATGTAAGAGCTGTGCAAGTAACAGGAACAAAACATGTAGGTGTTCTGAACAGAGTCATTAAACAACATTTGTTAAGCACATCAAGTTCTGGACCAATTCATCCTGTAGCTTTTCTGTTTCATGTGCTCAGGTGATAAAGAACACTGAAGAACTTCCCCCAGTGACACTTTTATTTCTTGCCTTGAATCAAATGGTGACTCAGAATGAAAATGTCACTGAGACACGGGCTGTGATGAGACTGGGGCTGCTGGTTCCACTCCCCTGTAACTACAAGGGGGTTTGTTGGTGAGTTAGGACAGGCTCTGGGGGCTAAGGCAAGGATTAAACTCTGCTTTCAGCAGAAAAGGTAGCAGTGATGAGCCATGAGGTTAAAATGTCACATCTATGGTTCTTCACAGAAAGGGCAGTGTTGATGATATAGAAACATTTCTTAGTAAGAAGTTTGTCCCCTCAGGTGATAAAGTGGAATGGAAACCCTTTTATTAAAAAATTTTTACATTTTTTTCTTCTAGATAATATTTCTAACTAGCTTATTTCTGCATCTTCTCTGATCTGTGATAATGGTATCACGTAATTATATAATAATGATAAATGTTACTGAAAGACTGAATATTAAATGTTGCATATTTATACATATAACATGACACTGGGTTTGGCTGTGGTAGTTGCCATCAACATGTATGTCCAGGAGGAAATGTCCAGCCCTTAAACACAGGGAATTTTGGGAACTTCTGGCCTTGAGATTGAAGGCACCACTAACACTGTACTTTATATGCACTCCCACTTGGACTGAGTCTTCTTCCCTTCACTGTGGAGTTCTTAAATGCCATTGCTGTGAATGAATCATCACCCACGGGAGGAGGGAGGAATCCAAATCAGCTGGGAGCTGATTCCCTCCACTGGGAACAGGAGGAGAGAGGGCTCCTGGTGGTGGGAGAAGTGGGGGAGGACATGAAACCACTGGTGGGGAGAAGGGGGTTCTGCAGTGTGGAATATGTGGATGGAGTGGGACCAGGATGTGAGAGCAACAAACACCAGCACTGGGGAGAAGGAAGGTGGATGTCCATCAAGCCCAGCCACAGAAAGAAAATGAGGAATAACACAGTGATGGGAAAACCCCCAAAGCCTCTTTTTTCCCATGAGGATACCCAACCTGCTGATTTGAGTGACCCTCGAGCTTCTGGTTCATTCCTAAACTGCTCTCCCTGCCTGGAAGAGATGCTGCACTTCAGCCATATCCATGCAGGCCACAGCGATGGGTTAGCAATTCCATCACCTCTAGGAGCTGCTGGACACCCTGTCAGGTGGAGCAGGAGCCCCTGGTGGTGCGTGGCACAGTCACCCCTCTGAGTGCTCTGTGATAGCTCTGAGAAGCCCAAGCAGGAGGTGGGAGAGATGTGGAAAAGGAAAGGAAGGATCAGGGCAGGGTGGCTCTGCTTGCGTAGCTGGGTGAGGGTGTTTTCCTTGCACAGCTCCCTATTTTTAGGTTTTATACTTCGCCATATCCCCTTTGCTGTGAGCTGAGCTGGTGCCTCCTATTGCTTCCATCCCTGCAACGTGACTACAGGATGGCATTTTGATCCCATCATGTTTTGGATTTGCTCCTGACCTGCTTAGCACGCTGAGAGAGGGTTCCCAGGGAAGGAGCACCAATCATGACAGGCTCCAAGGCTCCAGGGATGGAATGACCCATCTGCTGTCCTTCCATGTAGGAGCTACCACACTTGTCTACATCAGGTACCCACAAACCTGAGAGGGGCTTTTACAGGGTGTTCCTAAGATACTTTTTTATAAATTCATTTGGAGATCTCCCTGTTTGCCTTCTTGTTTGTAAGTCTCAGGAATGCAGATGGGTTGGTCACACTTTAAGGCTTCTTTATGCAATCAAGTTGGAGAAAAAAATTTTAGACATAATTATATACCCCCAGGAACTGGATCTGGTTCAACTTGCAGAATAAATCACAACAGTCAGTGGGACCTCACCAGGCTGAAGAAGTTCAGGAAGGAAATAACACACATTGGTAAAATGCCTCACTTGCACTAGTTTGTATTTGTTTGTATATTTTCTTGTTCATTTACTCACAGGTAGTGCAGAAGTATGAGCTGCTTTGTTCAGATAAAATCAATATATATCCATTCTTGAAAGTGAGAGACTGAAAATCAGATTTATTCTCATTGCTAAATTAGGCAGATTCACCATTTTTTAAATACTGCTGGTTCAGGAAGGACAAGGGTAAAGTGGAAAATACCTGCTCTCCATTAAGTGAAACTGGGAGGCAGCCACAGTGTGGGACCATCTATTTTCCCATCTGAAAGGTGTCTTGTGTGTCCCTGGAGCAGAGGGAGCCCTGACAGAGCTGTCCACACTGCTTGGATAGTGAGGACCTGCCCACATCTGCCCCCATCCCTTGGTTTCTCTCCTTTCTGAGGAGCTTCCAAATGCTTCTTGAGCACAATCTCCGTGTTTTGAGATAACACATGCAAAGGAACCTTCTTGATAATTATTTCTCTGTTAACTGCCAGGCCAGTCTTTTCTGTATTCCCTTCCCAGCCTCCCAGGGCTCCCAGGAGCCGAGGAGCAGAGAGGGAAGCACCACAAACAAGCACAGAACCATCTGGTGTGTGGAGGAGGGAGGACTCCCACGGCTCTGAGCTCAGCACTGGCACTCAGCATCTGCGCAGGGCTGGGACAGCGGCACCGGCACCGGCACTGACACCGGCACTGGCACTGGCACTGGCACTGACACTGGCACCTGTGGGCATCCAGCAGCCAAACACCCTGGGGTGCAGGGCCTGCTGCCCTGGCACCTTCCCCTGGCAGCCTGGGCAGCAGGAATGGTGGGAAGGGGGCAGAGGACTCACCTCATCATTCATGAGCAGGTGGTTTTGGCTGCTCAGCCCCAGGGAGTTTCAGTTTCCTTCCTCAACTTACCCAGCACAGAAATTCCTTGTGGCTGCTCTTGTGGGCACTTCTGCAGGCTGTGTGGATACCTAGAAAAGTGGATTCCTGTTGCTGGTTTTCTTGGAAGCCTGAAGTGTGGTGGGCCAGCCAGCCCAGCCTGGAGCTGTTCTGTGCAGCAGCACCACCAACCCTGAGATGAACTCGGTGACTCCCCACACATCCACAGGGCAAACCAGTCTGAGCTTCCAAAAAAAAACTCCTAGTTTTGGTGTCTGTTTTGGGGTTGTGACCATCTCTCATTCCAGAGATACTGCTGAGACAGACCATTCCTGTTGGGAGTAGATCTGATGGTTTATGAGACTGGGATAAGATGAACTGTCAGAGCCAGCAGTGAAAGCTGATGGCCATGCAGCTGCTGGCAGAGACATCCCACTCTGTGTACACAAAGTCTTTGACCTGCTGTGTCACCTCCCCTTCTCAGTGAGACTAATGATGCTACCCCAAGGATACTCCTGAAGGCAGTTCATATTTACAGGAAACTTCAAATACATAAATGCCTACAGAGCTGTAAAGTATCATTATCTGCCACTTTGGAGAGATGCTCCAGATTTGTAGGAAATTGGGCTGTTTGTTCTGCAGTTCAGTGGCAAAATAAGTTTCTATAGAAACTGCCACTTCAGAGGTATTTACATTTCTCTACTATGAAGCATCTTGAGAAAGAGCATTCCCATAAATAGCAAACTGAAGTTGTTACATTTAGTACAATAAGGTAATATTTACAAAAGGCTGTGTATGTTCTAAGTATTATTATGGGGTTGCTGCATAAACTGTGGATCCATTGAATATGTTGTTAAGAGACTCAAATCTCCCCACAGGAAAGGGAGTGACGTGTAAAAGAAATGCGTAAAAATTCCTTCGTGCCCTCCCTGGTGATGAATCTGCTCTGAGACAGGAGATGGAATCTAATATCTCTGGCAGAGCTGATTCTTTAAAAGTGCATTTCTGAGTAAGATTGCAAGAAAAACACCCACATTTCTAGCTGTAGGTGCCCTTATAAGCGTGTGCATGTGGTTGGAGTTTGGGTGTTTGTTACTGGCACTTGGCTGGGCAGTTCATTCCAGCTCTGCAGTTGTCAAGCACCGCATGAGTGTGTTGCTCTGTGTTATCTAATAGTGAACATGATACAATAAAGAAAATATAAATAGCATTTTCTGTGTTTGCAATGGGGGTAAGAGCAGTAGATTTGGAAAGGCCGATGAGCAGTGGGCTGTGGGCTGTGTCCCTCCTTCCATCCTGTGTCCATCTTTTTCAAGGGTCAGACTAAGCATTGAAAGAGCTTTAGTGCTTCATTTCTTGTGTGTAGGCCCACCATGAAGTGACAACCCACAGAATAAAACACCCCTGGAGTGCCTGCAAGCTGAGGCTGATGGCAGAATTTGGGCTGTTGCTGCTGCACGCAGTGGAAACTCTCTGGGGCAGAAGAGTGAGGTCTGGTGAGATCTCATTCCTCACCCTCCTGCCATGCACATCTCGGTGATTGGAATGTGAAAGAGGGACTTTGGAACTGGATTAGGAGAAGGGCCACCCTACCCATGTCCTGTCTCCAGGGGATCAGCCATCACAGACTCACAGAATCACAGACTGTTCTGAGTTGGAAGGACCCACAAGGATCATCGAGTCCAACTCTTAAGTCAATGGCCCAC
>JAWWEV010000004.1:3092430-3103632 GCA_035583235.1 Hafferia zeledoni | reverse complement strand
CGAGTCCAACTCTTAAGTCAATGGCCCACACAGGGGATTGAACCCATGACCTTGGCACTATTACAACCAAGTTTTAATCCTAGGGAAAGAAGGTCAGAAGCCCTGGATATCTTTCCTCTCCAGCCTTGGGAAGTCTGTTTCCAGGACTTGCTGGGCTGGAAGTTGCATCCAACCTCTCACATTTACTAACCTTGGCCTCAGTGGACCCTAAAAATGAGTCAAAGGAATTATAGTCAAGCTGGGAATGGGAGGCACTGGGCCCATCTCAGCTTCCTCAGAAAAGCAGATTCCCTTTGGTGTGTTGCTTTGAAAACTCATCTGAAAGGTTCAGATGCCTGAACATCATCTGTGTCTTCTTTGGCAGCTGAACACTCTGAAAAATGTCAACCAACACCTTCCATCAGGCCAGTGGAAGTTTATGCTCCAGATGTCAGTGATAAATAATGCCTGGAGTGGTTCTTGGTCCCAAAACCTCTTGTGGTGGCCACTGCAGGTGCAGAAGTGAAAACCACATAGGTCTGGTATCATCTCCTCCAGGTAGTAGTTAAAGTCAATTAACTAACAAATACAACCCCCAAATAACAGCCAATAAAACAGGAGGGGCCAGGTTACTGCTCCTAAATCGGATTTGTTCTCTGACAAACGACTGAATTACAGGTCCTGACCCATTTACTCCCTCCTGCTGTCTCTCCCATGCCTTTGTTTTGTTGTTTTTCTTGCCCAAGACTCCCAGAAGCCTTGAATGCAAGACATAATGATACAGCTCCTGCCCTGGCAGCACATTGTGCAGTCTTTTGTTTCAAGCCCACGGTGTGCACCCAGACTTGCTCATAAAATATCCATGGCAAAATCAGGCGATGCCTGTCTCTCTTATACATTTTTAAGAGCTGTGCCCTAAATCCATCCAAAGACTCTGAGGCATGAAAAGAAGAATAATCCTTCCCATCGTGTGGGTGAGAAAGGAGTTGGGATCAAGTAACTGGACATAAAAAAACAAGCCCTGTGAATTTGCTGACTGCCAAACTTGGTCTGTGAGCACAGAGCATCTCCTGAAGTCCAGTCCTTTTGTCTAGATGGATGAAAAGTGTTTTGCATTGTAGAATAGAGGGACTTTGTACAATAAAAATGGAGCTGTCATAAAGGGAGGTCAGAGAAACCAACAGCACAAGAGTCAGAAGATGGTGAGGACCATGAGTAAGGATTTCAGGACACTCCTGATTTCAGGATCACTGTGTTGAGGGAAATGTTTCTTTATGATAAATTTTGAACTATGATGTGGTTGCTCTTACTCCAGAAGTGAACCTTGGAAATCCAGTTCTATGTGCTGGAAGAAAATGGCGTTCATGAGAAACAGGGAACCCAATGCCATCCCACATACCCCAGGTGGATGCTCCAGGGAGAAGGGAATTACCCACTGGAATGAAAGAGAATTGGGTATCTGCATTCCTAAGGCTCCTTCCAAAATGATGTACCACACCTCTTGCTGGGAGTCCTCTCTTCTGATCTTTTCTTGGAGCTGTAGTGTCTTTAATTTGGAAAATTCACACGCCACTGAAGCCTTGGTGCCACACTTCCTTTTCCTCTTCAGTGTCCTGTGTCTTGGAATCACTTGCAGGTGCTCTCAGGGGTTGGTTTCACTCTTTAGCCCCATCCATAGGATTCCAGGTGTGGAATGGGGCTGGGTTTGCTCCCATGGAGGGGACAAGGAGGCCATGGAGACATCACCCTTGCTGTGTTCCTGCTCCTGTGTCCTTTCCCAGCAAGGCAGAGCCCCTTCCCTTCCCAGGTCCATCCTCAGGGAGTGTGAGTCTGTCCTGAGGCAAAGGCACAGAAATAATTGGCACTGGCATTTCCAGGGAAATCTCACAGTGGAGCTGAGTGCAGGTCTGCAGCACTGGGTGTGTGTCCTGACCCCACAGCCACCCCCACAGGGGATCCCTTGCTGGGTCACACACTCCCAGGAAAGCAGCACAGCATTGTCTGGGGGAGAGTTGGAGAGGACAAGGAGCTCCAGCATTTAGGAACTAATTCCTATGGGATCTACTCCCCAGTGCTTGGGACTCTTGAACCTGAGGTGATGCACACGAGTCCTCTGGTGCTTTTGCACTCCTGAACCCCAAAGCCCTGGGCTTGTGAGAACAGAAAGCTTCATAATGCACTTTTGAGAGCCTTGACTGGATGCACCGTGGGACTGCATGACTTTCCTGTTATTAATTCACCTTATTTCAGAAATGGCTCATGCATTGCCCTCACATGTTTGTGTCACTGCTCTGAGCTCGGTGCAATTCCTTGAGTGAGCAGAGTCGGTGTTGGCTGTTTGGAGACAGGCCAGAGGCCAGCCCAGCCTCCAGACCCTCCAGCACTTCATTCTGAAGAAAATCCCTGTGACAGAATCTTCAGTAACTAACTTATCACACAGCTTCAAAAGCAAAGTTTACTGTAACTATTAATCTGGGATTTTTCTATCTTGATCATCTGTGTTTTAAAATGACTTGTTACTAGAATTGCCTTTGCAGCTTGTGATTCTCTTCTCTGCTTTCAGTTTCCCTCTGTACTGCCTTGGTTGTAAGTAGGCTGTGGTTTTCTGAAAGTGGAGCTGTGATGTTTGCTGTGTTTTATATAAAACCTGTGTTTAAAAAAAACAAAACAACAAAAACCCCAAACAAATAAAAAACCCAAAAAAAACCTGTAAGAGGAAATGACCAACAAAACCCCCCAAACTGCCCAAAATCTCAATTGTTCCCCCCACTGATTTAAGTTGCCACTATTAAGACAAGTTTAACACACACAGTATAGTTCCTTCACTAAGATACTGTGTTCATACCACATCATATTTTGAGATTTTCAATAACATTTCCATTGTCCAGGGGTCTCACTCTGTGGGGATGTGTGTGCACAGTCCAGCCTGAACACGTGACATGTGGGTACTTGACTGTAATTGCAGGGCATGAGGTTTTCACCATCTTTGTTTGCCTCCTCTGTTTGTTTGTTCTACAAACACCAACCTCAGTCTTGCATTTCTGTCCCTGGATCCCAAATAATGTCAGATGGGAGCCCACCCTCCTGGTTTGAGGGTAAGGAATTAAAATTAGGAAAATATCCTGATATCTTGTACTCTTCCCAGGAAAAGAAATGTTATTATTTCAAACCTCTTTCTCCTGGTTTGAGGGTAAGGAATTAAAATTAGAAAAACATCCTGATGTTCTGCACTGTTCCAAGGAAAAGAAATGTTATTATTTCTCCTTCTCCATATTTCTATTTGGACATCCCCTCTGATTTTTAAATCATTTTCATACAATAAGCTCGATTCTTTTCTCTCCATATTAAAGTACCCCAGGTCACTTCAGGCACAGATTTTGTGGTCAGTAGGTGACCTCAGCTATTGTTCTCATCAGCCTTACTAAAATCAGCAGTGCCTACTTGGCTCAGATTTTACCTGGGCTACTGAATGTGGTTAGAGAGGTGAGAATCCCAAATCAAGAGCATGGGATGCTCTAATTCCTTTTTCCTTCCATGGACTGACTTCTGTTCCTGCCTGGGTGTGCTGTGGTGCTCACCAGAGCTGTGTGAGCCTCTCTGGGGCCTGAAGATCCCTCTGCCTTCGGTGCTGCTGCCACTCCCAGGGGTGGGATCTCACTGATGCTCCTGCACCACCCAGTCATGGGAAGGATGCAGAGTTCAACACACTGGATGTGGTTTGTATGTTTGATTGTGTTTAGTGATTTAGAAACTGTGTAGTCCAAGGTGGTTGTCTGGTCTCCTTCAGCAGGTGCTTCTCCCTTCCTTCCTAGGAACCTTTCCTTGGGATTATCTGAGTCACCTTCTGTGTCTGTGGCTGTAGGGGAAGCCTCAGCTGGTCTCTGGCACCTGACTGATATCAGACAGGTAAAGGGAGATGAGATAAAACCTCCCTTTTATTTAGAGAGAATAAAATAATCTTGAGGGCTGGATTTGTACATCCCATGGTGGAAACAGCAACCTTTAGAGCTGCCTCCCTCTTCTTTTGGTGGTGAACACAGCATTTCTGGGAATGTCAGAGAAGGTGTGAATCAAAGGGCAGGTTCTGCCCCTCTTCCTCAAACAGACCAATCCTGTTCCCTGGGAAGTGCCATCCTGTGGGTTCCTGTTTTCCGTGAGTAAGTGGGGACTGAGCAGGCACCAGGCTGTGCCCCCTGCACATCCCACAACATCCCTTCCATCTCTTTCCTGCAGCTCTGCTCACCACCTTGGGCCTGGCAGGGCCTGAAAGGAGCCATTTCCTTCACATCTCCTGTGCCTGTAACAATCTTGAACTTGTTGACCCGTGTGCCTGTTAATTATTGATGTAATGCTGCATTATTTAGGCTTGTTTCAGCAGCCATTATTAGCAGACAGACATTTGCCAGACAGGCTGATAGATAACATCCTAAAAAAGGTCTCGAGTTGCCTTTGTACAATAAAGGACTGTAACTTCATTACTTCCCCATCCCCTCCTCTTGGTACCTTGAAACCTTGATAGAATCTCGGGGCAGTAATGATTTAGACACTGAGCTTAACCTTGGCTGTGCTGTAGCTGTGGCCCTGCTGTGGGTCAGGCCTCAGAATCAGCACATCACCTTCACCCAGCTGCTAAAGGTGGTTTTCCTGAGATACAAAGACATTGTTTTGGTTTTCAACCCCTTGCCACAGAAAGGAGAACTGATTTCTCCCTGGTTCTCTGGGCTGTGTTGCAACCCTGCAGAGCTGGGGCAGAGAATCTCCCAGGGAAACCTGCCTTGGATTTTTGTCAAAGCCCTCTGCACCCATTCTGTCTTTTCCAAGGAAAAGGCGTATCAAAATGGATTATCTGTGATTTAAAACACGTGTGTGGAGCGTTTTGGAGCCTTTGGCACTGCAGGGCTGCTCCAGCTGCAGGGGAAGGGCAGCCCAGCCTCGGTGGCAGCACGAGGAGTGGCGGTGACAAGGACGTGCCACCCTCCCTGCTCCCTGCCTGTCCCACCAGCCCTGCTCTGATGTCAAAGCCTTTGCCCCACACGCTCCCAGGAAAGCAGAAGAGGCACAGAAAGAGGAAGCAGAGCAGACGAGGCACAAGCAGAGCAGGCTCCATCCACCTCCCGGGCTGACGGCTCCTCTGATTCCCCGCGGCTTCCTCGGAAGAAACACTTCTGGGGAAGCAATTTCACAAATAATCAGCTGCTCTTTTCAAGAGTGACCTGGTACCATCTTCTCAGTGCTGTCTGGGCATGTTCTGCTGCAGTTGGACACACTGTGGGGTCTCCTCCTGACCCACTGGATGCCTGTGTTGAGTTTTCTCAACCCTTGTGTGTCACTTCAGTCTCGTTTCTGACTCCCAGGTCTGAGCTCCCCCAGTGCCTCCCCAGCTTGACTGGGGTGTTTGGCCCATCACTCAGGATCACCTCTCTCCCAGACTCCCTTACTCTGTGGTCCCACCAGCATTTTCCCTGGCTTCAGGAACACCAGCCACACTGCTGCCCTTCCCCAACCCCAGGATAAACCCCCACAGCCTGTTAACCCCTTCCTTTCCCCCTGTTCAAGGGCACTCCTTCCCATTGCCCAGCCTTGTTCAGTAGCTGTTCCAAAGGGATCTTTAGGTCTGTCCAAAACTATGGACAACAGACCTGGACAAAACAAGAAGTGAGGAAACCTGCACTGGTTTCCTGATTGCTCTGTGGTGTATTGTGTGTCTTGGGCAGCAGCTCTGACATGTCCAGGTGTCCCCCAGCCTGTGGCTGTTCCCCTGATTTATACAGTCATGTTCCTGGTGAATTTTGTTGTTATTTTTCCAGACAGAGCAGTGAGGGGCTCTCATCACCTCCTTTGCCAACTGTCTCCCTTGCCCATTCTGCCCATCAGTGCCACCAGACAATCCCAGCCTTCCACCAGACAGTTCCCACCTCTTTGGAGTCTGTTCTTCATAAATGGTTTTCCTGAGCCATCTTTTTCCCAGTGGTTCTCCAACTGAATAGATGAGCACCAAACTTTAGCAGCCTCCCCTTCTAGTCCTGGATAATGTGGAAGAATTTATCCTGTCGCCTGCTGGGGTTTTATCTCCATGTAGGAACAGGGAAGCAACTCCCACACTCAAATTGAATTTTAAGTCTGACATGAATAAATGTGCAAAATGCAAGTCCCTAACACTGAATACACAAACTCTCTGTAGACTTTCTAAATTATTTCAGGCTACTTTATTGAAATTAAATTACATAAAAGTCATACAAAGCAGCACATTGTTATGTAAAACCCTACAAAACAAGTGCTGTGATTTTAACTGAGTTGAACAAATAAAAAATTAAGTGTTATTTTTTGTTCAGGGCCATGTGTTAGCTTTTGAAAACAAAAAGGGAATAAATGAACCAAGTCACACAAAACACATGTCTGCACAATAATGATAAAACATATACTGTAGCTGGACATGTTGGAAGTGTGGTTTTAATTCTTGCTGCTGTTGTGGCTGGAGGCTTTTGCTTTGCAAAAAGGCTACACTGTGTTCATATTACAATACAGACTGGTTTTTATTCCTACTGCATCGGGAATAATGTAATCCTCTTGGAATAACATGGTGGGTTCTGAGTCCTTCGGCTGGGACACCTTCCTGGGAAGTGCTGGAAATGAGCGGAAAGACCCTGCTCAGTCCTGCTCTTTGTGGTCCTGGTCACCTGTCCACACTCCCAGGGTGTGGAGGACACTGACCTCACCTTTGGTGTGCAAACCCCTGAATTCCAAGGCTGGGAATTCCCAGGGAAGGTGAGCTGTGCCCAGCTGAATTCCTGCAGTTTCCCACCAGTGTTTGGGTCACTGCCCCCAGGGTTGCTTTGCCCACACACAGCTGGGTGAGGAGCGATGTCTCTGTGCTCCCTGGGAGTGCAGTTTGGGAAGGGAGGAGGTGGTGGTGGCTCTGGCCATCCCAACAGGATGGGCTGGAATGGCCCTGCCTCTCTCCTGGCACATTCTGGTTCCCCAATCCCGTGTCTCGCAATCCCTGTCGCTGCCAGGGCACTTTGGGGCGTTGCTGTCAGCGTGCAGGGCATGGGCCAAGAGTGAACATCTTAATTAGCTCTTTCTTGTTCAGCATGATTTCATAACGTAGGTACACGTGTTCAGCTGTCAGCTTCATTCTTGCAACAAAAGGAAAAACAAACCAGCAATAAATAGAGAAGTTGCACAAGCCAATCTCTAAATAATGGCACTGGGTGGGACACAAGAAATGGGAGCTGTGGCTACAAAACACATTATTGCTTCCTATTCCTCCCGTAAATTCCAGCTGTTCAAACTGCTGCAGCACCCCAGGGAACACTGAAAGGCTGGAGATGCCTCTGTGTCCCTCCTGCTGCTCCTGGTCCAGGTCTGGAGGGGAGGAGCTGAGCCCACACCTTGCCCTCCCTCTGACAGCAGCTGAATTCCCGTGCTCTGAGCAGGAGAATTGCAAATTCCCCCCCCATTCCTGCTGGGACAGGCCCTGGTGCTGCACAGGGCTCTGAGGTCCCAGCCCACCAAGCACTGACCTTTCAGCATCATTTTGAGTGTCTGTGGGGAAGGATTTCTAAACCCTTAGAGAAATCAAGCATTAAAAATGGAGGCAAAGTGTTCAAAAAATACATAAAAATTACTTCTAAAAATCATCCATATTTTCAGTTTTTTAAAGGTCTTAGCTCAGATTTAGAAGTTAATGATTCATTTTTTGTAACATTTCATTGTATCACAAGAAATATTATTTTTTGGTGAAGGCAGGTTAACATGACCAATAGACACATATTCATCTCTCAGTACATTTGTATTGAAATCAGTGAGTAATTTAAATGATTAATACCATTCCAGATTTCTTCAAACACCATCACTGAGCATTAAGATAACAAATATCTTATTTTTAAACCCTCTAAGTTTTCTTCAGATGTTTGTTTTGAAAACTGTGCTGGTATTGTGTACCTGAAATATGGATGCATTTAGAGTGGCAGAATGTCCTCAGAATAGAATATAGTGTATATATATAGTGTATATACTGTATATGTATATATAGTGCATATATTAGTGTATATAGTGAATATATTTAGTGTTTATACTGTATATGTGTATTTGGTGCATATATGTAGGTTTCTATATATAGAGATAGATGATAGATAGATAGATAAGGAATAGATAGATAGATTATAGATAGATAGATAGATAGATAGATAGATAGATAGATAGATAGATAGATAGATAGATAGATAATAGATAGATATAGAGATAGATGGTATTTATATAGGCTTCCAAAATAAAAAGGCTTCCCAAATGCTATTGTAAAATTTGCATTTTGAAGCCACAAGTTCCTCAGGATTCCTACAGTTCTGTCCAGATTATTTAAAAGGAAAAAAAGAAAAGAATTACTGAGTTCAAGTCTCTCTCACAGAAGGAGTTGACACAACTTCTTCTGACTTCATTATTTACGTGGCAGTGTCACGAACTTCTGGAGGGAATGAGAACGGGTTCTTTGGGACAGGGGTGGGAGATACCTGGAGTCCCACGTGCCATCCCCAGCTTTGCTGTGCTCTGTCCTGGGAGCTGCTCTGGCCTGGGCAGGGAGTTATCATGATGGATCATCCTGATGCCCCACAGCTGACCCCAAGCTCTGCTCTTTCTGGAAAGCCTCACATGCCCTTCCTTGTCCTGACTCACGGAGCAGACAGGGGTGGAATCATCCAGCACTGTGGGTGTGTGAGACAGACCCGGTTTCAAAACCTCCATTTTAGGGTATTTCACCTCACAGGACACGTTTGAAACTCTTGTCCCCCACATGGATTTTTGCAGAAGTGTCCTACACTTAGTGGTGGCACAGCAATAATCCCCAGGACTTCCTTCCTTCGCAGATTAAAGTTATAACCTCATTTTGCTTGTAAATTAACTTGTATTATCACCCAGGGCAAATAACAATCCAAATGTTCCTGACAAATGGGTTGTTTACTTGAATCTACACATAAACATGACCTTTGAATATTGTGAGGGAGAAGCTCCTTTCTCACATGCATTTTTCACCAGCAAAACAAAAAATTGGAGATGATTTTATCCACAATTGTTTCCTTAATCGTTAACATCTTTTTCAATGACATGGCAGTGTTTTGTGGAGGAGATGGGGGATAATTTTCTGGGCAGTTCCATTCTGAACTGAACCCATCTGACACGGATATAATCAAGATTTTCCAACCTTTTCAATGGCTCAGTGAAGAAGGGAGTCATTTACACTGCCCTGGACGTGAGTGCCACTGTCACAGACACCTCACTGAACCTCACTGAGAATACTATTAAGCTTTTTGCATTAATTACACTTAAAACCATCCCTCTGGTGAAACTGGGGCTGAGTTTTAATTGATACACTTAAATCACTCCCTCCATGGGCAGGCATTTGCTCCTGGTGGACTCTGGGGGACAGGAGCCAGTCCTGTTCCATCAGCACCAGAGGAGCCAGAGCTGCAGCTCCTCCTGACGTGTTCTGATGGGGCTCATTTCTCCTGGCCTGCTTTGAGCTCCCAGTGATTCAGATGTGTCAGCTGCTACAGCTGTAAGAAAACATTGATGATGGATTTATGACACCCAGGCTTCAACTTACTGACCTGAAAAATGGCTGAGGATTGGCTTCTGCAGCAAAACTGGGTTTATCCACACAAACCCCTTGCTTCCTACATTCCTTTATCTGTATTTTAATGAAACATTTTGTCCTGGTTATAACTCATGACTCTTGTCAGAGGAAGTTTCCTCACTGAGGGATAGTTGGGGGAGCTACTGGATTTATGGGAGGGAATCAACTTAAATCTCTTTAAAAGCAAAGTTGTCTTCTTTGATCGAACCCCACAGAAAAATGGTCCTGAAATGTCTCCCTGTCCATGGAAAGGAGGAGGTGCTGGAGCTCTGTCAGGGCAGTGGCTGGCCAGGGTTGGACCCTGAGCCATCCATGCCAGCACAAAACCCCAGAGCTTATTAAATAATGAATTAAATGTATCTAATATTTATTTCCCATTTATGTTCTTCCAGTGGAGGAAGAGCTCCCAGAGACAGTGTCAGCTCTGGGCTGTTCATGCTGCTTTTGTTGGAAGCTTTACTGAATCTCCTGAGAAAAACAAACAATCTGCCCAACAACAATCAGGAGGTCTCAGTTGACTTTTCAGCCTGATTACAGATTTCCCTGTGTCCTTGGATAAGCTGTTCATCCCGTTCTTTCTCAGCTCACCATCTGCAAAGTGGGAATTACACTGTTCCTCTCACAGACAAGGCACAGTCCTCTGCTTGGGTACTATCCCAGCCTGTAGGACAGAGCTGGGACATGGCCCTGGACTGTTTTGTCTCAAGTCAAGAGTGTCTCCATTGTGCAGGGGAAATGGGATCTCTCCTACAGCCACATTTTCAGTGCTGTCTGGATTAGGGAGGACAAGCAGAAGGACCAGCGTTTTTAAAGTGATTTCTGTGCTGCAAATGAGTTTAAGTGTTTTGAAGTGACAGAAGATCATCCCCCTGCTGATGTCAGACAGGAGTCAGATTATTTGGCTTTAAAGTACATCACAAAGTGGTTGCTTCCCCTCCCTACTCTGGCAACTCCTCTAATAATTCTTCCATCCCATGGGGAGATTTTAGCTCCTGGAACAGGCTACCCCTGGAGCACCTGGGAGTGCATCCCTGTGGGGCCATAGGGATGTTGTAGGACATAATTCACAACCAGAAACACTTCCCTTGTGGACAGGTTGCTTGACACACGCTCAGCTGAGGGCAGACAGCTGTGGTTTTCCTTTGGTTTCATGAGACTGGGACAACCTCCCTCCCTCCTGCGAGTCACTGCTGGAGCTGTTTAGCTCCTGTTACCAGTGTGGAGTGCAGAATCCAATTCCTGAGCAGTGAACAGGCAGGAATGAGGCAGGAGAGGAGCAGGGTGCCCCAGTGTCCTTGAACCCTTGGCATTTCACCTGGAAACACATTCTGTCCTTGGCCTCTGGATTGAAACTCCTGTCACCAGAATGGGCTCTGTGGTGTCGACCTCTGGAATTGCAGAGGGAGCAAAGGCCACCTGGCCATGGTGATGGCTTTGGTCAGTCCCACACTGGTCTGGATGTCCATCCAGTTCTGATGCAGCAGGAGAGTGGATAAAGGAGATCACAGAATCATGGAATGGATTGGGTTGGAAAAGACCTCCAAGATCATCAAGTCCAACCCTTGGTCCAACTCCAGTCCCTTTACCAGATC
>JAWWEV010000004.1:3069080-3087258 GCA_035583235.1 Hafferia zeledoni | reverse complement strand
CTCTCTTTCTTTCTCTCTCTCTTTCTCTCTCTCTCTCTTTCTCTCTCTCTTTCTTTCTTTTCTTTCTTTCTTTCTTTCACTATTTATTATCTATATTTTATATGAAATTATATATATTATATATATAATTTTATAATTTTTTATTTATATATATATTTTTATATATATCTGAATGTACACTCTGGAAGGAAAGCTTAACATGAAGCTTCTGGATTCACCTCCTTGCTCAGGTCTGCAGACTGAGATGGAAAGAGACACTTTAGGAGCAGGGATTATCTCCCACCTTTCATTAAGGAGTTTTTGCAGTTTCATCTACAGCATCTTGTGTGTGTGTCACTGAAAGAGTCAAGATGTAAAATACTGGATGGGCTTCATGCAGGCCTGGGTATTTTTGTGTTTTCCTTGCAGACAAATATTTAGCAGAATTTTGGAGAGAATCTGTCTTTATACTCATTATTGAAAGAACTTCAGGGATAGCGGGAAAGGCTCTTAAACCAGACAGAACATGTATGAGACTGACTTTGCTCTTCTTTTCAACTGTGGGCCTTGAAAAGTTACCAAAAAGTAGAAGGAGGAGGTGGAGAAACTTTCTTGTTTCTTGCCCATCAGATTGAATTATTGCCTCTCTCTCTCTCCTGCTGCCCCAAATCCAATCCCCACTCTGTCTGTAACTCAATTATGTTATTTTTATTATTCACCTGTTATGCTTCTGTACAAACATACAGCAAAACAGGGAAGGTATTGCATGTTTGGATCAGCAGCACATCGGGACAGTTCATAGCAAGGAAAGAGCTGGGCCATTTCACAACCCCTTTCTATCACTTTGTAGCCAAAATTTGGAGTTTGTGAAATGTTTTCAGCCTCTTACATCTTTACCTGCACATATTTCATTTTAGAAAGATGCTTTGAAACAGTGTTATGTTGCTTTCTTTGCACTCTGGGGAACCCAAACTTTGAATATTGGTGCCACATTGCAACAGGAAGGGGAAAAAAAAAATCTATAAACAAAAAGTGAAAGCAAATCAGCACGTTTTGCCTTTCATTCTGGGGGTAGAAATGCAAACCTTCAAAGCACAAGTAATAATCAGAGCTCAACTTTTCACTTTTAATGAGTATGGAGGCCACAGCCAAAGAGTAAAATTAAGGAATAGTCCCATGTGCCCTTTCAAAAGTCTGAAGTTTACAGTCTTTTTCTCTTTTTATTGTAGGAAACCGAGAATCTGTTTATTATCTGTTTATTATAAGGCAAAAACACTTTCAAATGAAATGTCTTTGGATTAGGAAAGACCAAACCTCGAGTTAAATTGGGAGAGTTTGAGTGCCCTGTTGAACTGCTCTCTGTTAGCAGGACATGGGAGTTTCTGCAGAGAAATTGCAAATGATTTATTCCTTAGAAGAAAATATGATATACCTGAACCACTGCTCAGAGAATCACAGCATGGTCTGGGTTGGCAGGGACCTTACAGATCATCCCTTTGCTTCTCCCTGTCCTGCAGGAACATCTGATTTCCTCCCAGCTCCTGGGTTTGGTGTTTCAGAAGGGAAAGGTGCTTGTCCACGAGCAAATTTAGTTGTGCTAACTCTGTTTTCAAGGTTTTTTGGATAAAGGCTTGATTCATTTTTCAGGCAATCCCTTTAGTGGTCATTTCAGGAAGGTTCCAACACCTTGCACAAGGGTTACTGGAAAATGAAAAAAACATTTATCTTTGCCCTGTGCTCATTTCCAGGGAAATGTTGAGTCTCACTGGTGTTGCACTAAAATAATAATGTCTGCTTTTGAACCCTGCCTGAAAGTGTTCCCTTAATCATATCAAACTATGGCATCAAATACTTCAAACTGAGAGAAAAGTGTCTTTCTGGAGAATAGTGAGACTCCACAGAAAGGCACAAGTCTTTGCATTGGAAGGAATACTTTTAATAACTCATACCCTTCCAAGAAATGTCACATTTTCATGCCTGCTGCGTTTTGTTGTTTAAATCCATGTCGTGTTCTGCATGGGTTAAGCTTTTTAACTGAATTGTTATCCATAGTTAAAGTGAGAAATGCATGAGCAGAGCCCCAGTTTGTGTTGAGGGGTCACTGGGAGGAATCCTCTCTCTGTGGGGCCAGTCCCGCAGTGTTTTACACTCAGCATGAGCAGCCTGTTGGCTTCTCTGCTCTGTGCATTCCCAGTCTCACTGAATTCACCTTCCTTCCCTCCTGTGGGCAGCTCTAGCACCTTTTGCCCCAGCTGGAGGGCTGCAACTCCTGCTGCCTTCCCTGGGGGCTGGGCTGTGGGCTGTGGGATCAGGCAGAGGGTGCTCTGACCCGAGCTGGAGGGTTAATCTGCTCCGCACTCTGTGCTCGCTTGTGGTGTTGCACCAAGCCCATGAGCACATTCTGGCATCAGCTCCTGGGGGTTACAAGAACCTTATGTATCATTTTATGTATTTTCTTTTCATGTGCCTATAATCAATTCCAGTGGCGAGGTTTGTGTTTTGGTTCGTGCAGCCAAGCCAGGCAATGGACTTGGCTCCATCGCAGCCCTCTTGGCTCGCTGAGTGTCAGAGCCTGAGCTGGGCTCTCTCTGTGCTCCCAGCCCTGCAGCTGGCCCGGGTTTGGTGTGTTCCCTGAGAGCACAGGCACGGCCCTCAGTGCAAATCAAACCTCCTCAGCAGCCAAACACAGAGAGAGGTCAGCAAAGCAAATATTTGTGTCGCCCCAAACTACCTCTGCTGGCTCCCGGCGCTCCCTGCGAGGCCCCGGCTCTCCCAAATCCCACGGGCCAGGAACTGAAAATGAAATCAAGTAAGAACACTAATAATATAAATGCATCAACAGTTTCTGATCAAGTTCCCCCGTGACTTACTGGATTCTTGCAGTTCTGCACCTCATGGAAACCGTAAATTCCCTGGAAGAGAAAGGCACTGGAGGGGCTTTTTTTTTGGTGATGGTTTCTTCAGAGTGTTGATTATCTTAGATCTCCTCAAATAAGCTGTTGGAGAATAGACTGCTGCACACAAAAGGGATCTAAATTTCCAGTAATACCTAGGAAACAGTGAGATAGCAGACAAAAGAATGTTTAGGGAATGAATATTAAACATATTATCTTTAGATTGCTCTTACGGGCTTTGACTGAAGAGACTGACAGATGCAATTTTGCAACAGCTTTATTGGAGCGTGGTCAGAGGTGCTGTTCCAGTTGCAGCTGAACTGAGTCAAGAAACTATCAATCTCAAGATGAGCTAGCTCAAAAAATCATAAAAATAAGCCTAAACAATAAACTTACTAAAGAGTCCTTAAGCCAAGCTGGATCCCTCTGACGGGGCCAGACTTGGGAGTGTCCGCAGATGTGGTTCTGTGGCTCATGGAAAAGGGTGGTAACCCCGAGTGGGGGGCAGTGGCCACACAGCTGTGGGCAGGAGGGAGGTGAGAACGCCTGAACCTGGCTCAGCTGCTGCTGGAACAGCTCCTGGGGCTCTGCCCTCGCTCTCACAGCCCCGGGGTTTCTCAGGACAGGAATTCTTAGAGGGAAGAGCAAACTGCTGTCCAAGTTCGCAGTGGGATGTGCCGCATCCCGAAGTCTGTGCTTAAATATACAGCCCCCAAACGTGTGCCTGAAGTGAACATTCAGTCCTTCAGAGCACCAGCACATAATGCTGGCTCCAACTGCTCCCAAAGCCATCGTGGTTGGAGCACAGGATGTTCCCAGCAGCACATTCTGCTGCAGGAGGCTCAGCTGTGGAGCTCGAGCAGAGAGAGGCTTCTATTAAATGCATCTGTACTTGTGTGTCTTTGGTCTGTATCAGATTCTCCTTAGGTTACTTAAACTGCTTCCAGACTAAGCTCTCCTATGCCCCCACTGCTCCACGATATCCTTAACCCTCTCCTCACCCACGTCCATCCATCAGGAGGAGGCGTTTGCCTGCAGGGAGCACGTTCTGCCTTGTGGGAAGAGCCATTAACTGGTTAAGTGTGAAGCAAATGAGGCCCCGCTCAGCCTCTCTAACCACCGGGAGGGACAAGGGCTGTGCTCTGCGAAAGGTCAGGGTGAGCTCACACCACACCAGGGCTTTGGGCAGGACCCTCTGGGTGGAGGAGCTGCCTGAGCACTCTGGGGCTGGACCAAAAGGAACAGGGCTGTGGGGGAGAATGGCACATTGAGGGCTCCCAGCGTTGGGTTGGGGTAGATGTGATGCAAAGAGATGGAGAGGTGTGGTTTGCTGCATTTAATACCTTTGCCTCAGTTTTGGCCCCTGGAGCATCCAAGAAGCTGTGACGGGATAATGACGAGACCGACGAGGTTTTACCATGAGATTTTTCCAGGGGCTCATTGTCCCATGTGCTCCCAATCCCTGCTGCACAGCAGGAGCTCTGTGGTTGTGTGGAGCAGTCAGCCCTGGCCCAGGTCCTGGCAGTGCCAGGCAGGAGGAGGAGGACTGGCTGCCAGGCCCTGGGCTGTCCTGAGCTCAGCTGACCTTTGATGTGTCCAGGAGAGGGTGGGCTGGGGAACATCCAGTGTCACTCTGCCCACTGGTCTCCCTTCGGCTGCTGAGCTGCCTTCAGTGCCCTGTAAGGGCAGCACTGGCACATAACCTGAGCTGCAGCCACTTGGCACCATGGCCAGAACTCAGCAGGTCTCTAAAATTCACAAGAACTTCTGTCTGTGCAGTCTTAAAACCCCACAGCCCCTCGGTGGTGGTGGAGCTGTTCTCTACCATGGTCCTCATAGGAAAGGGCAGTCTGTCTGTGAGACAAAAACTGGGGATTCTCCAAGTTTATTTTTCACTGGCATGGACCTCCACAGCATCCCTTACTTTTTTACAGTGAATTTTTAACACTGCTGGGGTAGGTCTCAGGAGAAGGGTGAAAATCAGACTTTGAATTTCATATTCTCCAAAGGTTTGTGAGGTGAAGGTGGTGGATTTAGGTTTGGGCTGGTATGGATGAAGAAGGTGGAGGAATCACCCTTCCCACAGGGGAATCCTGCCCTGGCAGCCCCAGCTCTGCAGTCTGTGCCTCACCCAGCACAAAGGGAAGGTGCCAGGTCTCTCCTGGCTGCTATTTCCTTTTAATGGGAGTTTTGGTGATTCTCAGAAGAACTTGCATCTCTCAGACCTGCTGCACTACAGGACTTCCCTGGCACTGGCACTGCCAGGCAGGACCAGGGGCCAGACCCTGCAGGGCCAGACAGCGAATCACCCTGGCCTTGCTCCGGGGCTGAGGGACTTGCTGGCCCCGAGTCCTGCTGAGAAAGGAGGATTCCCTGGAGCCTGCAATTTTATGGGATCAGACAGTCACCAGAGTGGCTTGGGAAGGGCACAGAGACAAGTCCTTGGGGTGGTGGGAGAAGCAAAACTATCAGGATAAAGCAGAGGCAGTTTCTTTTCTCTGCAGGGCGTCAAACGTATGTAGCTCTTGGCAGAGGTTTTCTGAGTGACCTTAGCCTGGGGATATAAATTTTAATTGCAGCTTTAAATGACGCTGGGACCAGATGGGTGAAGACTAAAGGAACACTGTTAGCTCTGCCCAGCCCCTCTGTCAGAGCTTTGCTTGCAGACCATGCAAGACTAAGCAAGGCTTTGGGAGAGGACCTGGGTCAGGACCACTTGGTTTAGGGGAGCAGGAATACATGTTATCCCCATCAGTTTGTATGCAGATGAGGAAATGGCCTCAAGGGGAGGTTCAGATGAGATATTAGGACAAGTTTCTTCACTGGAAGAGTGGCCAGACAATGGAACAGGCTGTCCAGGGTAGTGGTGGAATCACCCTCCCTGGAAGTGCTCAACAGGCACGTGGATGTGGCTCCTGGGACGTGGTTTAGTGGTGAACACAGCACTGCTGGTTGGGCTCGATGATCTTGGAGGGCTTCTCCAGCCTCAGTGCTGGGACGAGCCACGTGTTTGCAGCTGCCCCAAAGGACACACAGGGCTGTCCTGCCACCCCACAACACCATTTCCCAAAGACTCAGGAGAAGCCCTCTCTGTGCTGCTGTGCTGCTTTCTGGGAGCAGCTGCTTCCAAGGAAAATGAAAGACTAGAAGCTCTGGGAGAAGTTGCTGAGCATCTGCTGGGGTGGTGACCAATTCACGTTGGCGAGGCAGGAGGGTTTCCTCTTCAGTGTTTGAAGAAAGGGGTAGTTTTATTCCATACCTAAAATTTAATGGTGGTTGCAGCTAATTTCACACATCAAATTAGACAAAATACTTGAGCTACTTCCACTGTCTGAACTTGGCAACAAATGGAAACAGCTTTTGGGAGGGTAACTTGAGAGGGTTAAACGCGTCTCACCGGTGCACTCAGTCTGACAGGCTGATGCACTTTGTCTAGATGATAGATATGAAAAACTAATATCTCAGTTTTCAGAGGGGGTTCTGAAACCTAAAATCAAAACCAGATGTGCAGCAGAAAAGAGCAGGGTATGTTACAAAGTGTTGTGAAATAGCCCAAGGGAGGCAAGTAAGCAAAAACAGCCCCGTTCCTTAGCAACCTGCAAAACAAAACAAGTAACAGCTTGGTTGGCATCTGACAGGGCAGGTTTTGGTCTTTGCAGTGGAAAAGAAGACTGGAGAAAACGTGGAATAATTCTGGAATTTTTAGTGACCCGGAAACACCTTTGCTTTCAACAGAGTGGTTACCTGATTTCCCTCCTTCATAGACCCCTCCTGTAAATGTACAGCAGATGAGAAACTCCTCTGGTCTCCCTTATCCTGCAGTGCATCACAGACCTCCCTTTTTCTTGGCTTTTCCTCTTACTAAAGTCAATCACACCCATGAAAAAGGGGGTGCAAAGTGGAAGTAAAAGCTACCAATCAAATTAATTTTGAAGATTTTTCACAACTCAAAATCATAGAGTGGTTTAGGAATGGTCTGGGTTGGAAGGGACCTTAAATTTCATTCAGTTCCAACTCCCTGCCAGGGGAAGGGACGTCTTCCACCTGACCAGGTTCCTCAGGTAGAGGAGTATTGAGGTGGGACTTGTCTGTAGCTTAGTTGGTTAAAACTTGGTTGTAACAATGCCAAGGTCATGGGTTCAATCCCCTGTGTGGGCCATTGACTTGAGAGTTGGACTCGATGATCCTTGTGGGTCCTTCCAACTCAGAACAGTCTGTGATAGTCTGTGAATGTAGTGATGTAGGAATGTTCAGAAAGTAAAAAGTCAAACTTAAATACATAATTAATGATGTCCAAAAGAGTATTTAAGTCAATTTCTGGAAATGGTGCTCCTTTTTTACTCTGAGCTCATTCAGTTTCTTAATTAAACTGGAGCCTTTTCTCAATTGCCCAAATGACAATTCACAGCTCAGCCCCCAAAATGTTCTTAGCTCAGGTTTAAAGTTCAGTCCTGAGAGCAAGAGAAGCCTTTGCTGGTGCCCCCCCGGGAAGCCCAACTGGCACAGCTGCCTCCACCCAGGGATGGGAAAGCACCTCGGAGCAACAGCTGGGCTGCCAGATGTGCTCTGGGAATGGGCTTCCACCTTCCAGCCAGGGCTGATCCTGCTCCGGGATGTCCCCTGGAGCTGTTTGCCCAGACAGACCTCCTGGCACTGCTGTCTGGGCCAGCTCTTTCTGAGAAAATCCTCTGGGGCGTGGGCAGCTCTCGGGGTGTTCCTGTAACCAGCCCCACAGCTGGGAGCGAAACCACAGCGTGCCCGAGGGCTGTAATCAAACTGTGAGAGGTTGTGTTTGTGATGGAGAGGGAAGGTGGGTGGGTTGGACTTGGCTCAGTTATTTTTAGAGAGGTTGAGGCTGCCAGGCAGTCAAGTTTTGTGTTTGGGGGTTTTCGTCTGCTTTGGTTTGTTGGGGTTTTTAATTTATTTTTAATTGGAACAGAATAAATTTCTTTTTGAAAATGCTGTTTCAGCATAATTAGAATTTTGGGGGAAGTACATCTCGATGAAGTTTTCAATGGAAATGTTGATACTACTTGAGATTGAAAAAGCAACTTTCATTTTGACTCCTTGTTTCGGAGTTCAGCTCTTTTCAGCTTCTAAAAATTACTGCAATATTAAAGATTAATTATAGATATGAATGGTTTGACATTATCAGATAGAGCTTCTTAATGAACTAATTTTAATCCTTTCAGCCAAAAATAACTCAGAGTTTCCACTCTGCAAAATATTTGATATTTTGCTTTTCTGTCTGATTACAAAAAATTGCCAATGTGAGTGTCAGCATCTTCTGTGGGATAAAAGGTTGGGCTTGATGACCTTGAAGGTCTTTTCCAACCTTAATGATTCTGTGTTTGCCAGTCCACTGTTTCTGCACTCAAAGTAAGGGCAGCAATAAGAGCTGTAAATGCAGTGACCAGTCAGGCAGGTGCAGCTGCTGCTGCTGGACATTCCTTTTTCCAAGTGTGGAGAGAAATGTGGGCACATGGACCATTATCTGAGCCCGAGATCCACAGTGTTTAATAACTTGAAATATTTCTCTCCTAATTGCAGAGACTTTTGCATCTGACTTGTATTAGCCAGTGAAGTCCATTAGTGTAATTAGTGGTAGGAGTCACAGTCCTTGTCTTGTCCCTCTCTGCAAATCCCAGTTGGCAGCTGTGGGATCCATCAGCACCCTGGCCCAGGATGTGGGACAAGAGGGAGAGGGTTCCATGGGAGTGTTTGGGAAGTGGCTGCTCCCTGTGGTCTCTGCAGGGCTGGAATGGGGTAACCAATCTAAACAGCTTGTTACAGGACATGTGCTTTGAGGAACTGGGAAACTTCAGGAGAGGGAATACCTGGGGGAGATGGGAAGTCCAGCAGCTGTGGGGTATTCCTGGCTCTTCCTTTGGTGTCCAAGAGGCACTGAGTTCATTGCAACCCTCCTGTGCAAAATCAGCCTGTCCTGCACTGGTGTTTCCCGTGTTCCCTCACCAGGCTTACAGGTGAATTTGGGTCTGCTCTGTGTAGAATTCCAGAATCTTTACAGTTGGAAAAGACCTCCAAGATCAGCGAGTCCAACCTCTGACCAACCACCATTCCCACTAAACTGTATCATGCAGTGCCACATCTATTGGATTTTTGGACATTTCCAGGGATGGCGACTCCACCACTTCCCTGGGCACACTATTCCAATGATTAACACTTTCAGTGAAGAAATTTTCCCCAATATCCAACCCATCCCTCCCCTGGCCCAGCCTGAGGCTGTTCCCTCTCCTCCTGTCCCTGTTCCTGGAGCAGAGCCCGACCCCCTCCCGGCAGGGATTGCAGAGAGCCAGAAGGTCTTCCCCGAGCCTCCTTTTCTCCAGGCTGAGCCCCCCCAGCTCCCTCAGCTGCTCCTCACGGGATTTATATTCCAGTCCCTCCCAGTTCAGCCTGTGACGGGCGGTGCTCCTGAAACGGGAGGGAGCAGGGGATGGGAGGGAACACACATGGATTTACATAAATACAGTTTTCCCTGAGGCAGCTTTGTGTAAACAAAGCATTAACTCACACATTTCATACAGTGGGTCTCTGTAATGTTTCTGACTGTTATAATATCATCCAAAACCAGGAAAGGAGATGCTGGAAGTTGAGGTGCATCAGTTGTGCTTTTGCCACTCCTGTTTGAGTGTTGAGGATTTTTTTAGCATGGAAGATTTAGACTAAACACATGGCGATTAGTTTTCTATTCTGCATTTGAAAATGAAGTATTTCTGTGCTAAAAACCCTTTCCAAGGGATGGCAACTCTGTTGTACCAGTAACTGCCTTCACTTTACACTCATCTTTGGTGATAAGGTGCTATCAGTGGTGCTTCCAAGAAAGATGAGCCAAGAGATAGGCAGACCTCGTGACTCACTCTACAATTATTTATCGGATTTAACACCCCAAAGTCGGTTTGGGGGCGTCTCATACCTGTGCCCTGTGTGAGAACACGCAGAGATGGCCAGATGAGAAACTTGCAGTCCCTTTGCAGCTGTGTTGTGTCACAGGATGAAAGTGTGCGAGATACAGATCAGACACAGCTGCTGAAAAACAAACTGAAACAGAGAGGCTCACAAAGAGAAGGGCTGCAGCCAGAGTTCATAAAAGGGCTCTATATGCTTGCCCATCTAATAAGCCTTTATTCTCCCTGGCTGGCCCTTTTAGGAATAATAAGAGCAAAGCTGACATCTCTTTCAATAGGAAAGAAGAACATTTATTTTATTCCTAACGGTTTTAACAAACCTCTCCATGATGAATTATATATTTATTGGAGCTGCAATGCTCCACAGCCACAAATTCCTGCAGTCTCTTTCCAGCTGAAAGCTCCAATGAAAGACTTCCCCAGACAAAGGCCAGAGGATCTGAGCCATGGGGTTTGTACTTGGATTAATTCAGTTACTCTGGGTTCTCTGGACTGGAGATTTCACAGACTGGATGAGTTAAGAGTACAGCAAATGCCATTATAAAAGATTAAAAAGTAGTAACTCTGGAGCCACGAGCCTCAGCCTCTACTAGAGTCCTTCTTTGATTTTAATTTTCTCAATTTTCCCACTACCTGTGGCTTATCATCTTCTCCAGCCTTCCTTCCTTCATGTAACACTGGGAATTAGATCTAAAACAGCCACGAAAGATGCTGAGGGTGAAGGTTTGTGTCCATGGAGGACAGGAGGAGAAGAGGCTTCCAGCTGTGAGCCAGGAGCCCAACTGCAGCTGATCCAGGCCTGGTTTGTGCTGGGAAACAGGACCTCATAAATAAGATTACACTGGAGGAAGACCTGACACTGTTCTGCGGTTAATGGAAACATCTTAAAAGGCTCTGAATGTAGGCCAAGAATGTGGGTCAGTAGAGAAACTGCTATTTATATTTGGACCTGCCTGTGAATCCAGTAAAACATCCAGCTGTTGAAAACACTGCGAGAAGCTGCAGAAAGGGGTTTGGGGCGGTTTTTTTAGGTATAAAACGCCAACGAATTTGTCAGGTGATGCTGCTGTTAGAACTGCAACTTTGCTTTCATCTCCTGTGAATTCATGGGAAGCTCCCTGAGGGTTCCCTTTGGCAGGTCATCTGTGAAAGGATCTGCTCCCCCAGTGAGCCCCAGCAGGGAACCGAGACCTGAAACATCACACACCACAGCGAGTTCTGCTGGGGAGATTTAAATATTTCTACTGGCTTTTGGATTCTAAGAATTCCCTCTCTTTGCTTGCTGGCGTGTCAGATCCGCTTCTGTTTGGGAAGGTTCCCACATGGAGGTTGGAGGATGTCAGGAATGCTCACGGAGTCTGACTGTGCTGCAGGCGAGCTGTGTCCACATGCAAAACGGGGATTTGGAGAAATCTGAGTTCCCTGTCCACCCAACACTCCTTGTAAATGATTCCAGCCTTGTGGAGAACATCTGCTGCAGAACTTGGGATGTGATCCATCCCTCAGAGAAAGAGAGAGTGGGGAAAAGGTTGCAGGAGTCAGTGATGTGAAAGAGTGTGCATTACAATTTCCCAGTGGGTGTCTGGGGAGATCTGGGGCTGAGCTCCACGTTGGAACAGGCTCAGGGCATCAGTGGGAGCTTTCTGGTGGTGGGGGAAGGTCTTTGATCTCCATCAGAGCTGTGGGGGCCTTCTTGTTCCTTATTATAAAAATGTATCACCCTCTGTTCTCTCCTGCGTCCATTGGTGCAGAACAAAGGCTGCTACAGCCAAGCTGGGCTGTAAGTTTATATGTTTTTTTTCTCTCCGTTCTTTTATGATCCAAATCTATAAGAAAACAGCCAATGTGTAATTCTGCACTCAAAGAAAATTACTTTTTTTTTGCCATAAATGCAATTTAGACAGTAATTGGAGTTCGCAAAGCTTTGAAGGTGCAGCTGGAGAGAAATGTCGAGTGCCATGTAAAAGGGTGTAGTTGAGGAAAAGAAAGCGTTTCCAGAGGACACAGGGGCCTGGGAAGGGAGAAATTGGATATGAAACCTTCCAAACAAGGGCAGAGGACAAGTTTATTGCAGTCCTGAGCAGCCTGCATTGCACTGGGGGCTGGAGCTGATGGGCCAAATTCTGCTCCCTCCCATCTCTGTTGCTGAGCTCAATATGCCACTTACCTGGAGCTGGATGTGACCCTGTTTGCCCCAGAGTTACATTCCTGGCAATTAGATATTTGCTCTGTCTGGAAGGTCGGCAAACAAACCCTTCCTGGGGAGTGGGAACAGAGAAAACGCTGTGCAGGACAGGCCAGGGCAGCAGAGCCAGAGGATGGGGAGAGCCCAGCCCCGGGCAGGAAGCTCCAACCACAGTGGAGAAGGATTGCACAATCCTTTGTCACGGGGCTGGGAACGCTGCAGGTCATGGGGACAAAGCCATTTCTTCAAGTAGCTTGACCTGAGGCCTCCTCCAAAGCTGTTGAAATCTCACGGCCTCTCATTCCTCAAAGGAGTAAATCCTGCATCCAAACCAAACACGGGTGGCTCCTTCCCACTGAATCTGCAGCGCTGACCAAGACCTGCTTCCTTGTTCCCACTGAATCTGGAGCTGCCCAAGACCTGCTTCCTTCTTCCCCCAGAATCTGGAGCACTGACCAGGACCTGCTTCCTTCTTCCCACTGAATCTGGCGCACTGACCAGGACCTGCTTCCTTCTTCCCACTGAATCTGGAGCACTGAGCAGGACCTGCTTCCTTCTCCACAGGATCTTTTGTATCTCAGGCACTTTGCTGCGCTTGCCACAGCATCTTTTAAGCATAGTAGGCCAAGATGAACTAAAAAGTTCAATCTTTCTCTCTGAAAACTTCAAATCATCACAGTTTGTGGAACTTTTTGACAGCAGCAACCTCAGTAATCTTTGGTGTTTTGGCGGTTTGGCCGAGCCCCTCAGTGCTGGTGTTGTTGTTGGTGTGTTGCTGTCAGTATTTTGTGCTGAACTCTCTAACAGCTGTCTTGGCTTCCTTCCCCACTGAAACAACTGCTGCTTCACAAAGAACACAGATAATTTTGTCTTCCCTGATATTAACAGATCAAGAGAGGCCTTTGCCAATACAAACTCATCTTTTATTTTTACAGTCTGAGAGAGATCCTTGCTAGAATTTGTTGTTCTCTTTTATTCTGTGCTTGGAGACCAGTTGACATCTAATCTTTTCATTTCAAGTGATGCTGAGTGGGTGGGACATCCAGAAAAGGGATGAAAACTCTCACAAAAGAATGCAAGTTAAAAGGATTTTAACCCAAAGGCAAAACAAAAAGCCCTGCACGGGCACCCAAAATGAAAGGGCTTGTTAAAGGCAGGGCAGAAACAGCACAGGCCTTGTTTGGGCTTTAAAAGGCAGAGAAATGAGAGAGGCTGCCCTGAGATCAGTGTTCATCTCCCACCACGTCCATGAATCCCATGTGTGTGTGTGGGAAGGGGAAAGGCCTCAGACACAAAGAGGGAAGTGCTGCTGTCCCTGCTTTGGAAGGCAGAGCTGGACAAAGGTCTGTGGCCCCTCAGCAGGAGCTGCTCCTGCTGCTCCACAGAGAGGGACACAGGTGTCCATCCCAGATGTTCGTGGGGATTGGAAAATACAGCGCTGGGCTAGAGGAGAACTTTGTATTTGAGTTAAACTTTGGGATCTAAAATAGGGACAATATTTGTGGGGGTTTTTTTTAAATGCCATTAAAAGCAAAACTGCCAAATGCATAGTACTGAAGGGCTGACCCTCCAGAATGGCCACGGGGATTTCAGGTGGTGAATCTCCCAGTGATTCAGTGATGAAAAATCTGCTACACATCCAGCAGGCTTAATGTGTGATAGCTACAAACTCTCCATTCCCAGCACTGCCTCCGAAACACCTTCAGTTTTACCTTGCCAGTCCGTCAGGCAGAACTGAGGCCCTTCCAGGGCACTCTCATGTCCACATATGGTGTCACAGTCCCCTCAGCAGCCACAGAGATGCTGCCAGTGCTTCCTCACCTGTTGCTTCTACAGTCATCCTAAAACGTGGGGCTCTTCCCAGGTGTTTCCCCAATGTCACACCTGTGCAATACAAGACCAGGATCTCTGGTCCTTGTAGGACTCACTGAAGGTAACCATGGATTTCAGTGCCTTTGGGTTTATAACAGAGTTTTTCATGGACTTCATTGCAAACTGGACAGCTCAGCGGGGCAGGAGTAGCAGAGTAAAGAGTTTTTCAGCACCCAGGGTGAAAAAATGAGATTGAGGTCAGTAAAGTGAGAATTTCACATGATCCAGTTGAGGTTTAGAACTCCAAATTAGCCTTGCACACATTCACTTGCCTCGTTGTACATACACACATGTCCCTGGTGTATTAACACTGAATTTACCTCATGGCAGAGGTTATTTGCCTGTTATTATCTTTTTGGAACCATGATGGAAGAAAAGCAGCACAGCAGAGGGGGGAATCTGCCAGTTTTGGAGAAGTTAGGGAGGAAAACTGTAACACTTCTCACTCCCACAGGGATAATGAGCTGAACACGTTCAATGACTAATTTGTTTTTAAAGAATCGAAATTGACCCCAAATCAAAGCATCTGTATCACACTAATGTGTTGTTGAAGAAAATGAAGGTTCTTCATTTCAGTTTTCTATTAAATGTAATAAAATGAAATTAAGTGGGGAAAGAATTTTATGTGAAAGACGTAAGAGTTTATTTTTAAGGGATTACCACAGGGCACCTGGACAGCATTACCTGCACTGTGTTACCCACTTGTATGTGTGTAATAAGCTGTTTCTTTACACCTGGTGTTATTTTTTGCCTGCCCATCACATTAATGTTTATTTAATGGCTGTGTTGGGTAGCAAGTAAGTTCAGCCTGTGTGATGTAACCTGTGTCAGGAGCAGGAGGTGTCAGCTCGGGGTGCTGGGCACCATCAGGGCACCCTCTGACTGCACATTCCACAGATTGCCCACAGAGGCTGTGGCTGCCCCATCCCTGGGAGTGTTCAAGGCCAGGCTGGATGGGGTTTGGAGCCACCTGGGATAGGGGAAGGTGTCCCTGCCCATGGCAGAGGGGACTCTGGATGGGCTTGGAGGTCCCTCCAGGCAGAAAACCTTGGGAGAAGTGGAGACCTGTCTGTCCTGAGGTCCAGCCTCCTGTCTGTGTCCTGTCTCCTGGATTCAGGCAAGGCAGTGGAGGCACTGCCGGGGTGTTTCTGCTTCAGCACTTCATCCCTCAGGAACAAAAAATGTGCAAGGGGAGTTACTGTCCCATCCTCCTGCACCTTATAGCAAGTCCTTGTCCTTACATCAAATCCTTGTCCTTACATCAAATCCTTGTCCTTACATCAAATGCTTAGGCCTGACCTTTCCAAACAGAACATACAAATATTGAGGCTTTTTAAGGCTTAGAGAATTCTTTCCAATTTGGAAGAAAGCAAAAAAAAAATTATAATACTTCATCTGGAAATAGGAATAAGCAATATAGTTGTTTCTCTTACCTCTTGAAATATTCAGGTGAAACAATAGGTTATGATTAACTGTACTTGTTGACAAAAACTCAGGTTTGGCAGAACAATTTATTTATATATTTTACACCTTTCAGGAGTATAAGTCCCCCCTAAACTAGAAGGATCCTAAACCACTTATGTGCATTCAAAAACATCTCCTGTGAGTCTTGGATTAGAGACATCGACTCATGAGAGATTTTAAGGGTTGAGAGGTTTGAAAGAAGGTCAAGAAATCTAAGCCATGTAAATTAAATTCATTGAAAACTCTTCCTTCCAAAACCTGCTAATCCGAATGCCTTGGCTCAATGGTGCCATCCCCTCTGCCCCTCCTGCTGCCACAGCTCCATCCTGTCCTAAGTCAAAGCTTTGGCTTTAGGGAAAAATAGAAACAAAAAAATAAAAGCAGCACTCTGGAATGTCTGACTTTGTACTAATATTAGCAAACCCAACCTTGAAACAGCATCTGAGCACTGCTCTAGTCCCCAAATGCTGGAATTAGCAACAGTTTTCTCCCCCAGGCCACTGCCAAGAGCAGTCCTGCCACCAACCTTGGAATATATTAATTGCCCCCACTGCTGATGGGAAGGGGAAGGACTTGGGTTTCTGAGCAGGTGAACTTGGGCATTTCCAGGCTGCAGATACATCCATGTCCTCACTGAGCTGCTCACAGATTTCCTGCTACAGGAGGTTGGGAATGCATTTTATGGGTGGGCATTTCAGGAGGATTTGGGCACTTTGGGCTGTTGTTCAGCTGGTGCAGCCAGGGCAGCTCAGCAGGGTGAGGGGCTCTCCCACTGCCTGCAGAGTCTGAGCTCAGAGCTCAGCTCCATCTCCAGGGAGGTGTCGTGGGCTCTTGTAGATGGGGGAGGTACAAGGAAGTACTTTGTGAACTCCAACATTTCAAAGGAGTATCTTTTCAGCCTCTGGGGAAGTGAGAGCACATCCTTGTTGTGTATGATGCAGATTTTAAGTAAATGCTAAATTTCATAACTTTGTCTATAAGAATGTCTTCACTCAGTCTAAGAAAACAACCTCCAGTTAAATCCAACTTAAATCCAACCATGTTTGTCCTAACTGGGATCTGTGAAGGAATTCCGGAGACCCACACAAAAAAAAGTATTTAGAATTTAAAAATTATTATTTTATCTAGTGCTCCCTCAGCACCAGCTGCATAAATAGATCCAGAACTTTGCTAGTAAAATGAGAAGGGACAGGCAGGGGGGACCTGGTGGTGTCTGGGCCAGCTGTGGTTGATGTCCTGGTTTGCCATGGTGGGTTCCTTGGGGTGACAGCAGAGCCCTGGACCAACATGTTCCCTCAAAACCAGAACATTCCTGTTGTCTTGAGGGACATCAGACCTGGTCAGAAGGGACCCAAATGGTCACTCATTGTTTGAGTGACTCTCAGGAGCTGTAAGTCAGTCAAGGTTTTAACAAGCTGCTAATGATAAGGAACGCATGTGGTGTTCCTTGGGCCCCCAAAGAGCAAGGGAGTCCTTCTGGCACACAGTCCTTCCACAGGCAGCAGGAACTGGCTGTCACAGCACCCGAAGGGCTGGAAGAGCCCTGGCTAATGGAAACAGGGCTTAGGCTCAGCTCAGGGAGGCACAGCTAAGCAGCAGCTTTTCCCAAAACTTGAGGAAAGGTCAAAGCAGGCGGAGCTGGCACTCTGGGACAATCCTGCTGCTCGGAACTCGTGTAACCTGATCTGTATGAAGACATTCCCAACTTGCAGCTCCTTTCCAGGAGAAAGGGAAACTGTTTGGGCTTTGTCAGAATACCTGGACATCACACTTACCCCGTTGCAGACCACTGACACTTTCACTTCTGTCTCTTCAGACACGAAAAATGACCAATTTCTGTCCCCAAAGCCCTCATATCTCTCCAACCTTTGCCTTTATTGCTTTTGGACTTCCAACTCTTGTGAGTCACATCTGCAAATTACATGAGTCGGGTTTCAGTGGTGACCATCTCCAAGTGGCTGCTGGAAAAATTCACCATTAGTTCATGCATTTTTATTTGGTCTGTGGTCTTGGTGTGGTGAGCCTTTGACATTTCTCTTTCGGTTTTTAAAGACATTTAATTATTTGTTGGCATTCAGGTTCATTGTAAGGGTCTTAATCAATGGTCTTAAATCTGCCAGCTCTGGAAAAACAGATTTCCTTTAATATTGCCCAGAATCCACTATTTCTGTAGGAGCAGCCAATGCAATCCCAGCCACCCAGAAGGGTAACTGGGGAGGTGCAGGGCTTGCATCCCACACCTGGTGCTGCGTCTTCACAGTCCATCCTGGCACAAATAACAATTACAAAGTGTTTTTGAGACGTGTTGCACCAATTGCAATACCCAGTTGCTGCTTCCTGGCATTTGAGGCATTATTAAGTTGTCCTTAAAGCAGAAAGATGTTTCTTAAGTTCTGTGACAGCTCCAAGTGTGGGGTTTGCCAGTGAGGAGCACGGTTAGGCTGAAGGGCACTGGGCAGCACAGCCAGGGGGGGTGGCAGGGACAGGGACAAGCTGTGGCACACACGGAGGTGCTGCCAGGAGTCGCAGGACACCCAGACGGGATGCACTTGCCATGCGGGAGGTGACACAGGAAACATGACGCTTCCCAGAGCGGCGGCGGGCAATGACAAAGAGTGTCCTCTGTGAGCTCAGAAGCACAGAAAGCAAAGCATTCTGTCAGCTGCAGCTTCTGACAGAGTGAGGATTGTGGCTTTCTGCATTCAACCCCAAATTCCCTTCACTTGGCAAAAGCGGAGCCGCCGCAAAGAGCTGTCCCAAACCCCGAGCGGGGACCTGACCCCGCGCTGAAAACAGCAATGAAATCACAGCTTCCTTCCTGCCCTGGTGCTTTGTGCCCAGCCCGAGTGTGCCAGGGC
>JAWWEV010000004.1:3055444-3068980 GCA_035583235.1 Hafferia zeledoni | reverse complement strand
AGGCTGGGACCACTGATGCTGCTCGGGAGGATGGGAGCACAGCTTTGTGCCCAGCCCGAGTGTGCCAGGGCAGGCTGGGACTGCTGATGCTGCTCGGGAGGATGGGAGCACAGCTTTGAGCCCAGCCCGAGTGTGCCAGGGCAGGCTGGGACCACTGATGCTGCTCGGGAGGATGGGAGCACAGCTTTGTGCCCAGCCCGAGTGTGCCAGGGCAGGCTGAGAGTGCTGATGCTTCTTGGGAGGATGTGAGCACAGCTTTGTGCCCAGCCCGAGTGTGCCAGGGCAGGCTGGGACTGCCGATGCCGCTGCTCAGGAGGATGCGAGCGCTCCTCTGTGCCCGGCCCGAGTGTGCCAGGGCCGGCTGTGCCCGCCGGTGCCGCCCCCCGGGAGATGCGGGCGCAGCACCCGCTGCGATTGAGCGGCGGCCGCTGCTGTGGGTGATTTATGGCCCGCAGGACCGATTCTGATGTGTCATGCTGCAGGGGGAAAGCGGAGCGGGGCCGGGGTCATGAACAAAAAGGAATTCGCTTATCCAATTTCCGTGTCTTTCTCAGTTGGATTGGAACTCGCAGTTGTCAGGCTGTGTTTAAGTCTCGTCTCTACCGACGCCTCCTGAGCGGCGGAAGGTCAAAACCAATTATTGTTTTGCCTCCAGGGACTTTCCTTCTTCAGAGGGACCTTACAGTGGATATTCTTTAAACCCTTTTCCTTCCAATTAAGGCAGCGAATTCCTCTTTTAGACGGTCTTGCAGGGGGTGGGGGGACAGTAATCGGGAGACTGATAGATTTATCAATAGCCCTGAAAAACAAAGCCTGAATGTCTCAGGAAACTTGAAGTCTAATTCCTTTCAATGACTTTTCTCACTCTGAACTTTAAATCTGTCGTTTCATTACACCGGGAATGGAAAGCCCCTAATTTTCCCAGGCTGCAGATTTCCTCTGGTTTTTAACCCTCACATACCATGTGGATTTATGCCTCTGAGTACCTGCTGTTGGAGGTTTTCATGTAAATAAGAATGTTGGCGTTCTCTCTTTGGAAGGGATTCACAGCTTTATGGACTGGAGGCAGCTGGGAGAGGCTGTGCCTGTATCAGCTCCTGTAGTCTGACTAGTCATGAAGGAGCCTTCCAGATCTTTGGGGTGGAAAGGGAAAATATCCTGAGATAGGTTTGGATTTTTTTCCCTTTCCTTTCTATTTTGGACAGCCTTGTTTTCCATTTTATTGACAGTATCTCTTCTGCTCCAATCCACTGATACCACTCAGAGCCTGTGTCAGCAGAGGGATTTTTGAAAACTCACACATATATCACAGGCTGCTGCCATTATTCCTTTATCCACTGGAGGGGTTAAATCCTTAAATTTACTTTTCCTCCTGTATTTTGCATGTACCCTTTGCTGTGGGAGAGTGAGCAGCAGAGCAGACAGAAAATAATGTCTCCTGAAAGAGCAAATCCGGTGTAAGGTCAGGGGAGGGACAGCGAGTTCAGGAAGCTGTAATTGGGTATTGCAGTTGGTACAACACGTTTCAAAAACACTTTGTAATTGTTATTTGTACCAGGATGGACTGTGAAGACACAGCTCCAGGTGTGGGATGCAATCCCTGCACCTCCCCAGGTACCTGGGGCTGGGATTGCTTTGGCTGCTCCTACAGAAATACTGGATTGTGGGCAATATTAAAGGAAGTTTGTTTTTTGGGGCTGGCACATTTAAGGCCCTTGATTAAACACATTCACAGCTTCTCTGAAGAATTGTGATTACAGGCCAGTTGTGGTCTTGGGGACTGAGAATAAGGACAGAAATTAGAAATGTGAGTTGTCTTGATCTGCTGCACTCTGGTCCGTGAGATCCTGGCCTGACCACTCAAAATGCTTCAGCCACTTTTTGATGGACCTGCTTCAGATATTTGGTTCTGGAGGACTCAACTCACTCCCCTGACTGTGTCACCCACAGAGTGAGTGAGGAGGGGGTGGCTGAGGTGCTCAGATTTCCCTCCTAGTTGCCTGATGGGGCTGAGGAGTGCCCTGTCCATCAAGAGACTCTTTGCACTTGGTTTATAAAGGGTTAATCTGTTATTAATGTTTCGATCAGCCGTTCCATACCAAGCTGAATAAGTCCAGGCAGTACTGATAAATGACTTGCAATTCACTGTACCAGTCTGCAACATGGGTACAATAACAGTCAGCCAGGTATTAATCCTCTCTAAAACATTTATAACTAAATCTTGAATCCCAGTGTGGCAGGAACACTCCTAGGCATGACTGAAAGCAGAGGTGCAGAGCCTGAGGTCACAGCTGGGCACACATCACAGCAGCAGCGCCAAGGAATAATTTATTGGTCGAAAAGAACAATTCCCTCCTTACCCAGAGCAAAGAAAACCATCCAGATCTAATAATAACCCGCTAATCTCACCCCACCGGAGCTCAACGGAAATTTCCTTCCCAGCTGCTGGGAGAGCCTGTCCCCAAAGAGGGCTTTTCTTTTGATAAGGTGTCTCCTATCCCAGGCTGCTGACCCAGCCTGAATCAGCACGTCACCCCCGAGAGCAGGAAGATCCCGGTCTCCGCCGCTGAGTCACATGAATAACTGGAATAGTTCCGCAAAGCAGAATTAATTCCCAGAACCTCTCCAGGCACAGTCCCGCAGGCACAGCGTTACTTTACAGCTCCGTGATGGAGTGGAAAGGACACTGCTGGTATTTTTAATTGAGATAAAGCAGTTTACCTGGTGTTAAGAGTGTTAAACCTTACAAGTTTATTGTTGACACTCTCCTGCTTCCAAGAAGATTTAGGAATAAGCCAGGACATAACAGAGCTATTAGGGTTAAGCTCAAATCAACTGTGCAATGACTCAGAGCTTGTCGCCCTTTCAAACCAAGGGCTGGGGGGAGAAGCTGCTCATTATTAACCATTGAGTAGCTTGTGGTTCCTGCAGCCTGTTGAGCCAACCAACACATCTACGGAAACTCTCCGGGGTTTTCGGTCTATTATGCTGTGACAGAAAAGTCTGATTTACAAGAAAACTCAGATTTACAAGAAAAATCAACAGCACTGCTATTGTGGTTTAGCGAAGTCCTTAGACTGGAAATTTGGGCAGAGCTATGAAATTCTTTACAGAACCTTTCAGTCCCAAACCCTGTAAATGCTGCTGGTGTGTTAGAGAAATGAACTGGTCTGAAACAGGGAAGTGAGGGGAGAAGCCTTTGTAGCAAATGCAGGATCCAGGTATTGCTCCAACAAGTGGACCAGGGTAGGAGGATGCTGGACTAGAGAAATGGGATGAAACTGAATCATAGGAAAGCAAGTAGAGGATTAGTGTTAATGCAAATTTTGAGTTTTTCCTTTTAAGATGGATTTTGTTATCTGAATAATAACACTAAGCTGACCAGGCTCACAGAAGAAGCACCACTTGCACTTCCCCCTGTTGCTCTGGAATGGATCACAGTGGATGCAGGATAACCTGCTGGCATCACCAACAGCAGGGACTGATGGCATGGCTCTGATTTCTGCCCTCTCCTTGCTGTTCTGGGAGATTAAAGTCAGAGTTTGTGCCATTTCTCTACAAATTGCTGCTGGTTTTATTGTATGTTAGTCCTTCAGAAAACCTGGTGTGGTGTTACTCTGTTATTTTCAGCAACCATCACAAAAGAAAAGTTCAAAGTAATTGGGCACCATTCCTGAAGGGAGCTCCAGGGTCAGTGTTGAGAATTCTGGATGTCTGTGCTTTGTGCTTTGCCCACAGTGATGCTGTGCCACTTCCCTGTGCTCCAGGGCAGGCCCTTTCCCTGTGCTGGGTCCAACATAACCCCACCAACCCCAAAGCTCCGACATCTGTTGCTCCTTTGGATGGCAAAATTTGTGATAAGGCTCACAAGAAAGTAAACAGCCTGGTAGCCATGGGAACCTCATCCCGTTTTTTCCTGTTTCTCTCTGCCTTTCCTGGTGAATGAGCTGGTGGAGTCCAGCTGGAATTCAGCCCAGCAGACACATCCCCAGCCCAGCCACACACGGGGCAAGCCTTGCCCACAGCCATGAGCCTTCCCTTTGCAGGTTCTCCCCACAGGGCTCATTTCAGTCACCAGCTTTTTCAGGAAGAGCAACCCAGTGCCTCTGGAAGGGTCACTGTGCGTTCCCTGCTCCTTCTGGCTGTGGCCAGAAAATAACATGGAGTAGAATATCGTGACTCACATCCACGTGACTCAGAGCACATGACTCAACCCTTTCCTCCCATTCCTGCATCCCAAGCAGGTGGCCTCATCCAGACAGTCTACAGGGAGCAATCCTTGACCTTTGCTGTGCTCCACGGCATGGCCTGGGAGAGCAGGAACTGGGACAGGCCAGTGCCACGCCAGGGAGGGTCCCAGCAGTGACACAGCCTGCCAGACCATGGATCAATGCTGGGCCCTGCTCCTTCTGGGCTTACAGCAGAGTCCAACCTCTGGGAGAGCTGTGGGCAGGGAGGGCACCTGCCCAGGCTGGGTTTGGTTGTGGGACAGGGACCCCAGAGCAGTGCAGTGCCAGCAGCCTGCTGCTCCAAGGGCTCATCCACAGAGGAACAGCTCCCACACCAAAGGGGTCACAGGCAGAACAAGGATGGTTGGGATTTTCAGAGGTCATTGGATGTTTTTGTGCAGTACCCAGAGCTGTGGGGACCTGATCCATTCTTGCTGCAGCTCAGCTGCCAAAGTTTGGTACCCCACTGTGCAGTTCAGGTGGTCTGGACATCCCTCACCCTGTCCAGGTGCCTGCAGGGATGTCCTGTGTACTCAGTGTGTCCTTGTGCACTTCATCAAGGCTGTACATAGGACACACTTGCTGTTTGCTGCCCATAAAATTCCCCCAACTCTGATTTCCACAATTACATTTTCCAACAAAGGCACTGCCATGAGGGCTCAGCCCAAGGATTGTTGGTGCTTATACCGGATTTCCTCTTCATTCCACTGGGTTCAGAATCAGCACCCAACACCTGCTCTGTGCCAGCAGCAGCAGCAGCAATGCCCCAGACTGTGCTCAGCTGCTCTCACAGCCACTGCCTTCCCAAAACTCTCTGTTATTTTGTGGGGCTGGCCAAGGATTATTATTCTGAGGATCCAATCAGCACCTTCACCCAAACGAAATCAGTGTGTGGCTTCATCGCTGTCCTAAGAAGGAATTAGAGGAGTCCTAAAATGGCTTTATTCTTAAGGAGGGCAAGGTTAGGTTAGAGATTTGGAGGGAATTCTCCCCTGTGAGGGTGGGCAGGCCCTGGCACAGGTCACCCAGGAAAGCTGTGGCTGTCCCATCCCTGAAGTGTCCAAGGCCAGGCTGGAGCAACCTGGGACAGTGGAAGGTGTCCCTGCCCATGGCAGGAAGTGGAACTGGATGATCCTTGAAGTCCCTTCCCACACAAACAATTCTAAGATTCTATAAAACTGTACAGCTGCTTTGTGTGCCACTAATGCCATATTTTGTACAGAAGGATTAAGGAAATATTTACCATGGTTCTGTTCAGATTTGCATTTTATTTATTTCCTCCACAAACAGGAGGCTGATATCAAAATCATGATTTTAGGGCTGCTTGGCTGGGACAGCAGGTCTGGCTGAGCAGTAAAGCTCAGTTTCTGCTCCAACATGGAGCAGGACAGGTATTTATTATGGGAAAGCCCCCAGAGTGCAATATTTGGTGGAATGTTCCTTCTATAAAATTTTACAACCAGTTTATAGAATTCCACAGAGTAGATTGTCAAGATGCAATCTTTATTATGTTCCAGTCCAAACCTCTGTGTGGCTGCTCGATGTGTGCCCTAAGTGTGTCTCTTGATGGACTTGTCCCTGGTCACATGGGAAGTGCGTCATGCCAGGATTGATCTCATCATTGGATTATCCTCCTCGTTAGCACTTTGAATCTCTGTCATGCACTTTGAAGTCTTCGGAGGAAGAGCTTCATGGGAATATTTGAAGAGCCTGATTCAGTTCTTAATTGGACTGACTCATGTTGAGTCATCAGGACATCCATTAGCTGCACCTCTACAATCCAACATGCAGATTTGCAGTGGTCTGTGAGGGAACCAGACACCCCCAGCAGCTGCTGAGATTCCATGGGATCGGGATATCTCCTTCTTCTGCAGAAAGTGCTGGTTCCTGGTGCACCAACCAGCTGCCAGCTCAGACAGTTCCTCCATCCTCCTGCTGACCAACTGCCTGCCAAGGACCTTTTGGGAATGATCTCCTCCTCCCTGGCTCCTCTTACACCCAGAGCCCACCTCACCCACCCCTCTCCGTCCTGCAGGAGCAGAGTTAACAACTCCATGAGCATTATCCTTTGCATTTCTAGGAAAGGCTTTTTAGCCCCTAAGTGCTCCTTGTACAAAGGCATTGAGTAAGGCACCTGATGACTAAAACAATTTAGATTGTGGGAAGCTGCAGGATTTGATGTTGAATCAAACTCGAGTGGGATTCATTTCACTGAACTCAAGCCTTGTTAAGTTAAACAAGGCACATTCAGCCTAAACAAGGCACCCAACTCTTGATCTGTCTTTGGAGGGGACGAGTAGATGCTCTGAGAGGTGACTCAGCCTGTCTGACTTGGTTCTGCTGGGCTGAAATGAGCTGGCCTTTGAAGCTGCTTCCTAATACCACTTCCTAACGCTCAGCAAAGTATGTCGAGAATCTGGAATGGGCAGTTTATTGATGTTAAACAGCTAAAGCTGGAGGAGATAAAGCCAACACTCACACACTGCCACGTGCAGAGGGCCACAGGGATCACAGGGATCACAGGCTGGAAGGTTCACAGGAGTCACAGGTTCTGTGATTCCGTGGATGTCAGCAGTGGTTCATTTAACCTTCTTCCAGACTGCCCATGTGCTCAAAGTGTCTTAACAACTTTTTTTTTCCTTTATGGGTGGTATTTGCAGCAGATTTTTGGCTCATTAACACTCGTTTCGGGGTGGAAGAAAGGGAGGTATCTAATCTAAGAACATTGTGAATCTCTGTCCTGTAGGTCTCTTTTTAGAGAAAACATTTGCTTCATTCTGTAGCAACAACAGCACAGAATGGATGGCAGAGGAGGGAACGAGCAATCCCAACTATAGGATAATGAAGGGAAAAGAATGGGGACACTCAGTCCTAAAATTAAACTTTGGCAAACTTGGCCAAACCCATTTGTGTGTTCTGGACCCACCTTACCTGTCTCTGAAGGTGCAGGGAAGGATCTACAAACCCTGGCAGCATTTGGGCTGCTGAAATTTCCATCGCGTGGGACAAGACTTGCAAACCTTTGTTTGAAAATCCCTCCAGGGTGTTTGCAAACTTGAGGGCAAAGTTCTAATGCTGCAGCCTCACCTGGGGTGTGATTTTGCTTTTTCATTTTGAAAGATTAAAAGTCTGAAACTAAGAAAATGAGCTCTGGCTTAGACTCACTAAAAAGAGCCCACAAAACAATGTAAGGGATCTGTGACAACTCTCTCTGAGCAGCAGAAGGTTTGTCTTGAGAATAACTGTGAGCAATTAAATATTGAAGGTAATAAGACTATTTTCTTTGTGTTTCTTACGCCATTTCTTGGTTAATTATATCATGCATCTGTTGAATATGTAAAACATGCTGCTAAAAATGTTCCACTTCTAAAATTAATAACAATATGTCAGAGCACTAAATGTGTTATGAATAATACTAGAAATGTTACAAATAATGACGCCTATGGAGCCAAAGGCCTCCTCCCACCAGTGGAAATTATCAGGGGTGAATAAGAATTGTAGGATGACAACCGTAGTACTTTAAATCTTTGCCACACTTCACACACCTTCACCCTGGAGACGCTTTGCAGCAACAGGGGAGAAGAGAGCAGGAGCTGATCCCGTGCTGTGACGTCAAACCGAGCCCTGCCCTGACTTCAGCAGGGCTGGGATCAGGCTGGAAAATTCCCTGAGGCTGAACTGGGTGTCGGTGGCAGGATGAGCTCAGGCTCCTGCGCTCCTGCTCCCTACGGGCCATTCCAGCCCTCACCTTTTAGCGCGGTGGGGACGGGATAAATCACTCCTGCCTTTCACCTTCATGGTATCCCAATGTTCATTGGGCCAGAAGTTTGGGAAATAGCACTATGTCCATTCCAACTCAAACTATTGTAGGATAGATAGATAGATTAGACTAGATTAGATAGATAGATAGATAGATAGATAGATAGATAGATATAGTTGGCCTTAGATGGACAGAGGGCAGGGCTAGATGGGATGCTGAGAAGAAATCCTTCCCTGTGAGGGCACAGGGTGCCCAGAGAAGCTGTGGCTGCCCCATCCCTGGGAGTGTCCAAGGCCAGGTTGGGCAGGGCTTGGAGCAACCTGAGATAGTGGAAGGTGTCCCTGCCCATGACAGGAGTGGCACTGGGTGAGTTTTAAGGTCCCTCCAGACAAAGAACCTTGGGAGAAGTGGAGACCTGGCTCCCACCCCAGCTCTGTCCTGAGAGCCAAGCTTTTCCTGGATTGTGTCCTTATTTTAGGCATCAATGCCTTGTTGCTGTTTTGTTCCTTGCCAGATTCTTTCTGTCTTGCTGTAGTGACTGTGCTCAACCTTGTCCACAAAGAATATATAGCCTGGGATATCCAATAGGTTAGAAAGAGAATTCAACATCATATCTTTGTTCATGAAGACCCTTTTGAAAAAAAACCAAACCAAAAGGATTATTTTAGCCTAGTTTTCTAAGGAAACAAGACTCAGAACCCTGTATGTGGCTTTTAATTACTCTAACCTTGATATTTAATCCTTTGGAAGTAGAAAATATTAAACATGATTATTTTATATTTTGGAACGATTGGCATTGGGACCTTTAAATCCACTGATGGAGGAGCATCCCTTGTCTCTCCCCCCAGAAAACCAGAGATACAGACCCAAACCATCAGCCGAGTAATTTCTGTAATATTATTAGACTTCTGACAGGGAGAAATTTCACATCATTGACTTTGCCTCAGCTTTCCTCACTCCCTGCTATGGATCCTTTTTCAGTGGCTGTTTGAATGGATCCCAGGGAGACTTGGCCATGGTGCTGCTGAGTTCTCTCTGCCTGAGTTCTCTCTGCCCGTGCCAGGCCAGCTCTGGTGATGGGCTGGTTTTGGTCAGCGCAAGGGGAGCCTGAAATTCGGTGAACTTTGGTTGTAGTGACAATTCTCTCTGGCATCCAGGACCAGCAGAGGTGGAACAGCTGTCCCGTGCTGTGCCTTGTCAGCTTCCTACAGATCATGAAACTCTGTGAATGTTCACTCTGAAAAACTAAACAAACCCTTCAGAACTTGATCGCCGTCAAGGCAAAGATTTTTTTACCCGCAAAAGAGATGCAGATTTATTATTCAGTGGCAGCCCTGGAGTGATTCTGATCTCTGCTCTCGTGAATCACCGCTGTTCTCCAGGACTATCACCTTTAAATGCTGCTTCAGCCACCACCTACTGTTTAGATAAGCGAAAACACCACAAAAAAATAACTGCTAAGAGAAACTTTTATTCTAATAGCAGCAAGGTATTTATTGACAATGTTGGAGGCACAGCCAGTTCATACTAACTAGTTTCATACTAAAACTTGCCTAACTTGTTTGAGGAAAATAAGGCATTTTATAGTCTTAAGTTCATAGTTAACACCTTCTAATTTCCATATTAATGACTGGGCAGAATCTTGGGCAGAGCTTTCCTTTTGGCCTCGAATTTGGGTGGTGCTCTCCTGACTTCATCCCTTGGGGTGGTCTTGAAGCGTCTTCATCACTGTTGGACTTCTGCCTTTTCTTTATTCAGTGACATGACCTGTCAAACCTATAAAACCTTGGCTCTAATGCTAAAATATCTTGGGTCTCTACCATTTTACTCTATTCATAGGTCTACCACTACCTGATTTATTGCCTCTGGTTTACGGTACGACCAACTGAGTGATAACCAAATCCTGGTAAAGAGAACAGAACATGCTTAGTGATAAAAGATTGAGCAAACAGGCCTAAAACTTGGGGAGGGGTTTTGGGAATCAGGCCTTGCTCCTTCTCATGTTTCCTTGTGGGAGTTGGGGTAGCTCCCTAAGCCCCAGGGACAGCACTTTGGGGAGTCTTTGCTTCCGGGCTGATTCTGCAGGGAGAGTCCTGTGGGCTCTCTTTGAGCACCATCCCCTGTAACTGCTGTGACCGAGGTGAGAACATGCTGAGGGCAGTGCAGATCCGAGAGGGACCCTCTGCCTTCCGTGTGACACCAGGTGACACCAGCGCTGCGAGAGGTGCCGGCCAGAGAAACAGCCGAGTTTCTACTAACTCCGAGATGGGGAAAAATCATGGCAGAAATAGAAGCAGGGAGTTCTTCAGATTCAATTTTCAAGGAACCATTAGAGCCTTTTTTTTTTGTTCTGATATAATTCCAAATCTTTTCCCACTCAGCTTTGATAATAAATATCCCTCGAGGACAGCAAACGTGAATCTACCGAGAATCTTGGACGAGGGGTTTTAATGATTTCATTTAAAGTGCTGTTCATTCAGTCCCTGCAATCTGCCTGTCTCTCTCCTCAGTTCCTTATGTTTTTACTCAAAGAATTCTCCCTTTCAATTAAGTGAATGAAGCTCAGAATTAAGTATGGCTGTCACAGGAAGTGAAATGAATATGACTGATTTTTATAATATAAATTGGAAGCAATTACCAGTTTTCTATCTTCATTTTTGCTTGGAAAATTTACACTTAACTCAGCAATACACCTTAATTAAAGGCTGATCTATCTATATAACCTTCTCTTTCTCGCAAGAGTCCTTCTCAGGGCTACATGAAATTTACTCCAGCTTCATCTCTCTGTTAATAACCTTTTGGTATATTTTCAATTAAGTTTCTGGTCACATTATAGCACTGAGGTAAGAGCTCTATCTGACCTTTAATAGGATATGGATAACAGAACATCTTTGGCTCACGTTCTCCTGTGGTAGCACAACCTCTCACTTCTGCTAAAAACTTCTCTGGGATTTGTAGACAGCTGAATGTGCTTCTTGCATAAAGGAAGTCTATGCCAGACTCAGTAAAACTGGGTGGACTTCCCCCCACAGCCTCTTGGACCAGTCAGTGCTGAAACAACCTCAGTTTTTCTTGCTTTTATGGCAAACACCAGTGGGACACTGTGAATGACCCTTCATACAAGATAAAATATTTTATTTTGACTGATATTTTCCATATGGCAAGTTGTGCTTCTCCCCATGCGAACCCAAAGGGCTGGACTGTGGGTTGAGGGTGCTGTGACTTTGGGGTGGGAAGGACCACACCACACCTGTGTTCAGGGAGTGGGACACGGGTAGGACTGACAATTAGTGACACAAAATGCTAAGGGATGTTTGTGCTCCCCTCCAGCCCTCATGATTTTGGGGTGGGAAGGGTATATTTGGTATCCAGCCAGAGTTTTGTCAGTAGGAATATCTGAACCAGCTGCTTTTCTTGCTGGTCTTCCACAGTTGGATTAATCTGTTCTTCTTTATATTTTGTCCTTTTCCTTGTAACTTACAGCCTGTGATGCTCCAAAGAATTTTTCTGCATGTATTTTATTCTGGGTAGGGGATTATTTTTTTTCCTTCATTGAGTGTGAAACCTCCAGCTCCCTTTTTTTGTTCCCAAATCAGCCTTTCCCTAATTTAATTCAACAAATCACACAATTGACCTCAGCTGAAAGTCGCCAAAGCGCAAAGGGGACACAGTGAGTTAACTCTGCCAAGGTGACACCTCTGCATTAATTCCTGTTGATGTTTCTGTCTCTGTGGATCAGTGTTCAGGAAACCTCATCTGGCATGTCCACATAAAGTGGGGCTAAAGATCAAGGCAGGAAATTTGTCCCAGATGAGGCAGGGCTTGATGTTTCAGCTGGAGAACTCCACCTGTGGCAGCTCCCGAGTGGCTGAAGAGGGAACAGCTCCGGGATGGGCTCGGGGTTCCTGCCCCGACGTGACTCACACTTGTCCCACACGGGTTTGTCCTTCTGACGAGGCCTTTGTTCAAGGCACTACTGGTTGAACCTGCTGGCAAATGTGCCATATCAAAGGGCTGTGGGGCAATCCCTTCCCCGGGCAGGGTTTGGCTCCAGCAGGGCTTTGGAAGGGCCGAGATCCACAGATAAGGCTCCTGGAGGAGCGTGGTTCCCTGGCAGGCGGATGCAGGGATGCTCCTTGTCCTGGAGCAGCAGAATCCCCGTCACCCTTAGTCAGCAGGACTTGTGTTCCATCACTGTCCAGACTGAAAAGGGATTCATCACCATCATCATCATCATCATCATCATCATCATCATCATCATTATCATCATCATCATCATCATCATCATCATCATCATCATTTGTTCACCTGTCACAACACGGCCTTCAGCTCCACCACTATTTCCAGCCCAGCCCATCCCTTCATCAGCTTCTTCCACAATTATTTCCAGCCTTCCTCCTGTGTCACAGCCTTAGTTCTGGGATGAACTCCCTGCCTTTTCCCACCAGCCTCTGAATCTTTGCGTATTTAGTCTCTCTTAACTAAACATTTCAGCCACAGAACCCAGTTTGCTTCTACACTCATTGGGTTTTGTTCCCATTCTCCTCCCCACCTCCCACTTCCCTCTGTCCTGAGATTGTGGGATGAGGAACAATCCCTTGTTTAACATGCAAAGCATGCAAACATATGCTAAAGAATTATGCAAATATTTTCAATTGCTTTCATTGTCATTTTTATTAGCATTATTTTGGTCTTGCTGTGCAAAGTGTCTGAGTGGAGCTGGGACAGACCATGAATTTCCCGACTCCTGTTCAGAATGGAACATGTGACTGTCTCCTCTGTACGTTCTCCTTTGGAAAATTTTTATTTACAGAAACAGAAGTTGTGGCATTTGAACAGTTTTGTAGCAGCAGCTCCTGCAGCATGCTCAAAATCTTGGTATTTTTTCAATATTCAGGCCATGCCAGTCACATTTCTGACAACTTATAGTAAAGGAAATTATGGTGACACTGGATATGTCTGTGCTGGTAGATCTCCCACCGTGAGTTTGCTGTCCTGGGCTGCCCTGGAGAGGAGAGGGTGGTGGAAGAGAGAGCATTCCTTGTAAAATGTGGTGCACATTGGGAAGAGCCTGCAAAGCCTCGTGCCTGGGAATGGCACCGTGGCTGTGCTGGGAATGGCACCGGGGCTGTGCTGGAAATGGCACCGGGGCCATGGCTGGGAATGGCACGGGGGCTGTGCTGGGAATGGCACTGGGGCTGTGCCTGGGAATGGCACCAGGGCTGTGCCTGGGAATGGCATCGGGGCTGTATCTGGGAATGGCACCGGGGCCGTGCCTGGGAATGGCACCGGGGCTGTGCCTGGGAATGGCATCGGGGCTGTGCCTGGGAATGGCACCGGGGCCATGGCTGGGAATGGCACCGGGGCCGTGCCTGGGAATGGCACCGGGGCTGTGCCCAGAATGGCACCAGGGCTGTGCCTGGGAATGGCACCGGGGCCGTGCCTGGGAATGGCATCGGAGCTGTGCCTGGGAATGGCACCGGGGCCGTGCCTGGGACTGGCATCGGGGCTGTGCCTGGGACTGGCCCCGGGGCTGTGCGCCGAATG
>JAWWEV010000004.1:3031240-3043921 GCA_035583235.1 Hafferia zeledoni | reverse complement strand
CATTTCCAGGGCTGAAGAGCCAGGCCCAGTTTGCACTTCCAGGGCTGAAGAGCCAGGCCCAGTTTGCATTTCCAGGGTGAAGATCCAGGCCCAGTTTGCATTTCCAGGGCTGAAGAGCCAGGCCCAGTTTGCATTTCCAGGCTGAAGAGCCAGGCCCAGTTTGCATTTCCAGCACATTCTACACATGGATTTCTGCTGGGCTGTCACATCTGTGCTCCCAAAATGATGGTTCCCACTGAGATTTACCAGGATGTTGAGACAAAACTTGGATCCATGAGACATTTCTGTGTTGATCTCAATGAGCAGGGAGGGATCTTTATTTCCTTGACAAGGCTGGAAATTGTTCCTTCTGTCTCCTTCCCCTTCACACACGTATTTTCTTTGCTTTATAGAGAGGCCATTTGTCTTTATCTCACCATTCACCTCTCCCTCTGATTGCAGTTAATGGAATTGTCACCTTTATGGACTCGTGCTCCATTTCTCAACCTGTCTGGACTTTGGCCCCCAAAGGTTACCACGAGTAGTGAAGTAATATGATTGAGTCTTTTTAGACAGATTTATGCAAGATTTCTTCTCCAGCAAGTGTCACATCTAGTCTGGTTCTGCAACAGAGAATATTTCAAAGATGCCAGCTGTCAGCTGAACCCACTAAATTGTGCCATGGGGCTGTTTGGAAGGACCCAGCACTGCTGATTTACACCACCTGCAGCTGTAGCCCTGCAGCTTGAAATATGGGCTGTGGTTAATAAGGAAAAAAAGAATGCCCCTGTCTCCCAGAAAGCCCATTTAAAATGGGCTTTTCATCAGTTCCTCTGTAATGAAAAGGCAAAAGGGGGTATTTTAAGTGAACCTGCCCAGAATCGTGGAAAAAGAGGGGGGTATTTTGAAGCAAAACTCCAACTCTAAACAGGAAAAAGTGGTCTTGGGTTCCAGTTAAGACACAAACACCTGCAGGGTATTTCAGCTTTATAGAGATTTGGAAATTACAGAGGATTCCCTGCACATGTACCTGCTCCTCCTGCATTTGATACGAGCACAGATGAATCAATCTTCATTATTCTGCACTAATATAACACCTCTTAACCCTCGGCTTTCAGAATATTTCAAAGCAGCAATGAATTAAGCCTCATGTGGGCTTGGGAATGTGTGATAATCTAAACTTGGATTCTTTTAAAAAAATTTTTAAAAAAGCATTTTCAGGGCTTTGATTTTGGAGGATGGAGATGCTGTAACTTTCTTGGGAACGTCTTTATTTGTCACCCCCTTGGAAAGAAATCATGTGAGCACAAGGGAAGTGAGATTAAGTGGAAAAATGCATTTAGAAAGCTGAAGTTAATGCATTTGTCTGTACTTATTTTTGCTGTTTCTTGGAGCAAAAAGACCTGGATGCATCGAGGTGTTAATGTGGTATAGGTGTAAAAAAGGGCAAAATTGATCCCTGTCTGTAACTAAAAGAGTGCACAGGGAACTGTTATTGCCACTGCACAAGTCTCTAGCAAGCCATCACTTTGAACATTACACATTATGTCAGGCTCTGGTCACTCGTGCTCAGAAAAGATGAATTCTGACTGAAACAAGTGCAGAGAAAGCTTATTAGATAATCCAAAAGTTGCTGTTAGGAAGGCAAATGTAAATGGTTAATATTTATGCTGGTAAAACAGAAGAAGGGATTTAAATGGTGTCTACAAATACAATGTGGGTAAACAAGTATTATTTAGATTAAAAGAAAGTGTCAGCAATGTATGAATATCTGCAGGACAGAAATAAATTTGGTTTTAATGAGCAGAGGAATAGGATTCTGGAACAAAATAGCTGAGAAGGGAGATAGCTGGGAGGGTGAAGAGCCAGAACTCTGAACCAGAGCTCGGCATGTGCATGGAAGGGTTTGTAGGATCTGATTGCCAGAGACAGCAGAAGCACATCAGGTCCAGCTCTCTGGGCCTCATTTTGCTGCTTTTCAGTCAAACAAAAGGATTGTGCATCTCCACAGTCAGGGTGCTTTGGTTTAGATCACTGAGCTGATGGGGAGCAGCTCCTTTGTGTCTCTGAACCCTCTGTGGGCACTGCCCTGGTCAGGGCTGGCCCAGGGGCTGGGCTGGATTGGGTCAGGATGGGCAGTCCCAGCAAAGGGGAATTGGAATCCCATGACAGGAGCGCAAACCTGCTGTGCAGCAAAGCAGAGCACACACTCCCACCCTGCCAGGAGCTGACCTGGAATTACCATCAGGAAGGAGGGATTTAAAAAAAACACCCCTATCTGTTCAAAGCAAAACATTTGTACTGATGCAGGAAACCTCCATGGGGTGTAATGGCCTTTCCTACCCGATCTAGATGCAAGGTATTCCCAATGGAAAACGGGATTTTCACCCAGATTTCAGTGTTGTAGGAGCAGTGTTTTCCACCAGGAAGCCATTCCAATGGAAAATTACTCACTAGTTCTAGTACAAAGTGACCGGCAGAGCCCTCCAAATGATTCAGTGGCCAAGCTGGAATGAGAACCCACAGCTCCTGACCACGAGGCAACACTCATGTTTCCATGAGCAAGGTCGTTCCTGCAGCCCTTCTGCCCTGGCCAGAGTGGGAATACTCTGGAAATGTTGCAAGAGAGCGTTTTTGCTGTGAGATTTCCTGCTGCAGAATATTTGGGGGATAGCAGGAAAAATCCCTGGTGGCTCCCTGGGGCCAGAGGCGTTTGGACACGATGGGAATGTGTGTTGCCATCTGCTCCTCCCTCCGTGGGCTGTGGGCTGATCCCACACCTCGGGACTGTGCAAGTCTCACGGGCTGGGCTTGGTGATCTCAGAGATCTTTCCCAAACTCACGGATTCTGAGATCTCTCTTTTCCATGGGGGCATTTGAGGGGATCCCACCACTCCATCCTCCCTCTGTTTTAACCAAGCCTGAACTAAACTCAGGGTTTATTCCTCCCATTTCCCAGCTTGACAGGTAAAACACTCTGAGTCTCATCAAACTCACGGCTCAGAGCCCTGTTTTAGTTATTTAAGAAGCAATTACACATTTATGGGTCAGGGCGGGGGGGGGGTGTCCTCAGCCCTGACATTCCCTCTTGTTTTATTGAATATTCTATAGGTATATCTTCCATATTTACACATATTTATTCTTGTATACATTTACACATATTTCTTCTATATTGTACATCTTCCCGGCGCTCCCCACGTGCCTCCCAACGCTCCTCTCCCAAATATTTGGGAACAACGAGGCTTGGGAATCCGCGATCCCAACCCGTATCCCAACCCGGGGCGGCCCCGCCGTGTCCGAGTTTTACCCGCGGTCAAACGTGGGAGCGGAGGATGCGCTGCCGCCCGCGATGCTGTCCTGCCTCCTCCCCGCCCCTTTCCTCCCTTCCCCTCCCCTTTCCTCCCCTCCCCTTCCCTTCCCATCCCTCCCCATCCCTCCCCTGCCCTCCCCTCGGCTTCCGGGCAGGGTCACCCGGCGGGTTTCCCGGCACGGCGGGGTTGGGGTCGGGCTGTGCTCGGTGCCAGGGCGGACACGTAAGTGCAGGCGCTCGCCAGCCCAGCGCGGTGCCAGTCCCAGTGCCAGTCCCTGCCGCGGCCCTTGTCCTTATCGCTCTCGGTGACACCCGAGCAGTGCACGCCCCTCGGGGAGGGGACAAGTCCCACTGCTGAGCTGGGCTGAGCTGAGCAGGGCTGAGCTGAGCTGTCGCGTTCAGTGCTGGTGTTTGATGGCCGGCCCCGGGCCCCGCACGGTCTGAGCGCTGTGAGCGAGGGGGGCACAGGGTGCATGTCCTCCTCTGCCTACCCTGCATCTCACGGTGTCAGGGAACCCATCCGAGACTTCCCAGGGATGGGGTGGGCACACACACACACATCCTGCCACTGCCAGGGGAGCCGTCTGAGGCTGTCCAGGGCTGTGGTGGGCACACGAATCTTCCCAGTGCCAGGGAACCCATCCGAGGCTTCCCAGGGATGGGATGGGCACACACATCCTACCAGTGCCAGGGGAGACATTGGAAGCTGGGGGAGCCATCTGAGGCTTCCCAGGGGTGGGGTGGGCATGCACATCCTTCCAAGTGCCATGGGAGGCACTTAGGGCTTCCCAGAGCTGGGCTGGGGTGGACACACATCCTCCCAGTGCCAGGGGAGGCATTTAGGGCTTCCCAGGGCACACCCCCCCTCCCAGTGCCTCCTCCCACGGTGCTGGGTCTGCATTTCCCTACCACCTTCACTCAGATGGCAGCGCTGCAGTGCCCTGGTGGTGTCCTGGCGTGGGCAGGTGGGACACCCACATCGCTCACACACCAGCCTTGTCCTCCACATGCCCGAGAGATCTCCATAAATGCCATTTCCAGTCTCATATCCCTGGCACAGGTGTTGCTGGCACTGCTGTCCTGCTCCCAGCACTGCCTGCTCTGTCCTGGTGTGGCTGCTCTTCCTCACCCCTTGGCAGCCCCATATCTTCCCCATGGCACTTGTTCCTGCATTCCCATACCAGCTGGCACAGAGCCCATGCCAGGAACCTGCTGGAATTCCCTCGTGCTTGGCTCCATCCTTCCCATCAGGGCAGTGTTCCCGTCCAGGGCTCTGCTCTGGCCTTGCAGGTCCCTGCTCTGATGAAGAGCCTGGGATTTGTTGGGAAGTTTAATAAATTCCTCTTGTACAGTTAGGAAACAAATTCCAGGGAAGGAGAGGAGAGGGCTTGGCCATCTCTGAGGTTTTTAGGAAGTGATAAGCAACCACATTGCTGTGAGGGTGGTCTTGTCTTTTTTAATCCTCATATATTCCCTCATTCTGCAAGACCATTTGCTTAATTAACTTTTTTCTAAATGTACTTAAATACATTAGAAAACCATTGAAATTTTAAAGGGTCCGTAATGTTGATGGCTCCCTTTCCTTCAGGGATGTGTATGAGCATGTAGTAAAAAGAAAATTCACTTTTTTATGCTGGTCTGGGATAGGAGGGTGAAGGAGGAATACAAGGGGAAGTGGGTGCTTGTAAGGACAGCTGTTCCCAGCTCTAAGAATCATGGCAGAAATAAATTTATGGTGTCTGAGGAGACTAAACAAACTAGTTCTATGCTGGGAGGTTTTCATGTGAATTCTCAGCCACTTCTGTTGCTCCATTCTGTGTTTCTCAGCTTAATTACCATTTTAAAATGTTGATTCTTTTGGAAAGATCCTCTTCCCAAATAAGGGCTCTTACCCATTTTGTTTCTGATACTACTTCAATAAGGCTGTTTTCTCTCTTTCCATAAGTCATCCTTCTTTCAAACATCCCTTTGATTCTGTTAGAGGTTGATTGTTTCCTGGGAACTTGGAGAGTTACAGGAAGGGATTAGAGCAGCTCTCCCACGTGTTCCTGGTTTGTATCTTGGGCTTCTCTGGTGACTCAGCATTGGCATTTTTCCCTGGTACCTGCCCCTGGAAGAGCCTGATGTGCAACATCAGCAGAGGTGGCACAGCCTTGATAGAATGAGCTTCATTTCAGAGGTGCCTTGAGCTGCATTTCCCTGTGTGGAGGGGAAGGACTGGTCACAGAGTGGGAAAATGTGTGCCCTCCAGCTGTTGGAGGCCAGCAAGCTTTGCAGCTCTGGATTCTGAGCTGTTGGGGGAAGTCACTGAAGGGAATTCACAGAGGGGTGTGGGCCTGACACCCTTTCAGGCTTTGCTTCGGGGGAGTTTGGAGTTAATTGGCTGGTGGGATCATTAGGAGGGCAGATTTTGCCTTGGTGAAACCAAACCAACCAACCTGCCCAGCTGTGTGTGGGAAGGAGGAGAACTCAGTGCTCGAGAGGGCCACATGGGATTCTCCTTTTCCTGTGAAAAAGAAGGGCATGTAGACGTGTTACACGTGTATGGTCTGTTTAAATAACAGATTTTTCTGCAGAATTACTGTTTCTTTTAACCTCAGCTAATATGCAACCTCAATTCCTCTTAAGTAGTTATGACAGGAACTTCAGGGCTGGTGTTTTTGGAATTGCAGCCCAAATAAATGTTTAATTTTAAACTGATGGATTACTTGGGGCTTTCACTCTTCCCAGGCTTTTGCTATGCAAGAGTGAACAAAGACTGTACAATAAACTGTGGATTCAGCTTATGGACACATGTTTGCTCCTGGGCTGAGCATCTTGGAAGAAGTGGTTTTGCAGCATGTCTTTAAAAATTTATTTCACTGTTGCATCCACTGCTGGCCTAAGTGCTCCAGTATCTGCCAGGAGTAATTATAGGCAGTTGGTTCAGATGTTGCTTAAAAGTGTAAGCCTTGATGGGAAATGCAGTGGATTTCTGCCAGAATGCTAATTTTGATGTTTTGTCATTTCATAAAGCTGTGAACTCAGAACAAATTATTTTTATACTGATCTGCTGGTACGTAATCCCAGGGCCAGTGCCAGATCCAGCCATGATGTAGCACTGGAATCAAGGATGGGATTAAAGTTGGAATATTAGCAGCAACCTGAGTGAGCTAATTCACTGTCCACAGCAGCAGAATGCCTGGTTTGCCCAGAATTCCATGTCATCCTGCACGAAAGCTCCTGGTGCTGAGGCTGATTTGCTCCAGGAATGCACCTTAAAGCTGTTACATGAACTGTAATTGTGCCTTTTCAATTGCATCTACTCCCATGTTGTATTTTATAACTTAAACAGATATTTGGAAATTAACATTATTGTGCTAGGGCTGTGTTTGTTTTATGCTTTTTTTTTCTGGCATTTTTTTTTAGTGGTTTGGGGGGTTTTATTTGTTTCTCTATTTCTGTTACAGCATAAAAGGGAATGAAAAATATAAAGAAGTCACAGTACAGGGACCTGTCTCAATTTTACAGGCAAAGAACAGAGATTGTTCCTTCTTGTTATCTCTTTTCCATCATGGGGTAGGTTGAAGTGATAGAGACACAGAGATAGGAAGGATCTTCCTCAGCATTAGATGAATAAGCTGGTGGATCCCAACACTTGGACCCAGCATCGAAACACTTGGATCCATCAGTCATTTGGGAGCCTGTTACCTCCTTTCAACTAGTCATGAAGCTGCTACAGCCAGAATTTATGTAATAATCAGAGGGCATTTTCCCCCCTCAGTCAATGTAAACAAGACAGTGTCTCCTTTTAGAGCCCCAGACATCCTGCAGTGTCACTGGGGACGTGTCTGTGCCAGGGCATTGGCACAGCCCCTGGGGCAGCAGGGCCAGGGCAGGGGATGGGTCTGAAGGGCTTGGAGTGCATGGATTGCATCCACTGCCCTCGCCAGGGTGTGCAGGGGAAAGGGTGCTCCATACCCCCCTTATTCCTTGGGGTTTGCTGTGGGAGAAACTGTTTCCTGCTCAGCATTTCCTTGGCAAGTTGTAGGTTGTGGCAAGCAGAGAATCCTGGGGGTGTGTGGGGGCCCCTGTGTTGCTCAGGAGGATCAGGAGGCTGAGCCTGAGCTCCAGCCCCACCTGGGAGTGTCCCACTGATGGTGCAGGATCAGGCACGGCCCATTCCCTGAAGGGCTCCAGAGACAGCAGCTGGAGCTGTTGGGTTTGCCCCGTGCCCTCTCACCTGGTGTTGTGTGTTCTGTTCCTGTGGCCTCTGCTGAGCCTTCCCTTTGCTGAGGGCTCCTGTGTTTGGTGTTTCCTGCTGTTCCAGGGCTGGAGCAGAGGGAGCTGAGCGTGTTCCCTTCGTGTGGCAGGTACAGGATGGGAGGACTTGGGGTGTGCTCAGCAGGAGCCTGTCCCAGGATCCACTTCCAAGGAAATCCAGGCTGAGCAGCAGCCCCAGGTCTTCCCCAAGCAGCTCTGGAGGAGCTCCTGGATCCCTCTGTTTTGAGGGCAGTGTTCTGGAGCTGCCTGAAGCTGGAAATCCCAGCCCTCCCATGGCACCTGCAGGGCAGCACCTCCCAGTGACACCAGCACAGGGTTTTTGAGCAATATCTTCACTCCAGGGTGGTTTTGGAATAGTTTTTTCCTGCTTGTCAGTACCTACAACTGCACTGTTTTGTAGTCCCTGTTATTGCCACATCCATGAACAGTCAGAAGGCAGAAAATTGCTTTGAGACTTACCTGAGCATGTTGAGATTCTGAGTTCAGCTTATCCCCCGTGGTCTGTGCAGCCCTCTGGGATGACTCAGAATGCCCTGGAATGGTGACTGCCCAGAGAAGGCAAACACAGGGCAGTTGCTGAGTGTCTCCTGTGGCTCAGGAGCTCAGACACATCACACAAAACGAGCAGGTGGCTGCTCAGAGCAGACCAAAGGGCTTTTCCTTGCATTGTTTACACAGAACTTTACAACCCATTACCACAGGGGTTCGCAGTTACAAAAGTTTCCCTGGATTCAGAAAGAACACAAACAAATTCAGAGAGGGGGGAAAAAAGCCTTCAAGGTCTGCTAATCCTAAAGATAAAATTTCTGGCTCAGGAAGTGCCTCTACTATAGATAGCAGGAGGAAGAAGGTGGCCTGGGGAAGTGGTGCTGGATGAAAAGGGCAGGCAGATGCTTTTCTTAGGGCAGCATCCTGGGCTAATTGGACCTTTCATCTGACCAGCACAGCCCTGCTCTGCTCTTTAATCAGGGGCCAGAAGCCACTGCTCCTGTTTGATCCTGGGCTGTGGCTGCTCTGGGAGCTGAGGGCAGGAACTGAAGGAAAGCATCATTTTTCTGTCCAGTGCAAATCTCCTCTGGAGTAGAATGTAGAGAAAAACAACTGTTGTTTTAAGAGCTTGATATTTATTGACACTGGTCATGTGACATTTTTCTGCTGTTCCTGAGAGGGCAGTAGACGCTGAAAAGAAACATTTTTGATCTAATTTCTTTGAATAATTTGCTTAGTCTTTTCCATTTCTTCACCAATTAACCAGGATAAACTGGGGTATGTTTTGCTTGGTATCACAGCAGGTGGAAGTAGTTTAGGCTGGAAATATTTAAAATGCAAGAGAGAATTAAAGGGCAGAAGGCAGTGGTGAAGTAATGGCTTTGTCTTGGACACTGAGGGTGAGAGGGGGAAAAAAGGATATGGAGAGACATTACAGAGAATTAGTGCACAGTGAATTATTTATGGGGAGAAAAGGAGATACTACAAAATAGCAGAATATTTTCAGTCCTGCCTGTGTTGGGATTTATTGAGACTACATTGCAATGTTAGAGGGACCATTAGGAAGGTTTTGGTGGAACCATCTCTGTATTATGGGATGGGAGACGGGGTTGGATCCCACCACTAAAATGGGGTCTCTTCTGCTGCTTGAAGCTGTTTGTCCTTGTTGTGAGATGTGGGAAAGCTCCACAGAACCTCCCAGGGAATAGATAAAAGAATCCAGAGGTGTTTGGGGCCTCCTTTCTCCAGCTCTGTGGTAATTTATTCCAGTTTTGTTGTTAACACAGTCCTCAGGCAGAGATCCTGTCTCTGCTTTGGGAAGGGGAAAGGGGAGTTGGGGTGGGATTTTGTTGCTTGTTTTGTAGCTGGAAAATGACTGAGTGTTGATAGTTACAGCACAGTCCCCTGGGCATTGAAGGGTGTTTTCTATCTTGGTACTGCCCTTCACCACAGCCTCAGAATTCCCCATCTGCTCCTGCTCTCCCACACAGACTTGTGCCTTCCTTTTTTCCAATTCAAACAGGAATTACAGACCCTGGAAGAGGAGAGCTCACTGTTTTCAAGGAGATGTGGCCACTCTTGTGCTGCTTTACTGGAACTCTGCAAAGCCAACAAAGTGCTGGATTTCTCCAAAATCGTTCTTTCACTTTTTTTCTCCTGCCTACACTTGAAAAGCAGCTTTTATTGAACATATTTAGATTTTTTCACACGAAGATTAGGAAGCCTCATTTGTGCCTGTTAATCTTTTTCTTGGTAATCCATAGAAAAGCACTACCCAAAACATTGTTTATCCCCAATCTCTTGAGTCCAAAGATCAAAGTTCAGACCTGCCAGTCCTTCCCAACTCCTGGTGTTTCAGGTGCCACCAAATCCAGACTTGCTGCTGCCACAAAACTTCAGCTGAGCCTCAGGTGGGAGGGCAGGTAACAAAGGTACGTCCTCAACAACCACAGAGTCTGATGGTTGTAATGAAAGTCCTCTGGTTACTTACTCATTCCTTTTAAATTAAAGTAAATAATGTTAAGGATTTTCTTTTTTTTTTTCTTTTAAAAAGAAATATTTTTGCAACCGAGTTTTACCCCTCCTTTTTTATTTTTCATTGCCTATGTGGGAAAACTAACACGTTTGTCTAAGGATAAACTGGGAAGTCTGTGGTTTCCAGCACGCACATTTTCAATAATATTTGTACAGACTATTATTTAATGGGCCATATAAATATTTATCATAGGCTGTAGCCTTTTGATCATAAATGCTTGTTTGAAAAGCCATTCTGTCCCTGCTGTGATTTGCAGAGAAAGAGGCCATTGCTGCTTTAGTGCTTGGAGGGAATTTTGGCTTCTTGTCCTGACTTAGCAGTTACAGCCATGGATTAACACAGCCAAGCTGGACATGGCTTTTAATTTTAGGGCTTTTTTCATTTTAGGGCTTTTTTAATTTTAGGGCTTTTTTTTCTCTGTCTCACTCCTTCTGTTTGCAAGTTCAATTATTAAGTTGTAAATATGAGGCCCTAATTCTGCAATGGACTGACAGGGCTGGACTGAAGTTCTTTCTTGAAGGTCTTTTTTCTTGGTGCAAGGAGCTTTCTGAGTTAGACACTTCAAGGGATAGAAGGTTCTATTTCCACTGCTTTCCACCACTTGGAAGTCCATAAAAATCCACCATTCCTGCATCAAATATTTTGGTGTTGGGAATGTTGCACGTGAAGAATGGACCTGTTTATTCTTTTAGGATGTTTTATTTCAGTCCTTTTTCTGGGTTGCTGTTTTGCCTGCAGAAGCTGCATGGTAGGAATCCAGCAGATACAAACCCCAAACCCATTTTTATTTAAGTTTCCTTTGCATGTGACAATGAATATGTCTGTATTCCAAAGCAAGAAATCCGTGCTGGCACCTCTGAAATACATTAAAGAGATTCCTCATTTCTGCTTTGGAGCTTCCCTTTGTACCAAAGGAATCTTCTGGAAGCCAATCAGAATGGCAACATTCCTCTTTAAAATTCTTATAGAGGTACTTTGGTTAAATATTTCCCCCCAGCTCTTTGGTTCTCAGGACACACGTTTGGGCAGTAGTTGGTGACATTTGTGACAGTGCTTTTTGTGGCTGTGGTTGATAAGTAGATGGCATTGGCATTCCAGAAAAACCCTTGGCATCAGCTGATGTTTTTGCAAGCAGATCAGATCCTGTTGCGGAGCTGCTTTCCTTCAAACACCCTCAGGAAAAAGAATTAATATTTACTTTTACCTTTTTCTCATAAGATATTGTGGTATTCGTGAATCCAGAGGAGCTTTACTCAGAAAAAGACCAGTGAGAAAAGGTTTGTGGTTCTGGTTTTGGCCTCTGTCACTTAACCCATTGCTGTGTGTGCTGATTTGGACATGTGAGCACAGAAACAATTCCTGCTTCCTGCCCAGCCACTCACAGGCACATCCTGACTGCTTAGTAAGGAAAAAAAAGAAAGAAAGTAAACATTACATGGGCAGATTGGGTTCCAGGTTTCAAATGTTTGTGGGAAGAATCCAATGCAAAGCCATAATTTGAAGTGCTGAGTAGGAGGTACTGTGAGCTTAATTCTTGAACATCTGTTAGGCTTGTTCTCCAAGTAGCAAAAACACGTTAATGAGCTGAAATCAAGGCTGCCATACAAGGAAGAGAAATTTGGAGTAATGTTGTGTGTGTGAGCAGGAGGCAGGATGTAAAATACTCCTTTTGCTATTTGTGTTTTGTGAGAAGCAAGGAAGAAAGATTTGCCTGCATTCAGGGAAGAAAAAAAAAAAAGAGTCTGGTTTGCAGCTTGTGGTTTATTCTCAACTTTTTATGAGTCAGCAGCTGAAGGCAGTGCCGAAATAGGGGAAAACCAGGGAAATTCGTGAGATAGCATCAGGAACAGCCTTGTGCAATGTCTTTGTAGTAAAACTGCTCCCAGGGAACCAGCAGCACCTGCAGCCAGCCTGGGGAGCTCTGAGGAGAGGGAGGGCAGGATTAAGGAGTGAACAAACATCATCTGTTCATAAGGATGTCTTTAAAAAAAGTATATAAAAAAATCTAATCCTATTCCTATTCCTATTCCTATTCCTATTTCTATTCCTATTCTATCTTAAAACTGCTTTTCCAGCCAAGGGCTGAGGGGGAGATGCCAAGTGTGTCCCCCCAGGTGACAGTGCAGAGTTAGTCACCAACATCCCCTCTGTGACAGGACAGCAGCTTTTGTTGGTCTGACCAGGTCACAGAGCCAGGCCAGGGAAATAAAGGCAGTTTTCCTGCCAATATTCCTCAGTGTTACACTCATGGCACACCATTTTTAGCTGATTGCTCATCCTTGACCACATGACCTCCCTTAAGGAGATCAGTGTGTGCAGCACGTCCAGCAGCACCTCAGTGACTGCAGCTTGGAGCTCTCTGTAGTTCCTGACATCATTAGAACCTGGTGGTCCATCCCCCTGTCCCTGGTGCCCCTGCTGTGGTGTGGGCAGGATGCAGCCCACACCTCCTTGGGCTGTGTTGGGAGTTCAGTGATGGGCACAACTCCCTCATGCAAAGAACTGGACCCAGCAGTGAGGTCTAAGCAGGAATCACAGAATCATAGAATGGATTGGGTTGGAAAAGACCTCCGAGATCATCAAGTCCAACCCTTGGTCCAACTCC
>JAWWEV010000004.1:3014360-3029470 GCA_035583235.1 Hafferia zeledoni | reverse complement strand
AGTGCCATGATCTGGTAAAGGGACTGGAGTTGGACCAAGGGTTGGACTTGATGATCTCAGAGGTCTTTTCCAACACAATCCATTCTATGAAAATTCTCTGAAACAACACCTGTGACCCTCCTTGTGAGGGGATCCAGTATTGTAAGACCAAAATAAATGATAAAATGTTTGTGGGTAATATAAAGCACAGAACCAGATAGAAATAACTCTTACAGTCGGGGACGATTTGAACCCTCTGATGCAGGATCTGCCTGTCCCTGCTGGTGCTAAAGGTGAATCCATGACCTTGCCTGGCAGTGCTCACAGAGGCCATTCCATCTTCCCCATCCATTCCTGGCCTGCTCCATGTTCCAGGGTTGGCTTTTGAAATATTCATGGCATGCCTGGTAATTTGCAGATGGACAGTTTGCCCATTGTCCTGTTATTGATCAGCCTTTTCAAACATTAATGAGCTTGGCTGTGCAGAAATGCCCTGAGAGGGAGGAGAGGAGGGGAGGGGGAAGGAAGGGAAGGGAAGGGAGGGACTGACAGGAGTGACAGGGAAGAGCAGCTTGTTGTTAAAGCAGAGCAAGTCTTACTCTATGTTTGTTTGATTTTTCTCTGTGTGAGTCGCTTTGTTCTTGCTCTGAACCTCTTCAAATGCAATCTCTTACAAGTGAGCAATAAAATAGTCTCTGAAACTGTGGCTTTTCAGAGCCAGTAAGAGACTGGCACTGCAGCAAGTCTAGTGAAAGTCTTTCCTTATAGTACTAATTAAAATAATGATATTTTTATTGTTGCTGAGAAGTGGCAATTTATTACTCTGTTACATTTTAGGTGTCTTGCAACCTCATTTGGCACTTAATCCACGTGGGTGTTGTGTTTTTCTTTCCAGTGCTGCTGGAAGTCATGAAATTCAGGCATTTTGGGGCAGTGAGTTTGGGTTTTTTTTGTTTGAAAATCCTCCAAAGCAGTGTGCTATCCAAACCCTTGGTAACAGAGACAAGGTGTGCCCGGAGAGGGGCTATCACTGCTGTGGGGTTTGACCAGCTTTGGTTTTGGGACCCTTCAGCAGTGGAAGGCCAAAAGCTGTGGCTCAGTGTTCCCAAAGCAGTTCCAGAGGGTTGTTGGTTCCACAGGTGGGAACTGAGTGAAGTCACTGGTGGCAACACTTGGCCCTGTGTCCATGTTTCACATGCAGCTCAGCTCTAAGCTTTAGAAAACTGGGAAAATGAACATTTCTGGTTTTCTGCCACCTTTGTTTTCTGATGTTTTTGTGCTTCCTGCCTCACCCAGGACCGTGGATAGTAAAAAGCTGTTCAAGAGCTCAGAGTTCAGTTTTGAAACCCAAAGAATTGTTGGGAATTTGATATTATTTTCCATTAGAAGTGTTGAAGAATACTGAATTTAAAAATGTGGAGAGTTTGAGCTTGCATTTTTAACTTGTAGCACATTTTCTCTATTAGTTTGGGTGGTCCCTGAGTCTGAGCTGTTACCCAGGTGTGTTTTGTGTCCTTTCAGGAGGTTGTCTCTGGAATTGATCCTGGCCTGATCCGAGGGATTGGCTTTGATGCCACATGTTCCCTGGTTGTTCTGGATAAACAGTCCCAGCCTTTGGCAGTGAACTGTGAAGGTAGGACTGCCCACAAAAAATGCTCTTTTTACTGCTTTAATTCCACTGGAGAATTAATTTTGGGGTGACAATTGCTTGCTCTTTGTCTAAATGTTTGGCATCCTAAGATCAAATTCATTCATCTGGGCTCAGAGAAATTGCTTCTTAGGGAAATCTGGGCTCATTTTTCTTTCCTGCATGGTTTCTCCTGATCATGGCTTTTATGTGTGTATAAATGCCCCTCCACATTGGCTAAAGGAATGCTAAAAATGTCAGTGTAGTCCAACTGCTCGCTCTGTCCTGGGGCTGCAGGCAAGAGGTGCAGTTGGGTATTTTATCACACTGCTGCTCTGTCTTTGTCTGGGACACTGATAAACTCCAGAAACTGCCTCTGACCTTCTCCTAAAAATCTGGTGGGGTTTTTTATTAGTTTTTGAGTTGATGATTCAGAAGACTCAGAGCCTTTGATGCACTTTTTCCCCCAGTGAACCCCATTTAAGATGAGGTTTGTGCTTAATCAGTAGTTCCAGGGACAATACTCACAATTCTGAGTGTGTTCCCTTTCTATTCTCAGATGTGTTTGTCATCCCCTTACCCTTCTCAAAAGACCAGCTTTGCCCCCAAAACATCCTTCTCTACATTTAAATGAGATTATTTATTTTTCAGTTTGGGAGTCTCTTACAATCTCTTCAATGCCTAATGATGTCTGGGGCTATTTTGGTCTATTGAGTCAAATTCAGTTCTTAATTTTTATGCTCTGATATCCCCATGAACCTTTGAATTTACACAGTGATGGTGTTAAACAAGAAGACAAGAATTCACTGAATACTCTCATGCCATTGAAAGTCACTCACTTCAGGCACTTTCACAGTTGGGAGTTGTATTTCAATCAGTTTTGGAGACACTGATGTGCCTCACACTCGTGCCTCGTGTTGGGCTGTGTGTTCAGGGTGGTGCAGGAGTGGCTGTGCAGAGTATTTGGCCTGAGGGGACTCTGCACTGTCACCTGGATCTCTGTTCCACCTGCCTGGCAGGTCCTCTGTAGGTTAATTTTGGTGAAATTCTCTTTGCTCCTTGTTCTTGTCATGCAGACTTGCCAGCTGCTTTTTCCTTGCACATCCAAAGTACAAGCATTTCATCACATTATCCCCCCTGAAACTGTATTTCTGAAGGGGATTAGGGCAGTCCTCCCCACCACCAGAAGAGCAAAAAGGATCCCTGTAGCTCTCTGGCTGGCTGACTAGCTGGGTTCATTTCAATTTTCAGCATAATTGTTCAGATTGTGTCACACCTTTAGTCCTTGGTCACCGAAATGCTTCTGAATTTTTGTAACTAAATATGTGAACTTTGTCAAGAAGTTTGAGTTCTTTGGTTGAAGTGCATCTGTGAGGGCACAGTGTGTCAAAGCTCTTGGGTGCTCACAAGCCTGAGTGGTTCCCCACCATTCTCACTGCTCAGCATGTCTTAAAGTTGGCTCAGGTTTTATTTCCACATACCTGGTGTGGATTATTAAACAGAATTGGAGTTTTCCATGCACGAGTGTGAAGCAGCTCAGAGCAACTCCCAGTACTGAGGTGGGGTTGAAATAATCTCTTTTTCCCCTTTTTTGTTCCCCCCAGGACAGAACCACAGGAATGTCATGATGTGGATGGACCACCGTGCAGGGAGGCAGGTGGAGCACATCAATGCAACCCAGCACAGGGTGCTCAGCTCCGTGGGGGGAGCCATGTCTGTGGAAATGCAGCCCCCCAAACTGCTGTGGATAAAGGAGGTGAGTCCATCTCCCACTGTGGGGCATTTTTACCAGGGATTAATGCCCTTCTTTGACTTCTGAGAATGAGCTTTGTGAACTCCAAGGTGTGCAAAGTAAGGCCGAGCTTAAGTTGGGATTGAAACATTTTGAGGTTCTTTTTTCCTCTCAGTTGCATAGAAATATATTTGATTTAATTGAAATGGAGTGTTTCCTGATAGAGCAGGCAGTGCATCCCACAGGGAGGGGATGAGATGGCTGTGGCTGTTGGCAGGAGAGCTCTCAGATCCAGCTTCAGTTCTGTCTCACCAGTAGGAGATGAACCCCCTGCAGAGGGAGGTGCCCTGTTCATTCTGTGCAGCGCCACCTCTGCCTCCTGGGTTTGAATGCTGAGTGTTACAGATGACACGTGGCCTCTCAATAACAACTGTCAGATAAAAGGAGAGACACTTGCCACTTGAGTTTTGTATAACCTCCTCCAGCCTGGCTCTTCCCTTTGGCCTCAGTGATTCTTGCTGTCATTTTAACAAAGCCCAAAGGTATTTGCTGCCAGGTTCAAGTATTCAAAGTCTCCTGGCCTTGCAAATATGAGATATCATATCATAACAAGGTGCAGAGTGGGGAGAGTCAAAGGAATTAACTGGTAGAAGCAGGTACTGACAGATTAATGATAATGAGTGTTGATAATAAAACAGGAATATCCATCTCCTATTTCTTCCCTTCTTGAGTTGTGGGCATCAAACATCAGTCATTTTATAGTGATAAAATGTAAGCTATAAAAACCTTCAACAAACCCATTGAGTTGAAAAATGTTGATATTGCAATGTTTGGGATATCAGCCCCTGCCTGACCAGGACAGGCCAGATTTTGGGGTGCCCAGTGTGCCCACCCAGGGCTGTGAGTGCCTGCTGTGACCTCCCAGCCCTCTGACACAACTGCTGTGCTTTAAAGGGCAGGGCATTGCAGGGCTGGTCCCCTCCAAGGGCAGGACACAGAATTCACCTGAGCCTGGGGCAGGGCTGGCCTGGCAGAAGGTGTTACAGCACAGAACTTGCTCAGATGTCCCTTTTCAGCTCCTGACACACCAGCTAAGGAGATTATTATCCTTAGGAGAGGGTTTTTCCTCTCTGAGCTGCTCATGAGACAGTTCCTGCTGAGTCCTGAGTGGGCTGGGAATGACTCACCACTAAACTGCTTATGCTGGTCCTGCTTAACTTGGGCACCTCAGCAGCATCTGCAGCAGCACCTGAGCTGGGGACAGGAGCAGCTGGCTGGGGTTGGGTGGAATCAGCTGAGATTTGGGCGTGTCGTGTTAAACTCCTGAGCTTTGAAGAGGCACAGGATGGAGAGTGGTTGCTGCTTCTGTACTTGTTGCAAAGTAGGAGGGTGAAAGGAACTGTATGAGGAGGGAAGGTTTGTTTTCAGTGCCAGTGCCAGCAGTGGACCTGTGGATTATTAACACCAGGGCTGTCAGCAGAGGGTCCTGGTGGGCCCTGGCAGCTCAAATTCAGCCTTGTGTAGTGCAAGTGTCCCCACTTTGTGCCAAGGAAGAAAAATGTTAGAGTAGTTTGGAGTGTCAGGCTCTCCACGTGAGAGTTACACCAGAGTTTACACGTAAGTTGTTGCTCAGTGGACTGTCTTGAACTGGTCTACAGATATAAATTAATGAAGTTTCTTCACATTCTTTGTTATCAGCGTTTTGTAGATGAATAAACTGTGACACAGGTATGAAAAGTATGCAGGAAAACAGCTTATAGAATGGTACTTAATGTGTCCTTCCTGTTTTTTGAGCTGTATCATCATCATTCTCTGTGTTCAGTGTATTCCCCTCCTGCTAACACTGCACAGTTCACAGAGATGTGGCACAGGAGACTTTGCTCTAACACACCACAAGGAAAAAACACTGTTCTGATTGCAGGATTGTTTCTTGAGCTGGTGATAATGCACAGGCTGGCAGAAAGGAAGTTCAGTTTTCAGATCCCTTGGGAGAGTTGCAAGATTAACAGGTAGAAAGAAACAGATTTGTTTTATTTTGTCCTTTTCAACTGAGGCTCTTGGAGGGCTTTGAAAAGTGAAAACTGGAATTCCCATTTTGCTTTTACTTCTAACTGCAAGTGGTGCAGCACAATCTGACTTGGGGCAGACCAGGAATCTGTTTGACTCATTTTTGGTCTGATTAGTAGTAGATTTTTTTCTGTGTATATTTAGCTGACTTTTCTGAACCCAACTTTTACCCCAGCTGTGTAATGAGTTCCACTGTTTCGTGTACTTTGTGTGAACAGGTATCTTCTTTTCTCAAACAAGCTCCCAAAATCTCATTTGACTTTCCCTTCCTGCAGTGTGTGAGATGGTGACCTGTGTAATTCCCCAGACATCTCCATGCCATGGACCACAGGGATGTTCTTTTCTCTTTTCCTCCCTCCTCCTTTTTACTCCTTCTCCCTCCCATATCCCTCCCAGTATCCCAGGAGGTTCAGGCAGTCAGTGGGTTGGGCACATTGACTGACCAAGATCAAAACTGGCTACACCAGGTTGTGTCCAGAAGCTGCTTTGGCCTTTGTCCCTCTGGTTGGTGTCCCCTTTCTGGAAAGCCTTTGATGGGAAGCTGGACATGGCACAACAGGCACAACACATGGATGTTTACAGAGAAAACAAAGCAGAGCAAACCCATGGCCAGGCACTTTGCACAGTCATGCCCCAGGTCAGCAGAAACACCCTCATATATGGAGAGTCACTGTGGGCTCTTGCTTTGAATTCCCTGGACCTCATTTTGAACTCCCCAGGAATTTCTTGTTTCTGCCATGAAATGTTGGGGCTGTTTTCCCTCTTTGCCTGGATTGGTGCTGTGCACTGCTCTGGGCTTTGCAGAGGTGGAAAAGAGCTGCCTTATGTCTGAAGTGAAATAGTAAAGATAAAATAACCTGGTACTAATAATTATGAACAATTTATAAATCCATTGAATTAACCAGCAGAGTCAACTTTTGTGTCATTGGCAAGATGTTAAATTCTTGTTTTTTAGTCAAACCCCATGTATTTGTAACAATGAACAGCATCTAATTAGAATCTTAAGATTAGTCCCAGTGAAATATGTTCCTTTCAGTGGATCCTCAGTTCTCTGGAACTCTTAGAACTGTTTTCTTGAGCTGAAAAGTTTATTTAGGCTGGCATACATATAAATGTTTGCTTTGGAGTTTATTACCCAACCAATTAATATTCAAGCTTGCCCTTGGCTTTTCCATGTCCCACAGTTTGTGGATTCAGCCACAGGACAGCACAGTCCTGCTAATACAACATCAGTTGCACCAAAGTGACTGTAAACTCAATTGGTTTGTTCAGAGTCATTAGTGGGACTAATGATTTAGGAGGTTAATTCAATGCACTTTTGGAAGTCAGTTGTTAAAGGTACTGATGCTGAATGACCATTTGGACTGTTGTGCCAACTGTGTGTGCATTGTCACCAAAGCCTCCCTTTCCCTTTCCTGGCTCTAGAAGGCCACACTGGGAGATTCTGTTGTCTCCTATTTCCCCCTGGGTTCTCCTTCCCAAGTGCAGCATCCCAAACCTTGCCCTGTGTGAGGAGGGGTCTGACAGGGCTCAGCTCAGCAGCACTGGGAAGTTGTGACCCATTAGGGTATCTCTCAAAGGAGGCGAATTTCTGTTGCTTGAAGAATTTGCCTCCAAGCAATTAAAAGATTTCTGAAGAAAATGAAGTTTTACTCTCAATTGGTTGCAGGAGTGAGAGGGAGGAAAATGGAGAAAGGATTAAGGTGACCTACAGGAAAGTTGGAGAGGGGCTTTGACAAGGGCAAAGTGACAGGACAAGGGCAATGGCTTCAAACTGACAGAGGGCAGGGTTAGAATGGAGATTAGGAAAAAAATCCTTCCCTGTGAGGGTGGGCAGGCCCTGGCACGGTAGCCCAGAGAAGCTGTGGCTGCCCCATCCCTGGGAGTGTCCAAGGCCAGGTTGGAACAACCTGGGATAGTGGAAGAGGCAGAAGGTGGGACAGGATGGGCTTTAAGGCCCTTCCAAGCCAAAGTGTTCTTTAATTCTCTGGTGCCCTGACTGTGCTTTCCCATGTCCCTGATGGTGTTCCCAGAGCTGAGGTGGGGCATGGCCTCCCTCCTGTCACCAGTCAGGTGGCACCTCTGTGACAGAACCAGGTCCTGGTCCTTGTCTCTTGGGACTTCTTGTTATGCTTGACTTGCATTTATTTGAGGAAGGATTTACTCTCATTTGCTTCTTTTTGGCTTTCATTTCCATGCAATGCATTCTCTTTAACTTTTCCTCCTCTTCCACATCACAGAGATTTAACCAGAGACTTCAGATGTGTTCTGTTCTTAAAGCTCTTCATCTCTGTTCCATTTTGCTTTGTAATAAGAAATTAAGCTTTGAAGGCCACAATGGGCTCTTTGAGACCTTTTGTTTGGTTTGCAATTCCTTAGTTTGATCAGTGCTGAATCATTTCACCCTCTGACACCTGGTGGTTAATCTGCATGGCATTAGTTGGGTGCTCTGGCTGTCTGATTGCAGGTGGGTGTTCTGTGGCCAGGCCAGCCCTGCAGGGGGGGGTTTGCCTGTCAGGCACAGCTGTTGGCAATCAATGATCAGTGGGGCACTCAGGGCAAAGTGGGCACACCTGGGGCCCTCTGAGGAGGAGCTTTTTCTGCTTCTGTGGACTGTGGGTGGTGAGAGGGAGTTCAGTGTTAAATCTGTAGTATAAAGTAAAATAAATACAGGGGGCTTTTTTTTTTTTTTAATGAAAAAGCTGATTTGTGTGGATGCATCCACGTCTGACTTTTGAATGTGGTCAGTCAAGTTAAGGACACCAAGGGTAGATGAAGTTGAAATAAAGGATTGTTATCCTTTGACAAATATCTGGAAACCAGCTGGGACATAATTCTGACAAAGTGTTCCTGAAGTGAGTGAGGTAAGTTGTAGTGTTGGCTTCACTGGGAAGGAAAGGGGTCTGTCAAAATAGCTGATTAAATTCACTCCTCTTGCTGTTATTTCCTTAGATTTCTTTGTTGTCTAGAATTATCTTCCCAAACGTTATTGCAGGAGTTCTCTTGTGGCTGCAGGTGCAGTTTTTGCAGCAGGTTCTGCTGTTTTGCAGCCTTTGGTTGAGCAATTGGATGTTACTGCCTGAGGGAGTGTGGAGATAGTTTGGGATGTGGATGAACTGAAAATACAGGTCCAGGCTCCTCCCCTTGGGTGTTATTTTGCTGCAGGTGTTTGTCAGTACATCATATTTTCACCCATGTCTGTGCTGTGCAAACCAGCATTGGAGCACAGAGCAATTCCAAAGCTGCAGGGAAGGCTTTTCCAGCCCCACAATTAGCCTGTTGGTATTTTCTTTTTCCCAAGAGATAGTACAAGAAAAAAAAAATCTTGTTTATTAATTTCTGGCTGGAAATGTTATTGTAGGTTGTGCCAAAAGCAAAGGATGCATGGTATGTTTTCCTCATAGTAGTGACATTACAAATCAGCTTTTCCTAAAAAATGCTGGTCCCATCAAATCAGAGATGCTGGAGTTGGTTCTGAGGGGGTTGCTGGACTGGGAGTGGGTGTTTAACTGTCCCCAGATGGACTCCAGTGTTCTGTGCTCTGCTCTGTGGTACTGATGGGCAAAGAGCCTCCCTGTAGCAAAAAAAAAGTCACACTGTCTACATATTATTCCTCTGCAATTAATGACTAAAATCAATAGCCTGAGAAGTTCTCCCCCTGGCACAGTGGGCAGTGATGTCTCTGGGTTGCAGTTCACATCCTCAGAGCTGCTGTTTGATCCAGAGTAGTTCTTTCTGTTCCCCTGGGACTTGCAGCTCCCTTGGGATAGTGTCAGGAACAAGGAAAGCCTCTCTTTGCCTGCTGTGGAGGGGAGGGTGGTGGATGGACTGGCACCAGCTTGGCAGCAGCTCCTTGGCTGGTGCATTTCTCCTTCCTTGCTCCCTGCCCTTGCAGTGGCTTTTTGTCTTGTTGAATGTGAGTTCTTCCATTAAAATCACCAATAAATTCTGTGTGAAGTGGGGATGAGTCCAGGCTGCTGAGTTTGGAACTGAACTCTTGTTTAGAATTGTTCATGGATGTTTCAGCACTGGGTGTTATCAGAACCCACCCACAGTGCAGACACACATGGATGAGCCACGCTCAGGGTGCCTCTGGTGCCTCTGCATGTGGCTCAGACACATCTTGCCTTGGTGGCTTTACCCCAAGAATTTACATTCCCAGCCTCTGCTCTCCCCCTGTCCCTGAATCTGATAATTCAGTCAGTTAATCTTTTACCAATCAGAGGGTGAGTGGTGGTTGCAGAATGGATCCCTTTGCAGCCCAGGGACAGAATTCCTGCTCAGACCTCCCTTGGAACAGCTGTCACATGATTTGGCATCCCGTGGGAGGTGAGGGAGATCCAGGCTGGAAGTCCTTGCTCTGAGCTGGAGCAGGGCATGGGACAGGAGTTTCCTGCATCCCTGGGAGTGTGTGCATTGATCATTCCAGGGTTCTCCTCCTTCCTTTCCCACACTGTGCATTTGCTTTGTGTCACTGACTGACTTCAAACCCCATCCTGCAGATTGTCTGGGAGGGGGAGACTCAAACCTGGTGGTTCTCCAGTGATTTTCAGATTTCTTTCTGATTTCAGGTGACTCAGATTTGAACCTGATGTGGAACTGGAATGCTCACATCAGCTTTTGCTTTTGCACTAAATGATAAAACATTTTTCTGCTTCCATCTGTCCCTCCTGGTTTTAATCTGGATTTCTGACACACCACTTTGGGATGATTTTGGGGTTTTTGGGGTTTGGCTGATGAAATTTAGACCAGTACATTGTTAAATCAGCTGTTGCTTCTGGCCCAGATTGAGCTGATCTCATGGCCCACAGGGATCTCCTATGAAGGCTGCCTATGGTGGCATTTCAGATCATTTGATTTAATATTTAATCTGTATTAACAACAAAAATCAGGACATCTTTGGTGTTTGTATACACATTTTACTTCTGGGGGAAAAAACCTGTGTTTTAAAAAACGTGAGATGGCTGAAGATCCCTCATCTCACAGGATAACTCTGCTCAGAGCAGAAATCCAGGGTTTCCTGGACAGCAGGAGACCACCCAGCAAACCAGGAAAATCTGAGTGAGAAACCTCTTTCAGTTTTTCCAAGGAGAATGTGCCTCTTGGTGTCTCCAAAAAATTCTGTTGGATGCTGGAGCTGATGTGAAATTCTGTGTGTGTATTTTCAGTCCAGCCCCTCGTTGTCCCGGATCCTTCTTGTCCAGGAGTGGTAAAAGACATTGCACTACATAATTCTCAAGCTCTCTGTCCCCAGGCATTTGGGATTGTCTGTAACAACCTCCCAAATTATTCTGTGGAGGTAAAGATGTTAAAACAAGTCAGAGCAGTCAGGGAGCTGAAGGAAAGGGACTGCAGGAGTGCCCTGGAAAGGAGCAGGACTGTGGGAGCTCCTTTGCAGGAGAGTTTGGAGGGTGAGTCGCAGCTTTGGGAGTGTTCCCAGATCTGCTCCACAGCTCCTTTAATGTGGGCACAGACTCCTGACTGGGGGTGAAAATAAATTTGAATTCACTTCAGGGAGTGTGGAAAACGTGGAGCCTTTGAGAGTGTGTGGGAAAAGCCCCACGATTTTTGTCCTCTGTGCTAATTAGTGATGACACAGCACCGAGAGGGCAACAACTGAATCATCTGGATGTTCATGAAACAGCCCCTTTGGAGTGTCACTGACTCGTGGATTTTGGGATTCTTGGAGAAACAGAATAAGGATCCAAGGAGTGTCTTTGATGAAGCAGATTTGTTTGAATAGGACAGTTATTCTTAATTCAGTTTTTCTGATTAATAACCAAACTACTCCTGTTGCTTCTTGAAGATTGTCAGTGTGTTAATTACACATAATGGCTTTTATTAGCAAAATATTCAGTCTGGATGGCCTTTGGACTGAAGTGTGGAGCTCCTCTGCATTCACACCCGAGGTTGGATTTGGTGTGAGGAGCAGCCAGTTGTGTGGGGGGGATGAGCCAAACCCCAGTGGTGGGAACAGACACCCTAAAGTTGTGCATTTCGTGTTAAAAGGTTGTCATTGGAACATTTCTTTATTGAACTCAGTAGAAACACAGTGGGTTTTAGAAGTTTTTGAAGAATGAAACACAAAGCTAAGGCAGATCCTTTGCTTGATCCAAACTAACCAAGATTTTGCTGTTTTTGTACTCACCCAGTTGCATTGGAGTTTGTGGGATTCATGGAGTCCTTTTCAGTAATTTTCTGGACTTGTAAGATTTTGGTTTGATATCACATAGTATTTGAATTGTTACAGAGTCACAGGATGGTTTGGGTTGGAAAGGGCCTTAAAACTCATCTCATTCCACCCCCTGCCATGGGCAGGGACACCTTTCCTTATCCCAGGTTGCTCCAAGCCCTGTCCAGCCTGGCCTGGGACACTCCCAGGGATGGGGCAGCCACAGCTTCTCTGCCCAACCTGTGCCAGGGCCTGCCCACCCTCCCAGGGAAGAATTTCTAGAGCCAAATACTCTCTCTTAGAATGGAATTATGTTCTCTTTTAATTCAGCATGTACATTCTTGATACTGCATGGAATTAAGTCTTGCTCCAGAAAGACCCCAGGTAGGACTTGTGTTTCCAGTGCTCTTAAGAAGTGAGAAAACTTTGCACCTTTCCAATTATTTAAAAAGGTGGTGGAGGTTTTAAAGCAATATTGTTTTCCTGTGGAAGTGTGATTGTGCCCCTTGTGCTCTGCAGCACTGACTTCTCTTTGGTTTTGGTATTTTTATTGATTTTCATGTGCCAGGGCAGAGGTGGCCGTTGACTTCTTGCTTTCTGAGCCACCATCTCTGCAGAGAATAACAGTGAAACTCCCTATGAATCAGTCTTGGGAGCAGAGTTTTTAGGAGTTTGGAAATGTCCAGTGGCCACTTGATTTGGAAGTTTGGTGCTTGTGCTCCCAGAGCTGTTTGTCTCCTTCCTGTGCTTGTAATTAAAAACAGGAAATTTAAAATGGTAAATTCTAGACAGCAGAGTGTCCTTCAAGTAAATGGTTTTTTGGGGAGGTTTTGTGTTGAGTTGGAGGCTGCTCTGACATGGAGCAGCTGATGGGGAACTGAGAGTCCAGTTACTGATCTGAAACTTGGGCTCCATGACCTTCTCATGGGAAGCTTTGCTTGAGATCAGCCTGTGGTGGGGCCAAGGCTCAGACCTCCAGGCAGCAAACCAGGGAGTGGAGCAAACAGGATGAGCAGAACAGTTGCCTTGGAAGAATTGTCCTTTTTACCTAAATATCAGTTTTTTAATTGTGTTAAAATAAGGACAGTGATCATACCTGACCTCTAATATCTGCATTTCTAAACGTGTGTTCCTCAGAACTTGCCAGAATCCTGGGAGAAGGCTGGCTGCTTCTTTGATCTCCCAGACTTCTTATCCTGGAAAGCCACAGGTGTCACTGCCAGGTATGTTCATTACAACAATTTAATTGGGCCTTCCTTGGCTGTTTCCTTCTGAATGCTCTGCTTTAATTCCCTGTGACTGGACTTGCTGTTCTGTGCATCTGTCTGTGGTTGGGGCTGCCCCAAAACATCTTGAAACCATCTCCTGCTTCCATGTGATTCCTGAGCACAGTTCCTGGGAGCAGGGAGAGCACAGACACAGATCAATGTCAATTCATTGTTCTTGTGCTCCATCTTGGAGCAGAAATGTGGTTGCTGTAGTTCTGTGAAATGCACTTTTAATAATTCTTTGAAATCTTGGGGTTTTTTTTAACAAATATATTGACTTGTTTTGGGAATTGGAAGGAAACACTTCCCTGCCATGTGGGAGTGGTCTGTAAAAATCTTGTTTGCAGTGGTCACTTCACTGTAAAATAACTCTATTGCTCCCCAAAACCATCCTGGAATCCTTGCTGAGTAACAAAAGCCTCTGAGAGAACCCCTTAAATATCTGGGTTCAAGTGATGTGTATTTGCAGATAAACAACTCCCTGAGAAAAGTGAGGGACTGTGTTATTTATTTAAAATAAAGCCTTATGGGCCTCCATGACCAGCTGCAGTTCACAGTCATTTCCATGGCAGTTTCTGGAGCTGAGTCTGCAAAATGCAGCCTCAGGTGAAAACTGGTCACAGGATAGTTTTGGTCTCTCTGGAAATGAATATTCCTTTGCATCAGACACAGTTTTTGAGTTATTTGAGTGCTGTTTCTCCCTGGTTGCTCTTCATGATTGGCAGCTCTTGGTATAATTTTATGTATTGTATCTTCCCTGCATTGTTGAGTCATTATTCAAAAATTTTTGGTTGTTTTGGTGAATGTTGGGAAAAGACTTTCTGAACCAAATCCTCCCCCATCTTTGGTTGAGAGTCTTCTATTTTGGATAAAATAGTTCCTTGTCCATCCTCCTTTGCTGCCTGAATGTGCTTCCCCAAAATTAAACCCCTTGTTTTGGCTCTACTGGAACGTCTCACAGGGCAGCAAAGCAGGAAGAAAAAGACAGGAAAATAAGGATGAGAAATGTTTTACTGGAATCAGACTTGATTTTTTTTTTCTCTCCCTTTCTCTGCTTTCCCCCATGCACACCTGGTTTTTGGGAATTGCCTTGTAGTTTGGTGAAGTAAAGGAATTTGTCCTGTTTATGCTCATAATACAAGTGAATTATGAATTTATCAAGTCTGAGATTCTTCCCACCTTTTCTCCCTCTGAGCACAAAGAAGTCTATTCACAGGGCAAGACTGTTACTCACAGTGAATCATAGAGAACTTGGCCCTGATAAAAGAAAGATTCATTTTTTTAGAAATTTGTTTTGGTGATGAGGATTTTACCAAAATAAGTGCCATTTCAAAAGGAAAGGCCTTGCTGCTTTAAATTTTGAACCTCTGCAACATTTAGTGTGTGTTTTTCTGTTGAAAACTGTGTCTTTTTGCCTTCACTGAGGTCACTCAAGTTGTGTGTGAGATCAGAATGGACATATTTGAAAAGCAGTGCTTGATGTATGTTTCTGAGTATGGAATTGTTCCTTTCCCCTTCACTTCTGCTGGCTTGAACTGCCTTATTGTCAAGGTTTTTTCCAAACTATAATACCCAACAAAGGCTTCTCACCTCAAATATATTCTGAGATTTTTTACCTACTGGCTTTGACGTTGCTCTGCATCTCACTGAACTGAACAACATCCACCCATCAGCTCCAAAGGGATGAGTTCCAAAGTGTTGATTCCCACTGTTCTTGGAACACTGTTGCCTGTAATACTCCATATTTAAAAGAGTTATTTTTTATTATTTCTCCTTGATGAAAGACCACAGAGTTTTTCTGAACAACCCTGACTATTCTGCTTTAGAAGTGTTGGTGACAGCTCTTTAGTTCACAGATTTAAAACTGTGGAACTTCTCAGCTCTGCCCCCCAAGGCTGCAACAATGAGTGTTGGCTTTGCCACTGGAATGGCCAGTTGTCTTCTCTCAGAGGTGCAGTGGAGGGCACAGAAATGCTCTGCAGGGGCTCAGCTCCTGTGGGTGGGACTCCCTGCCCTCCCTCCCACCACCTGTAACCTCTGAGAACTTCTCCTTTATCTGGTGGTTTGGGTGCAGCCACCTTAATAAAACCTGAACACTCCCCTGCTGTAGTTACAGGCCACTGTTCTGGATGGAGAGTTCTTGCCAGAGGGGCACCCCTGGAAGCTCGGGGTTCCTCCCCCCGAGGGGGGGGCACCCCTGGAAGCTCGGGGTTCCTCCCCCCGAGGGGGGGGCACCCCTGGAAGCTCGGGGTTCCTCCCCCCGAG
>JAWWEV010000004.1:2961923-2980659 GCA_035583235.1 Hafferia zeledoni | reverse complement strand
CTGAGTGCCTGGGAGAAGAGACCAACCCCCACCTGGCCAGAACTTCCCTTCAGGGAGTTCCAGACAGTGCTGAGGTCCCCCCTGAGCCTTCTCTTCTCCAGGCTAAACACCCCCAGCTCCCTCAGTCTTTCCTCACAGGACATTGAATGCTTTTGACTTTCTGCATTGCTGTGGGGTGGTCTGGTCCAGCATATGGTGTGTTTGATGAGCAGACAGACAATGAGAGATCCTCCTTCATCACACCAAGTTCTTTGCTGCTCTCCTGTGTTTCAGGTGTCCCAGGCTGACCTGAGGGAGAGGAAGGGAGTTCTTGTGCTAACACACAGGTTTGGTTTTCTGTTTGGTGCATTGACAGGTGTTTGGTTTCTCCTGTTTCTGCCCAGGAACCCACGTCCTGTGTCCTGGAGAGCCCGTTGGGAAGGGTCTGACACCCGAGGCTGCCAGAGAGCTCGGGCTGCCCGAGGGACTTGCAGTGGCTGCATCTCTCATTGATGCTCATGCTGGAGGACTAGGTACTCACTATGGATTTACTCTTCTTGCACACAGGAATGTGTTGAATTACTGTTAGAAAGCCATTTTTCTCACAGCCTGATTTTATGCAACTGATGCTATTCTTAAAAAAAAAAAAAAAAAGAAAAAAATCTTCCTGGTAAGTGCAAATATTGCATATCTCTTTATAGAAAAAAGGGGGTTATCACTGTTATTTCTCTTCTCACCACTGCTGGTTCCACTTTGAATTCCTGAAGGGAAACACCATTCTGTTGGAATGCCAAAGTGCTGAGAGTTTGCATCTTCTGTTGCTCCAAACTTTGGGGATAGGCAAGAAAAATAAAAAATTAACATTCTGAGGGAGCAGCCTCATGTCTGAGGCTTGTTCAGGGTTAGTCTTCCTTCTTAGTTTTAGGAGTGATTCATGTTTCAAGGCTGTAGGGCCTGGTGCTTGGACTTTTTTTCTTTCCCAGCATCACGTTCTGTTGTGCCAAGTTTCAGCTGTGCTGAGATACATTTGATGGGTTCAGTGGCTTTTCTTTTCTCACTGTGCTCTTGGGCCTTATCTCCATGCAGGCAAAAACAAAGACATTCAGTGTCACTTTTTCAGCAGGAAATTGAGGTTGTTTAGGTTGATAGTTTAGCAAAAAGTCTCAACTCAGGAAGTTACAGTGTTACTGAAAATGTTTTGTTTTTTTTTTTTTCCAGTGGAAATCTGTTGCTCATCAGAGGATTTTTCTCTAGGTTGAACTGAAATATGATTATCTGCTAAAATACCAGTTTTGTTTCAAATATATTGTGCTGCTTTAAATCTCACTTGCTCTTCTAGAAGCTGTAGCCTGAAACTTTTAAAATGTTTAAATCTCTTTGCTTCTGATAATTGTTTCTGATGAGGTTAAGTAATCATGCAGATTGCTTTTTTAATTATCTCAGGATTAGATACAGGTCTGGCTGAGCTTTAGTGTCACAGTTTGTAGGTGTGTGGTGCCCTTAAAAATCTGTTTGTGTCAATTAGTAACCCAACTGCAGTTCTGTGTTCTTGAAAAAGGATGTAGCAATAATAATTTGATGTGAAATAATGAACTTGCTGCACAACTGGGTTGTCACATGAAAATGGCAGTGGAGGGTCCTTGATTAATTGGCATCATGATGTGGATCCAGAGCACAGAAAGTTTGCCCTACAAGTTTCATGTGTTGAAATCCATTAATTGAATATAAAGAAAAGTAGAGAGCAACTGTCTGTTCCTTTGCTGTAGAGTTCTCAGTACAGTCTGGGGCAAGAAGAGAGTTTAAGGTTGAACTCATCCTTCTTGAATCTGGGGAGGGTCATAAATAGGTGGGGAAACTGGTAGAGAAAGCACTAAAAATGAGAAGATTTTGATAACAGAAGTGACAACAAGAAAAAGGAGAACTGGAGAGTGCAAATGTATGTAAAGAGAATAAATAATGTGGGTGCACATGTCAAATACTGGATATAAATCCTTCATCCATCTCTGCTGGTAACAAGAAGCTTAAATGTTTTTCAAGTCTAGTTTAACCTGCACTGTGTAGAATACAGAGCTTAAAATCCTGAAGGAAAACCAGGACAGTGAAAGGAGAGGACAGATAACAGAATGAAGGAATGAAACTGTTCTGGTTAAGAGACTCCAAGGAAAACAATGCACTAAATCATATTAATCTTTTAATAATGATAAAAAGGGCACAAGAGACAAGGAAATAGAGAAGAGATATTTGAAAAGTGAAGATTAGTTGGGGTGACAACAACACCCAGTGGTTGCCATTATTCCTATTTTTCAACACATTCTGCTGGTTGTTTTAAAAATAGTCTGTAAGAGCAGAGGAATGGAAAGGGCTCTTGGTGTCCTTCAGGCTAAGCCAGAAGGACAGGATGGGCATCTTGTTTGCAGTGTTAAAAACCTTTGGTGCAGTTCAGGTTTGCTTTTGGCTGGATGGGAAATGTGGCTCTGCTGGGCAGGCTCCTGAAGGCTTCAAAGTTTTGAGTAAAATAAGGTAAAGATAAAGACTTATTTAGTGTTTATGTCATGTGTGACTCCATCAGTCCATCTGATACCTATTATGGGAAAGGAAAAATCCAAGAGCTGAGGAGTTACATCTCACATTTGGACCTCCTGTCCAAATTTAAATGATAAAAATGTGAGTATGGGAGGCCAAGCTTTGGGACTGGCCTCATAAAAATACAAAAATACTGTTTACATTGCACCTTTTCAAAGGAAACCAGCATTGCTTCAACAGAAGCAGATAGTTTGCTGTACAGTGTCTAAAATACCTTGTCACTGTGGAAAAGATCCACAAGTTCCCTTGCTGAGCTTTGTCTGCTCTCCTAAAAACCTCTCCTGTGTTTTGTGGGATGTAGAGACTTCTTGTTCTCAGTGTCTCTTAAGATGCTTCAAAGGATGTTGAGTCTCTGCCTCTGAGTATGAAAAATTCCAACCAAGTTAAAGGTGAAAGTGACTGATAACAGCAATTAGATTATTTTTAGGTAATAAAATATCAAAGCTTTCATTGTTGTGAGACTGTTCTGGACTCATTTGCTGTCTGACTTCAATTAATCACTAATAGGAAGACTCTTGCAACTCTAAACAGTGACAAAAATTCCCAAAAGGCCCAGAACGTCTATTTTCCTAGGGATTAAAAATATCTAACCTGGACTCTTCAATTTTGTATTGGTTCTGAAAATACATTTGCATCATAAGCTGACTATTCAGTTTAATAGATTTGTTCCCTCTCAAGGGTGAACAGTGTTCTTGACTCCTTTAGAAATTCTAATAGTGTTGCTTGTACAGGAAATTACCTTGTAGACAACCCTATCCAAAATTCTTAATATGAACTCATACAAATCATGTTGCATCAGTGGAAAATGAAGCATATGAGGTAGAAGTCTTAATTTAAGCTTCCTGATGTTCCTAACTCTGTGTGACAGTTACTACACAGCTAAAGGATAAAGGGACATGAGGATTATTGAAGACTTTAAAATCCTAGCCCTTAATTTCCTGATTATTTAGATGACTTCTAGCCAGGATAATGCCAGGATAACTGTGGGAATCATGAGACAAATCTCAGCAGACTGATTTGATAGAGGATGTTGCAGTGGTGACCCAAACAAGAAGGTGTTAATGAAATGTAGGATATGAACCACTTGGCACCTTTCACAGTGCCCAGGAAATGCTTCCCTGGTCCTTCCATAGTGGAGGGAAGGGGTTTTTTAGCAGGATTGGCAAACTGGTCCCCACACTGCCCGTTCCAGATGCAATTCACAGCCTGGTGACCAGTTTGGCAGTTGAAAAGTGATGTTCAGGAGAAAAAGATACAACAAAAAGAACATTCCTTGTTGGGTGCAGCACAACGTGGTGTGAGAACGCAGCCAGGGAGAGGAGGAGGAGGAGAGGGCAGGAGTCCCACTGCAGCCTCCCCTGGAGTGAATCAAGCAGGATGGGATGTGTTCTGAGGCTTGGCTGCAGCTCTGCCTGGCTCCTCTCTGGCATTTTCTGCTGCAGAAATGCTGAGTGCTGCTGAGTTTGTCCCCTGTCCTGTCCTGTCCTGCACGCAGAGGCTGCTCAGAGCCAGGCTCAGCCCCTCTGGGGGAGGGAATCATCTTCCTTTAGATGGTTCTCACATGGACAGAACAGCAGCAGCAGTGAAGACAACAAAGCTGGCAGCCTTCCAGTCTCCTGCCAAGTTACTGCTTTCTCCAACTCATCCCCTGACAAACCACATCATCTGGGCCAAACATGATAAACTGTGAACAAATAAACACGTCTGCAGCCTGCCCTTGCACAGGGCCCTCCTCACCCTGCCTGGCAGTGTGGGCAAAACTGCACTGGAAATCATGGGCATGTTGTGATATATTCATAAACATGAACATAGAAGAAACCATCTTGTGTCTTTGTATCTGGAACAAAAGTTTTAATCTGATGGATAAAATAATTCTCCTTGTTGGCTAAGTAGAGTTTCTTGATTTGTGGCAGTTGGGTGAGATTAATTAGCAGTCATTCGTGTGCAGAAGAGCTCTGTTTGATGAGGGGTGGCTTGTTCTTCTTTACAAGAGAATTTTAATTTTGTTTTAATAGGGGTAATTGGAGCAGATGTGAAAGGACATAACCTGCCATGTGAGAACCAGCCGCTCACAGCCCGAGTCGCGATGATCTGTGGGACATCTTCGTGCCACATGGGGGTAGGTTGGGTGTCCTCATTTGTACAGAATATCCTCACTCATCTTTCTGAAGGGAAAAGTGACCTTTGTCCTTCTCACCCAGTTCCTTTGCCTTGAATTTTTTTCTGGTAACTCTATCTTTTTCCCTCGGATATTAATTATAAATTACTGTGCATTTGCTCTTAGGCAAGGACTTTAATAGTGGTAGAAATCAATACTGAAAAATGACATGGGAAGTAAAAACCACGATGCCAGAGTGGCTTAAAGAGCAGCCTGCAACCTGAGCCAAAGACTCTGAGCTGAGTTATCTGTGACAAGCCTGTCACTAATGTGTTAGAGAATAGTGGCTTTGGAGGAGGAGGGCAGGTCTTCAGTCCCAGCCCTTCTCCCCCACCTCTCCCTGGATCAATAGAAATCCTTCTCCCTCTGAAAATTGCCACGGGGTATAGAATTATGATACTTATCGTGGCTGAAAAGAAAGAAAACCCCCCAATAAGCAGTTTTCACGTTGCTAATTTTTTCTCAGGGAATTAATACAAAAGCTTTCTCCGAGATTGCAATTAAAATTTAGTGTCTGCTTTGGAAATTTATACCGTTTTAAAATGTATGAGTCTGAGAGCATTCCATTTAGATAAGTACCCTTTTCTGCCACATTTTTTATTTAAAACTCAGTTTGGTCTTAAATTTAGACTGATTATAACTTGGATTTTTCCAAAGGGAGCAAATGGCACTGAGAGTGCTAGAGGTGTTAGAGAGGACTAACCTGCTTCATGAAAAAGCTGCAGGAGTGGGGAAGGAAGGAGGCTGATAATAAACCATCAGGCTTCACAGTAAGTTAAGTTGTCTCTGTAGTAACAGCATGAATCCATGGTGATCTTGAGCACAAATAAATGGTGATCTCGTCACATGGATTGTCGTTCAGCAAAGCATTTTAGCACATGATTGAATTTAAAGAGGTGAATAATCCCACTCTTGTGGAGCAGAGCGTTGAACAAGAGCTTAAATCCTGTAGGCAAACTGGAATATATTTGGGGTCCTTCCTAAACAAAAGTTTCAAACCTCAAGCTTGGCTTGCTCTGTATCTGAAACATTCCAGTGGTACCTCTGTGTGTGTCCCAGGGGCACCTGCAGGTTCCAGCTCTGGGGGAGGAGACGCCCTTGGAACCTGCCACAGCTTTCATTATTTCCATGGTTTCTGATGGAGGTTTCTGCCCTTTCAGTAGAAGCTGTTGGAGTGAACTCTTCCTAACCTGTTTCATTTAGCTGAGTTGGTTTAAATTGTTAGAATGAGCAGAGTTAATAAGATATAACAGTGGACTGAAATGAGCTGAGGAGCTCGTAGAGTTCCCCCCACAGGTCTGAGGGCAACATTGAGTTGCTGGCAATGGGCCAGCTGGCTCAGCTTATTCCTTTGGAACAACCAGCTCTGGAGGAGGAGGAGGACATGTGTGGGCAGTCATTAATTTTTAATATCTGTGTATTGGTAAGTTCTAACATAACCCAGTTCACAGCTAGGGACTGTTCTGCTTCCCAGACCAGAGTGGCACATCAATATCAACACTTTGTGTGCACCTCCCATGGCCACGAGAGATGTGGCTCCATTAAATGTGCTCGTGGAACAAAACTTAGAATCATGGAATCAGTTGGGTTGGAAGAGACCTCTGAGATCATCAAGTCCAACCCTTAATCCAACCCCACCTGAAGTTGATGAGCAAGCCCATGTTGATGTTCTGTCATTAGAGCAACTCCAAAGTCCAACACAGACTGCACAAGGTAGAACCTTCTGACGCTCTCAATCACTTCAGTGCCAGCTGGGCTATAGATGCTTGTGCAGTTTTGGGCCAGATTTAAGTGGATTTTTATTTAAATGTAACTACTCAGCATTTTATAATCATTTCCTTAACTGCACAGAGGTTCAACAATCTGTAGCCAGCAGACAGTAAGTAAATTCTGAACTCCTCTGGATTTAATCTGTGAAAGGACTTTGGTTTGCTGTTCTTTTATCTCTTACCTGCCCAGGCTGCATGAAGCAAACTCAGAGCACACAGGGCAGTTGTGGCTGTGTTTTAATGAGACCTGTATGCAGCTGCATTTGGCCGAAATTAGCTGTTCCTTTTTTTAATTAGGGCTATAAAATGAAAGTATATTATACTTGTGTTTTGATAGAAATATATATTTTTCTCTCTCCGTGTGCACCGAGGGACCCTCAGGGCTACAGAGATTAATCATCAGGTTTAATTTAATGCAGTGGGAGAGAGACCTGTGTGGCCAGGCAGGCATTAAAGCCCCTTTGATGTGCCTCAGGTGCACTGAGCCCCAGCAAGCCAGCAACAATAATACCTTTGTGAGATGATCAGAGAGGAGAGAGGGAGAAAATGGCCTGTGTGGAAACTCAAGGCCGCCCTTTGTTGTGGTTCTGGCAAATGGAGGAGCCAACTGTCAGGAGACATTCAGAGAACAGAAAGCAGGGAGTATGGCTGCATTTCTTGCAGGGACCGTAATAGGAAACTGCTCCAAATCATCTGCTGTGCCTTTCTTTGCCCCCCTTTCTGTTTCCCTGGTGAGGGCAGGGGTCCTGCTGGTGGGGGGGGGTGTGAGCTGGGACAGGAGCTCCACTCCCTGCACCCAACACTCTGTGATTCACACCAGCAGGGATTGCTTGAACACAGCATTTACTTTCAACTTTGGGAGAAACTACTCCTTGACCCAGTTTTCATTACCCCCCAGGACTCCAGAGGTCTTAAACAAAAGCCTCTGCTAATCATGCCTTTGATATTTTAGAAAGTACAAATGTGGAACCTAATTTTACTCATGGCTATAATAGTTTAATTTGTGGTAGAACTGCCCTTCTGAAGCGAGGATACGCTGGTGGAATTAACCACTGACAGTTTGGGGTAATCAGACACACACAAAGAATTTCGTGTTTCTTTGAGAGGCTTGAATGGCTCGTGAAAGCAGCAAAATGCACGTTGTAATTAGGTTATTGATCCCAGTCCAGGTCTGAGTTGTTAAGTTGCTCCAAGTCCCGGCCACCTCAGGGCTCATCCATTATCCACGAGGGAAAAGAAATGAAAAGATGGTCTTGTGGATATTTTTGGACAGTTATTCATTTTACATGATTCTCTGCTGCCTCCTTTGCCCCAGCAAAAGCCACGGGCAGAATTTGCATGTGGAATGGCAGATGAGCTGTCCTTGCACCTGTGAGGGATTGGCCCTTGGGTTGGGGTTGGGATCATCCCAGGCTATTCCTGGCTGGCTTTTTTGAGCAGGCTGCTGCCATCGTGCTTTGCAGTGGGGTCTCTGGGCTCCAGCACCCACACTTGGCCTTGGAACTTTTTAGGAGCCCTTCCCTGTGTAGCCACTGTGACCACACCAAATGTGTGAGTCGTTTTTCCCAGCAAAACAGCAGCAGGTTTGAGGCCCTGAAACAGGAGCTCACATGTTGCTCCTTACCCAAAGTTTGCAAGGGGCTAACAGGCAACAAGGAACAAGGTAACTGGTTTCCCTAAAAACCTGCCTTCCTGCCAGTGTCTCAGGGTTTTATGGGATATTTCAGATGTCTCAAGGATTTTTTTCCCCTCAAAACTTTCTGTGACTGGGAGGATTTCAGGCTCAGTGTCTGTATCCCCATGTCCCAGCCCTGTAGCCCTTTTGCAGATGTGAAAGACCACCAAGAACTGAGTTACCCCTGGGATGCAAGTTAGCAAAGGCTGAAAAGTACCAGGAACAAGCAGTGTGAGAGGGGTCTGCACACAGAAATTCTCTAGTATTCCTTGAAGCAAGTAATATGGCAGTGCTGCTGCTTCTTTCAGGTTTTAAACCAAAAAAGGGTCAATTTAAAAACACTGAAGCCCGTTGTGAGAGAAAACAGGGATTTTCTTTTGCAGCACCCCATCTTCTGTTTCTGTTTTGTGGCTCAGTTAGGGATCAGTGTTCAGCTTTGCATTCACCCCAGGACACTTGTACCATCATGAAAATATTTGTTCTTTTTACTCTAACACCTTTTGTGATTCACAGCTGAAGGAATTAGACAGAGCTGTTCCAGTGGGAACATTGTCTGGCCTATTTTGAGTTTACTGAATTTGGGGGTCTGAATTTGCTGGTATTTTGAGTCCCAAATGTAGAAGGTTTGTGTTCCTTTCTATCCAGAGTCTCTGATATTTTTTCTGTCTTCATTTGGTGATGTGGTCTGTGTTGTTCTTCCATCACTTCGACTTCAGCTCTCTGTACTCAACACTTCTTTTGGGAGATTGTCAGGAGTTTATTCAGGTTTAAATGTAGTCTCTTCTCTTGCATCTGTTTTTGTTACTTCCGTGACTCTTGGCATTGGGAGTGGCCTCACCTGACTTGGTGCACAATCCTTTTCTCCCCAGGTGATAATGTGTATGTGGGTTGACGTGTATAATTTAGTCATTCTTTCAATTGGAGAGGCAAATGCAATTTATCTTCTGTCTTTTCACATTTACTACACATCCTAAAAGACAGAGCAGCAAAATGGGCAGATCATTACTAGGTATTATTTCAGGAAGAATATCACTAAGCCTGACCAGCCTTGTGAGTGTTTTCTGCTAGAGGAACTTCAGCCCACTTTGCTTATTCTAAATTTGCTCATTTGATTCTCGTGATGACTGGCAAGCACAGTGGAGCTTCTCTGCTCCACAATATCCGCCTGAGCTGCCAGCTTTGTTCACACAAACACAGAGTAAGGCACGTTTCCACCCCCAGAGCATGCACAGTACGTGTCCTTTGCAGTACATCCTGGAGAGGAGACTGCAGAGACACGCTGGCTCACAGAGCCCGAGCTCTGATCTCGGGGGGAGCCAGACCAGCAAGTGGATTCCGTGGATTTTGGCTCCGATACGAGAGTCTCCTCTTCAGAACACGCCACGTTGTTAAAGCAGCACATTTGGAGTAATTGCCACGCAGGGACTGCTCAGCTGCTGGAAATGGGCTGTGATGCTCAGAGGAGAACTTGCAGGGGCTGAATGTGCTGGGAGTGACTATGCCAGAAACGTGTGACCGGTGGGATGGCACGGGGCAGTTTGGGGACGGGGCACGGGGCAGTCTGGGGACTGGTCATGGTGCTCCGGCCCCACGTTCTCCCCATCCCACGGGACACGCATCCCTCCCGCGGGACACACGTCCCATCCCGCGGGACACACATCCCTCCCATGGAACGTGCAGTCTCCGAGGGGACAGGGCCAGCAGCCCAGGGCAGCACAGCCCTCTGCCAGCTGGCTGGGGCCCAGGGCTCAGCAGAGGCAGCAATCTGTCCTCCTCCTGACCAGGGCAAAGGGGCTGGGATTGGGAGAGTCAGGAGAGTGGGGAGAACGGAAAGGAATGTAGGAGGGGGAAAATGAAAACAATAGCAAACCTGGGGCAGCCTGGGCATGTTTGTGAAATGATCTGTGTGAGCTTTAGGAACTTGATAAGTGCCTGCCCTCTTGCCTTTTTAATGTTCTTCCCTTCTGCCAGGCTTGTCCCACACCTGAGTCACAGAGCCAGCCAGTGTGTTTCCAATGGGAGAAACGACTGAGTGTCCCAGGAACCCCTCCCTGGCTCTGTCCACCCTCAGTTCAGTTGTGCTCCTTTCCATATTCCATTTCACAGCGCTCACAGTGCTGAGTTCCCATCAGCTTCAGCTGATGGAGATGTTTCACATTCAGGGAGGGCTGTGTGGGATGAAAACCACATTGAGTTCACAACTCTCGTTGCAGGTTGCCCATTCTCAGTGTGCACAGATTTAACCTTCTGAAGAAAAGGTCACAGAGCCTATTTAGGTGCCTTTTCAGCCTTAGAATGGTTATATATCCATAAAATTGCCACCTTCTCTCACTTGTCCCTCAAAGAGCTCCTCCACACCCTTTTTTTTAATGAAACTCTCTCCTTCCATGTTCCACCATCCTCAGTTTCAAAAAGAAACAAACACAACTGTAATATCCCCTTTGCTGGCATTAATTTGCAGTTGTGTGCTTTGCTTGCTCTGTTTTGTTTTTAAAAGGCAAGAAGTAAAATATTTCTGCTAGCAGGGCATATAAAAGATTGGTGCTTCTCTGACCTCCTTATTATATTAATAAAAGCTAGGAAGACTTCAGTAGTGGTGGGAGATCATGTGCAGGCAGCCTCCAAAACCCAAAGCACTTACTTGCAGAACTAGTAAACCACAAAGCTTAAGATCTTGAAATGTAAATAGGAAGTTGGAGAGTTTACTTTAGAGCCAGCAGTGGTGAGTCTGTACAATGTTTATTTCTGCTTGCCTCCCAGCCTTTCCTAAAGCTTGGCAGAGATGAAAGGGAGGCTTTCTCAGCGAGTTATTAAAAGTTTTTGTTATGAGCAAGATTCCTTTGTTCCTGGCCTGACACAATTCCAAGCTCAGGTATGTCCTGGTGACAGGGAGAATGGGACGTTCCTATTCCCTGTGTGCCTGTGCAGAGACATCAAAGGTTGCACCCCAGTGCTCTCCTGGGAATCAGCCTGGGCAGGGAATGTGTGAAAGCAATTTAATCTCTGCTGTACATAAAGTAGATAAAGCTTAATAGCATTCCCAGAAAAGTGTCCCTTCAACTCTCCTTCCCGTTCATGAACGGGTCCTTTGAGTTCAAAGACTCAAAGAATAGATGTGGACAGAGGGAATGCTTTGGAATGCTCTGCTTGGAGACTCCATGGAGGCTGATATTCCAGAGCTGGCTCACTGGCATCAGTGAAAACACTTGCTTTGGAAATTCCAACACTTTGGTTTACTGCAAACTACCTTGTGTGTCACAGAGCCAAGGATTAGGGGTCAGATTTGGCATATTGAGCCTTTAGAATACTTGCCCAGAGAAACTGTGGCTGCCCCTTCCCTGGAAATGTCCAAGGCCAGGTAGGATGGGGCTTGGAGAAACCTGGGGTAGTGGAAGATGTCCCTGCCTGTAGCAGGGGATGGGTATGAGCTTAAATCTCCCTTCCAACCCAAATCACTCCAGGATTCCATGATTTTACGATTCTTTCTGCTGTGTCTTCTCTTTGGTGGTCTTGGGGTTCTTTGCAACAGTGAAGGGGTAGGACAGTAGGAATGTTCTTCCAGTTTTATTAGATGGGAGACTGAGGCACTTTGTAAAAGCAGCAATTAAAGGAATAATAATTAAAAACATACTTAACTACAAACTGCCCTATCCAGTGCTTTTGGACTAGAAATTTTGGCTTGTGTGTGTGTATTTCCCTTGTGTTCTGAAGTGGCAGCATTTGCACACCACAGACAAGAGGAGGTTGCACTGTGTGATAAACAGAGTGGAAACCAGAGATCTGTTCTCTGCCTTCCTTGGATTTTCTGTACTTTTTGATACAAGCATAATGGGTATAAAGCCTTAAGTTGGGCTTTTTCCAGGAGTGCTGACAGGGCCCTTCTCCTGTTCCTCACTCCTTTCCCCATGTTTTGGCATAGAAAGACTGAGCAAGACAGACTGAGCTTCTCACATACTTATGTTGACACTACAAAGATTTATCTGGTCTGGCTGTTGGAAGTCTTGGCTGCCTAATTTGGGCCTCTCTGCTTTGAGCAGTGTGGGATTGAAGGTTATCTGTCACTACATCTAGCCCTTGCACCTTTATTTCCCAACTGTTACAGCTCTGGATTTTAATGGGGTTTGGAGGATTTTGCTGCTTCTGTTGTAGGAAGGAGTTGTATTCTGGATTATGTGATTCTGTGAAATTTGTCATCATTAATGTTCACACAACAGCATCACTCCATTGTAGGAGACAGGACAAAGCAACTTAGTTTTGATTTGGTGGTGGTGTATCAATATTCCCATTTTTGTTCAGGCAAGCCCAGCAGCAACAACCCTTCACTGTAACACAAGATTTTTGGTTTTCCTTCTCTGTGTTCCTCAAAGTGATGTGATCTGACAGGTCCAAACTCATCAGGGCAGCAGAAAACCAAACCTGATCACTCCTCTCTAGGCCCAGAACGATGTATTAGCCTGGAGCCCAAAGTCCTGAGCAAACCCCAGTGTCTTCCTGGAGTTTTCTGTTCCAAGGGGAGCTGCACAGGGGATTTTTCTCAGATCACAGCCATGTATAATGAATGACTTTTCCAGATGCCTTGTCTGCCTTGTTTTTGTGAGTACGTGAATTTATTGACCAGTCTGCTTGCTCTGTGTGTCTAGATCTAGTGAACAAAAAGGACTCAATTTTATTCTCTTACAATAACTATAAAATAATAACTGAAATATAAATGAAATTAGGTATGGAAAGGGATATTTTTTGTCTTCTGTTTGGTTGTTTCTTACTCCTTCTCTTACAATAACTATAAAATAGTAACTGAAATATAAATGAAATTAGGTATGGAAAGGGATATTCTTTGTCTTCTGTTTGGTTGTTTCTTAATCCTCTTACAATAACTATAAAATAATAACTGAAATATAAATGAAATTAGGTATGGAAAGGGATATTCTTGGTCTTCTGTTTGGTTGTTTCTGGGCCTAGAAACAATGAAATGGAGTTTCAAGGGAATACAATAATGGTATGAAAAGACAGTTTTCTGTTAGATTTAATTTTTTTGAATTAGCCTTATTTGCAGTGAGGAATGTGAAAATTTGGGTGAAAATCCCAGATATTGTTTAGTGAGCTGGTTTGCTGGGTGAGTGTCAGATCATTGCCTGTCCTGAGGTCACCCACCTGAAATGGAGCACCAACCACACTGAAGCTGAGCACAGACTTCCTTCTGCTGGAGGGTGTTGAGGACTCCATGGGCCAAGTGGGTACAGATTCAATGGTATTTAATCTTCCAAACAGCACCAGTTCCCCCAGACAGGCACATTTCATCAATATTTGGGCATTAGGCCTCCTCCTAAGGCTTTTACAACCCCATTTCCAGTTGTGTTTGTTGTCTCATGACTCAGGAGTTCTTCCTCCAAGTTGTTTGTTGCTGTTCCAGCTGTGTGTGGGGGAACATCTTGGATGGGCCAAGTTTTATTGGGGAAAAACTGAATCTCTCCTCATGTAACCACTCTGGGAGCAAATTGGGGAGAAGCCTCAAGTGCAGCTTCTGTCCCAGTGTCAGCTTGTGCTGAGCTCATTGTTTACAGCCTGAGGTCCCCCCTCACTGTTTACTCTGTCCTTGGGAGTTTGTCTCAATAAGTAAGGGCTGAATAAACACTGGGGAAGGTTCTCAGGATTTACCCATTTAGTTATTCAAATGTTTAAAATACTGTGTGAACACATATCCCACATAATGTAAATCTGCTCCCAAGCTCAGGGGGATTGCAGGAGATTGATTGAACCTACAGGTGATACTATTGTTGGTAGTGGCCTTCAGTGATACAGAAGGAACACTTGGCTGATGGTGAAAAGGGAAAATAAATCTCTAAAATGAACTGTATTATGTGATAAATAAATAAGAAAGTCCTTAAGGTACGTGGGAAGGGCACCCAGAGTAGATAAATACAACAGACCTCATCTGAAAAGAGTTTGCTTTTCCTTGGTATTTCCCACAGAGTGCAGTAAGAACTGCAGGTTTGGAAGAATAATTCTGCCCCCCAGCATAATCAGTGTAGGGGTAATACCTGTGTGCAAAACCCCCTTGAATTTCCTGTTTAAATGCCACCCCTGAGATTCTTTCCCACAGCTTGTGTCTTCCTACAGTTCACATTTCTGCCTTTGGGCAAAGGTCAGTGCTGGAAAAAGCTCTTCTGGAGCCCCTCTGGCCTGTGCTGGCCCAGCGTGTCCCACTGTGCTTTTCCAGCCACAAGGACAAGGACTGAGCCCCTTGGACTGCACAGTTTGGAGGGAGGTCTTGGTGGGTTTTTCCTCAGTCTGGTTTGGGGGGGGAGTTTGTTTTGGTGTTTGTGACCCAGCAGTTCCATGAGTTCCCAGGCTGGGATTGGGTCTCACCAGTCTCCTGAAATGGGATAGTGCTGCAAAAATAAAAATCCTGAGGCATCCTTAGTATCTGAGGTGTGTTTGCTTAGGAACCAGCACTGAAGTTGAAGGGCTGTGAGCAAAAGGAATAACTCTGGGACACTTGGAAAATCCAAGTGTTCATGTAAGACTTACACTGATCTGCAAGTTGTCATTGTAGTGAATTTATTCCCTGGTCGACAAATGGAGAAAATAATATACCATTCAGTCCAAGGGAGGCTCAGTCCTTGTCCCTGTGGCTGGAAAAGCACAGTGGGACAAGCTGGGCCAGCACAGGCCAGAGGGGCTCCAGAAGGGCTTTCCAGCACTGCCCTTTTCTGGAGCTTTTCCTGAGATGTGGCTGATGTTCCTGAGCATGGGGTTTGTTTGCAGTCACAGTCACTTTTGGAGGCTTCATTGGTTAGAAGTAAGAACAGAAATTTGCTTGAACTTCATCTCTCTGGAGGCTGGGAGGGTGTTTTGGGGAGGAGTTCCTGTATGTTTGCTGTGTCCCTGTGATCTTTCCTAAGCCCACTGTTAACAACAGGTCAGTGGGCTATAGAGATCTTTGGGGTTTAATTTCATTTTCTTAAACATGAGAAGAGTTAGTTCATCTTGTGATGAGCTTTAAGGGATTTAACCCACCATGGCAGCAAACTGTAGTGTTCTAAAGCACATATTTAAACCAGCCTGCAGTTAGTTGTCTGTGCTGGAAGATTTATGATCTTCCCATAAACTGGCATTTTGTGACACCGAGAATCTATCAGTGGAGGAGAAGTAAAAATAAATAAATGGGTGGTGTAAATTGTGGCTGGTTTGAGGCCCTGTGTCCCCTGTGAGCTGTTGCTGTGAGAGGCACAGAGGGAGCTGCTGTGAGTCAGGGAGCAGCAGCTCAGCAAGGACAAGCTGAAGCCACAGTGTAACCAGACAACCCCTCAGTCCATTTATCAAAACACTTGGAGCTCCCATTTCAGGGAAGGCGACGCTGTAAATATGAGCAAAAAAGAAAGGTTAATCTGTATTTCTATATCCAGACATTTCACTGAATAAAACAATAAAATAAATCAGTGCAAGACTGCTGGTGCTTAAGTGCAAAAAGCATCTGAATCCATCACAAATGTGGACACTTTTTTTTTCTGGTTTGGATCTTGAAAACAACAGATGAAAAGTCTTTTTTTACCAAGTTATGTAAGAAACCTTGACCTTTGGGAATACAAAGAAGAGGATGATCTGCTACTGTGTGTCTGTTGTGTACTTTCCCAAGCTGAAACATAAATATGCTTAGTGCTAATGGATTCTGATAGAAAGCAGAAGTAAATGTATGTGAACATTCAGGCTTGAAACAGTCCAAATTCATTGAGTTGTAAGGGTTTTGTTTCAAAGCCCCTTTGTTTTGTCAGGGTCCCTGGTAAGACATCTGAAGTTTTTGCAACTCTTATTTAGACAGATGGAAATGGTGGACATTGAATGAGTCTGGACTAATTTCCCCAGAATCCATTCCTGTTTAACTTCTTCCAGAGCTGAAACTCTCAGGTTGTGCCAGGCTGAGTTCCAGGTTTGCTTCCTGGGATAATACAGGAGGTCACCTCACCCACAGGGAGCACAACTGGAACAGGGGGCAGGTTTGCTGCTGAGGACACCAGGATTGTTCCTTTCTGTGTCCAGGGAGAGCAAACCCAGGGACAGTTCCAGAGGCAGATGCTGTGCTTGGACTTCTCTCTGCTCCTTTGGTGATCTCCTGTCTTATAAGTGTCTCTGAAGATTCTGACACTACTCTCTAGACCCTCCTGGCCTCTCCTTGCCCCAGTACAGAAGCTGTTTGACCCACCTGCTCCAGCCCCTCTCTGGGAACAGTTCCCTGTTCTCTGCTCCACTGTCTCAACATCTGGCAGTGCCTCATAAACCCTTCATTCTACAAAGCAAACAGCATCACTTTTCTACAAAGAAAACAAGTAAACCCATCTCTGACATCTTTTAGTTTATGATATTTTTTAGCAGATCATCTGTTGGATCCCAAGCAGCCTCCCCAGCCCAGTCTTGGGGGCATTTTTCTACCACCTGGGTCACCTCCCTGTTGCTCCCTTTGAAGGATGGATCTCATTGCTCTCATTTTTTTGTTCATTGGTTTCAGTTCTACCTCAACAGCATTCAGGACTTGCCTCTTTATGGCAGGAGCCTCAGGATGCAGCTTTGCAAGGTGGCAGAGCTCCCTCAGCCCAGGCTGCTGCTGAGCTCCATCACATGCGAGGTTCGTGCCCCTGATTCACAGATACAACTCAGGGGGTTTAGTGCTCCGTGGGTGGATCCTGCCCACAGGAATGGAAACCTGAGAGTCTGCTGCCCACAGTGGGTCAGCAAAGTCATCACTCATGGTCAGCAGATCACTGGCAGAACGTCTTGTGGAAGGTGGAGAAGTTTGTGTCTATTCCACAACAGTGATTTTTATAATTGCCCTCTCTAATTGTTCACCTCCCAGTGGCCTGACAGGGAGGTTAGTTAATGCTCCTGATACAGGTATCATTAAGCCATTCTCCTCTTCTGGCTTCTGCTTTTCAGTGACCAACTCCCAAGCACTCCTGTCCCATTCCAGCTTCCACCTTTTGCACTCAGCAGCCAAATGGCAGCAAAGGGCTGGGGCAGGACTCGAGGAACACGTTGCTCAGACGTGGCCCTCTGGGTGAAGAAAAGGAGAGATGGATCACACAGAGCCCTTCCTTGCACCTTTGCTCCCTCGTGCATCACCTGCTTTCAGGCTGTGGGTCATGGATCACATGTCTGTGATTATCTCTAACCCTCCCCACAACTCCTCCTTTGTGGCCTGGAGAGAGATTATGAAAATTGTTTGTGGGTGTCTTTGACCAAAAAGTACAGCTGGGAGAAGGTTTGGGGGGAAGGAGCTGCAAGGACATCTCTGGCAGCCCTGTGGGAGTTTGGTGGCTGCTGTTGTACATGGTTTGGGTTTGTGCACCATTTCTGGACTGGAGCACCCACTCTTTGATCTCTCCTTGTGAGGAGAAAGTTAATTGGGAGGGTTTAATGCTGCCCTAAATGCAGCGAGCCAAAGAATTCCTTACCAGGGACTTGCCTTGCCTTGGTGAGGAAGGCAAAATATAGTGAAAATAAAATATATGCTCACCCTGTTTGATTTAATCATGCCTCAGGTTTCCTCCTCTCTGTCTGTCTGTCTCTCATTTTACTGACATCTTTTCCTGGCTGAGAAGGAAATCTGTAAAAATACATTTTTTGGCAGAGAACTGATATTTTATTAACATCTCATTGTTTAAAAATATATAATAGTAAGCAAAAAAAACAAACCCAAAGAGCATTTTGCTTCTAATAGAATTTAAATTTTTTCCTGTTTTTAGTTTTTTCTTTGCAATTTGGAGTTTTGAATGCAAAGGGAAGAAGTCAGAAGTTTACAGTGGGCAGGTGGGTGCCAGTCTTGCACTGTTTTCCCTTAGGGAAAATGGCAGGATTTTATAATGTAAAAAATATTGTTATGTGTAAAACAAGCCTCAGTTGTCCAGCTTTGCTGGTTAGTGCTTGAAGCTGATACCACTGCAAGGTTCCTTCCTAAGGCCAGAATTAGGGAAAAAGAAGAAAAGCAGAGTGCAACTTCCAACTGGTTTTAGTGGCAGAGCTCCAGCAAGCTGCTCCACAAGTGCATTCCCTGCTCTTGCCAAGGGCCTGACCTTTTTCATGTTTAAAATGCAGCTGAGTAAAACAGGGCTGTGTTTTTGCTAAATTTGATTTTGTTGTTGTTGTTGTCAGTTTTAAACAACATTTTAATTGGTGTGTTTTAACTGTTTTAAGATCCAGCATTCTCTGGGTGAAAGGGGAACCCCCAAACACTCCCTGCCTTATACTTTCTGCTGGTGGATTAGATGGAATATGTGGTCTTCTTCCTTGGTGAGGAGCATGTCTAGTTCAGTCATTCTTTTTCTCCTTCTCTTCCTCCTCCTCCTCCTTTTTTCTCTTCCTCCTCCTCCTTCTGCTTCTCTTCCTCCTCCTCTTCTTCCTCCTACCTTCTTCTCTTCTTTCCTCCTCTCCTCTTCTCCTCCTCTCCTCCTCCTCTTCTCTCCTCCTCCTCTTCTCTCCTCCTCCTCTTCTCTCCTCCTCCTCTTCTCTCCTTCTCTCTCCTTCTCTCTCCTTCTCTCTCCTTCTCTCTCCTTCTCTCTCCTTCTCTCTCCTTCTCTCTCC
>JAWWEV010000004.1:2940440-2951055 GCA_035583235.1 Hafferia zeledoni | reverse complement strand
TCATGGCACTCAGTGCCACGGCCAAGCTCAGGTGAAAAACCTCCAGGGATGGGGAATCCACCCCCTCTCTGGGCAGCTCATTCCAATGCCTGGTTTTGGTGCAGGGTTGGGTGTTTGTTCTCACTGTTTATGGATGTCAGTGGGAGTTTTGCCATTGGCTTCACTAGGACTTAACACTTCAGGAGTAATTTAGAACCTCTCTTGTCTTTTTGAAGTTATGCCACTGCCTTACCCTTTTGCAGGACTGAAGTTTGAAGGTGGAACCATCCCCCAGATGCTTCTTTTCTCTTTTGCAGATCGATCACGTGGTCCGAGGCCACGTCGCCTTCCCGGAGCTACAGTCGAAAGCTGCAGCCAGGTCACTGTCACTGTCCCTCCTTCATCCCATCCCTCCCTCCCCAGCTGGTGGCACAGTGTGCTCCCAGCAGTGTCCTTACTCTGGAACAGGGCAATTAACAGTCTAACAATGAGTTGGAGGTATTTACAAAGACCTGCCAGGTGGTTGCTCACAGATGAAAGCTTGAAACTCCCCTCCGATATCTTTGGCATAGCTAAGTGGGATATTAACTCACTGCTTTCCAACTTCCCTCTCCAGCCCAGGGTAGCTCTTGGTCCCTGTCTCTGTGCCCTGGGCTGACAATGTGTCTTAATTTGTAGGTGACACAATTAGGCTCCAAGGATAAGATATTGCTTAATTAGGAATCTAAAGGGAGGTGTGGCCACCCTATGGAAAACTCCTGCGTGGCAGCTCAAGTAGAACAGAGAATCCCAAGATGGATTTGTACTCAAAACTCAAGAGGCAGGAGTGGCTTGGAGGTAACTCCAGGATTCCTGGAGCAGGAGGTTGTGGGATTTTACTTTGGTCTGCTTTAGGAGGGGATGAAGACAGTCTAGATGTGTCTGTCAGGTCTGGACTTTGTCGAGCAGTTTTGGCTTGGATTTTTTTTGAGATGGTTCACATCACTCCCAGAGAGGTCTCAGCTGAACAGTTGGGCACACTGGATGTCAATTTGATTCTCTTTAGTGTCTTTTTTCCCTCCTTAGATTTAGGCAAAAACCAGAAAATGTGGCATTTTCTGTTCAGTTCATCCCTCTGCTCTAAAAGACAAGGGTCAGTCCTGATCAATGTATTAAATGTGCAGGTAGAGGGTTGTTTTCAGTCCTCCTGGGAGGACAAAACTACCTGGTGCCTCTGCATGACCCTTCCACCCCTTGCAGGGCCCACTGTCTTACTTGTTTGTGAAGAACTTGACCAGGATTCCCAGAAATGCATTGGACTTCATTCAATATGAAACAGATTCCTGCTTCCTAGAATTCTCTTTGTTGTTCTCTGAAAAAGCAAATCAGGAAATAAATGCATTTGTGTATGTTTGGAATAAAGATTGATCTGGGGCTTTTCCAGGATTTTGGCTTCCAGGCCAGTTTTCCAGTGCCCCCATATGAAGCACAAGCATGGAACAAACAGTTTAGTCTGTAATGCCAGGATAAACCATTCTTTGTTGTTGGGAAAGTGCCTGTAGAGCAGCTCTGCTTGTCTTAGCTGGGCTGATCGAGAGCTGAGTGACCACAGCTAATGCTGTAGTGCAAAAACTTGGGAGTGTGCTGGGCTCCAGTCACTAAATACAGAATATTGGGAGCAGAGCTCTGTGTTATCTGAGGCTGTGATGTCATGACTTTGGATGGGAGTCTCCTGCAGTCAGTAAAACTGTGTAGAATAGCACTGATAACAGGAGTTGTAATAGTTTATAAAAAGAGTGGTAGTATTTTATTAAGTTAATTTGCTCAATGGTATTTTTGTAATGCTTTCCAGATATTACTCTACTAATGGAATGTTTGGATAGCTATAAATTCAGTAAACAATTCACTTCCTAATTTCTCCCTGCCCTTCTGAAATACCTGTTAAATTTAAAGAATTTAAATTGAACAAACAAAAATCAGGAACTTTGCAACATGAACTGATTTTTTCTACTTATTTTTTTGTTTCTGTTTACATGTAGAGCTCAAGCTTTGACCTTATCATAGACAGCAGTGTTTGCCTGCATTAAGTCATGTACTTAATAATTGTGGAATCACAGAATGGTTTGGGTTGGAAGGGACCTTAAAGCTCATCCCATTCCACTCCCTGCCTGGGCAGGGACACCTTCCACTGTCCCAGGTTGCTCCAAGCCCTGTCCAGCCTGGCCTTGGACACTTCAGGGAATGGGCAGCCACAGTTTCTCTGGGAAATCCATTCCAGCCTCTCCCCACCCTCACAGGGAAGAATTTCCTCCCACTATCCCCTCCAGCCCTGCCCTGTGTCAGTGTGAAGCCATTCCCCTTGTCCTGTCACTCCAGGCCTTTGGGAATAGTCTCCTTCCATCCTTCTTGTCGGCTCCCTTCAAACACAGTATCTTGTTTTGGAGGATTATTGGTGATGGTGATAAATTATCTGCCTGGAAACCTCAGCAGATAATGCAGAGATTCTGCCTTACTCTGTTTAGGGTATTCTCTATGTGGGTGTAGGAATTTCAGCCACTGCAAATGGCCAGAGAAGGAAACCCAGATGAGAATTCCACGCTTGGGTGTGCAATTCCACATCACCTCTCCTGCCCACGGCCGGTGCAGAGCTGGAGGAGTTCAGCACATGCATGTCTGGGGCATTAAAAAAAGAACATCTGAGGTCACAAATCCCTGCCTGGTGCCTTCTGCTGCCTCTCACCCACTCCTGCCTCCCAACCCTGCCCTCCCTTTCTCCTCCTGCTGCCATGAGCAGGTTTGGAGTGGTGAGTGCCAGCTGAGCAGCTCAGACTCACAGAATCCCAGACTATTCTGAGTTGGAAGGACCTACAAGTCCAACTCTCAAGTCAATGGCCCATACAGGGGATTGAACCCTTGACCTTGGCATTATTACAACCAAGTTTTAACCAACTGAGCTGATCTCAGAAGCTTCTCTGTGCACCTCCTTCCACTGCTTTGCCCACAGCAGAGCATTTTCCAGCTGCATTTATCACCCAGGCAGTAATTTTGGGAACTTGTAAGGGCGTGAGAGGCTCAGACAAGCAGCTCCTGCTGAGGACCAGCCTGTGCAACCTCCCAGTGCTATTCCCACCTTCTCTTTCCCCTTCTTTTACTGGAAGTGGACAGGGTTGAATTACATGAGGATTTTCTGGATGGTAAATTTAATGTTTGGTCACACTGATTGGCACACTGTGCCAGCAACAAAACTTGGGTTTTTCCAGGCAGTTCAGTGAGTTGCAGAAATTGCTGTGATGCATCACTTTTGCTCTTCAGCCTACACGTTGTGTGGGTCTGACATTGAACTATCACTGATGTGTTAAACCCAAGCAGGCTAGAGGAGGAAATCAAAATAAATGAAATAATGTGATCATGTATGGTCTAAAGTTTAAATAATTCCATTTCCTAGAGTGACCATTTGTAATCTTTCAAGAGGAGAAAAGTGTCTGACTGACAGCAAAGTGTGTGTGCCCCCAGCACTTGGTGAAGTGCAGTGTTTTAGGGCAGAATTCCCTTTCCTACACACCTCAGTGCCACGGAAAGAGATGTCTCCTGAAAATCAAGCTTTGATGTTACACACACAGTACCCCTCAGCCATTCTGGGGTCTTTCAAGCAGAACAGAATAACCATGTTTGGCAGTTTTCTCTCCTTCTAGTTGGTTTAGAGTCCTTTGTTTTTTAATTTAGAAATCAGGAATGTTTAGATTTTTTCCCTGAAAGATCCCTGCTGCATCTCCCAGGATTCCTGAGCAGGTTAAATACCAACCTCTTGATGCTTTCTGGAGTTATGTCCCAAGTGTGAATATAACCCTGGGCAAACTTGGATTGATTTCTTATTCTCCACTTTCAACACAGTTCCTTTTTTCAGAGCAATGGCCCTGCAGGTCAGATGCAGCTGCCACTGGTGGATTCTCACAGAACTGAACAGAAAAGCTCTGTAAGATAATGTGTAATATTCTGTATAACACAAAGATGGTACAAACAGGAACTGGCAAGTGTTTGAGAGATTTTGCCAATCACTCAGCCCAAATGTAATCCCTTGAGCTTTCATCTATATGAAGAAAAAAATAAAATTAAAAAATTGTGGAGGGAAAAAAAAAGGGTAATTCCAAGGTTCTGTGGGGTTTAAGCATGTTTGGCTCAACTTCAGCCTCTTTCTGTTCAGTCCTTGTGTTCTGACAGAGCTGCACAAATGGCTAATCCTTGTGAGACAACCAAGCAGGACAGAGGTGGGTCTGGGGTTGAGGGAAACTTTCCTTTTTTTGCTTCCCAACAGTCAAGCCATGATTTAGACTGGAAATAAAACAACTTTATCCTTAGCATGTACTGCTCACAGTGCAATCTTTAGGGATGGAGGAAACAGGGCCACTTCTAGAACACGGGGGAAAAAATGATTGTGACCTCAAAATTATCATAATTCAGGTCCAGGAAGACACATAAAGTAGGTTTTAAAGGATGCAAATAATGAAGTAAATTAGTTATTTTAATGCCTTCCAAGTGTAGTTCATTTTGAATGATATCCTCTGATAGCATACACATGGTAAGGTATAATTGGAAAAACATGCAGTGAATGGTTGAATGCAAAGTATAAATATACAGCTGCTGGCAGGTCAGAAGTCAAACTAGTAAAGCATATGCTGAATTCCCTCAGGGAGCTCATTAGTGCATGATTGAATATACATGTAGAGGCTAAATGAATATCACTGTTTGGCTCTGCACTGGATGAGACAATGACTAATCAATTGTAATTAGGGTTAGATGCTCTTATTGACCCACATGTCTAGAATTAAATGCCCCACTCGGAGATTTCCAAGGAGTTGAAAAATATCTATGGATTTGTTTGTGATGGGGTGAGTGTTTGAGAAAATATTCCAAGCGTAATTGCAACATTTTTTAAAAGGAATGTCAGCAGAGTCACTGCAAGCCAAGGCACTGAGAAATTCCCCATTAGTCCTGAGTCCAGGAGAAAAGCCTGTTGGATGCTGTGGAGTTGGGTGTAGCATCTGGACTTAAATACAAGCATTTTTAGGCACTTGGTGGGCTCCTCCCTAAAATAGCAGCCACTCACTTTCTCTCCTCCACCCTTGCTGCTGCATTTTAATCATAACACACACCGAAATAATTATGGTTTAAAATAGCAAAGCTCTCCATGCTATTGATTAATCAGAGAAATTTTTAAACATTTGCAAAGGAATTTGATTTTCATTTCTGGCTGGAATCTTCCCCACTCCTGCCTCTCCCCTTGCTTTTCTCCAGCTTTCCTTGCTCAGTTTGGGACAGGCATCGACAACCCCCAAATATCCACCAGCTCTGGCTCCTCCAGGGACCTGTAGGAGTCCATGGACAAACTCAAGGTCACATCAGCTCCCCCCTCCTGTGGAATTCAGGAATTCAGGTGGTCTGTGGAGCAGATGGACACCCCTCAGTGCCATGGGCTTGGGGGGTTTGCTGTTCTTTGGTGGGTTTGGGGCATTGGATGGGAGTGCAAATGTCTCATGTTTGATGAATAACCTCCCCCTCTGTCTCCAACTTGTTTTTCTCCAGTGCTCACAGTATATATACATACTTGAACAGTCACCTGGAGCTGATTAAGAAGTCCTTGCCTGTGGGTTTCCTCACTGTTGATTTACATGTTTGGCCAGATTTCCATGGTAACAGATCTCCCTTAGCAGATCTGACACTAAAGGGCATGGTAAGAAACAGCCTGTCTTTGCAAAAAGGTCAATACAGGGGAAAAAAAAAAAAAGTAATTTGGAAGGAGTTTTTCTTCAATTTTGAGTGTGCTCCTCCTTAGCTATTTACACTGTCCCACAGGATTTGGGTTTCTTGCTGCATTTTGAAGTGTGCTGATGTTTCAGTAGAAAAGCAGAGATCTCTGAGCTGTCACTACAGCCACTTTTATTTTCCAAAAATGTGAGGAATGTTGTGTGTGTCCCAGGATCTTTCCTAGGAATGACATTTCATGGCTCTTGCTGCTGTTAACTCACTTGTCCACCAAGTTTTGTGTATTTGGTGCAATGAATTTCCACACAAGTTTGGGTTAACCTATCTGGGAAAGGCATGAAATATTCTGATGATAAATAGCTTGATTTAAACAGCTTTCCAGCCCATCTTTAAGTGTTTGGATGCTTCTCTTCACTGAGCTTGTTGTGGGAGATCAGCTGGGACACAAGAGCAGAACTATAACAGAAGAACATCATAGGGGTGATATCAAACTACCTGGTGATTGATGCAAAAATGTCCTTCAAAGTGACATTTTGTCCTTGAAGTGACCATCACCAGCACCAAAATCTGCTGTGTTTGAGGCTGAGGTAGGAAAGGGTTTAAGCACTGCAGCATTTAAATCACAAATGAGGGAAACAGTAAAAGAATAAAAAAGGCCTATATATTTTTGGGTCCTAATATTACTTGCTTTATTTTATGAAAAAATTATCTGCTGCAGCAGACTCAGAATTGCCTTGCCATGATGGCTCTATGCAGGTCCTGGGAATAACAACCCACTTTTTCTGTCCCAATTAAGGCTGCATTGAGGTCTTGCCTGTGCTGATATTAATCCAAAGTAACTACAGTGCAGTATTGATTTATGTCAGGGTAAAGGAGGCTAAGATAGAGTATTTAATTATTAATTGTGTTTCAGTGTTAGGGTGCTCAGATGGGAGGGGGAGAAATGCTTTTAAAAAGTTATTTTTATGTAATAGCATTTTGGTATTATTGCATTAAATACATTCACGAGCAATATCTGAGTCAGAACATAAAACTGTCAGAGTTAATCTATCTCTAATCCCATACAAAATGCTGTTGGTTCTTCATTTCTTTGCAAGGGCAAGAATAATTTGTGTGGTTCTTCCTCAGATCAGGAATAACATGTTTAACATGATATTATGTGTACAGCTCACAAAAGTAAGGCTTAGAATTGGCACTTAAAACTTGTTGCAACAAGAAGCTGTAGAAAATAATAGAGTTTGATGTTGGCTGGATTTGTACATTTTCTTTTTGATCTTTGCACAGGTTGTTGGACTAACACTGTCCCGGGGTCTGGATGAACTTGCCCTTATCTACCTGGCCACGATCCAAGCCATTGCTGTAAGGCATTTTAAGTGCATAAAAGAAGGAATGAATTGTCATAAAAGAAGGGGGATCATTCCCTTCTGCTGAGCAGATTTCTAATAGTGCATGAATTCCCTTAATGGACTTGTTAAAGGAGCAGGATGTTGTGTGTCCGTGTTGGTGGCTGCTCCCAACTGCAGGAGAATCAATAGATGGAAAATGTTCCCCTCAAAAGGCTTTTCCTCATGGCAGTTCTGTCCATGGAGCCTTTTCCTCTGGTGCAGATGTGAGGGAGGAGGCTGGGAGTCCATGGGGCAGAGTTCCAGCCTGGGCTGCCTGCAGGGAGGCTGAGATGGGAAACGCTTTGGCTGCTGTACAGAGCACCCTGTGCTGCCCCAAAGCCTCGGGCTGTTCCCAATCCATGGATTTCCCAAGCTTGCCCAGGGGGTGGGGCAGAACTCTGCACCCCAGTGAGGTCTGGGGGTCAGTTCCCAGCTCCCAGACCCAAGAGAGCAGCTGTCCCCTCTGTGTCCCCATTCCCTGGTTCCCGTGGCACTCCCAGCCCGTGTCCGGGTGGATGTATGAGCGGGCAGGGAGGCCCCGGAATGTTCCCCATGTTTGGCAGCTCACAAATGGGGAATCTGATTGGAATACTCTTCTTTCTGCCCTAATTTTCTCTGGACCCCAGGATTTCCAGTTCATGAGAAGTTGTTTGGACAGGCTGGCACAGAGTGTTTTCCACGGGGCCCTTCGGTGACCAAAATCCACATTCCTTTGACAGCCTTTCCGTGATTTTTTTTTAAAAATTTCTATTTTTTTAAAAGTCTGCTTGAACTTGAGGCGTTTTTTGCAAAACATTAACAGTTTGATGAACTGGGGAGTTTTCCTGACAAAATGCTGTTCAGTTGGAAAACTTCCAAACTCCTCTCCTGGTTAAACAACAGCTTCTCTGGGCTGGGTCAGCCATCTGGGATGGAGAGGATGGGAGGCTGCTGGGAATTCACTGAGAATTGTCCATCTCAAGTGTTAACCCTCCCTCTTCTGCAAATAACAGGCATTTAACCCTGGCCTGGAATTCACTGTTGGGAGTTCTGAGCCTTTTTGAGATGAAAGTAGCTCGGTTATACCTGATGCTTCAGGATAATCCTAGCATTGACACAGGAATGTCTGGGAGAGGTTGGACAATGGCAGGGACTGACAGTGCCCCTGGAAGGAACGTCCCAGTCTGGGCCAGGTGCTCCCTGATTATGTGGATTATGTGCTGCCAACCAAGTGGAAACCTTCTCTGCTGGAAATCCTGGGAAAGTCACCTATTATCTCATTGTATGACACAACTCAGATTTTAGTGCAAAACACCAATACTGTGTTGGGCACTCACTTCAGCAGCTCCATATCTTTTTTTTTTGGTGCTTGATTGGGCTGATTAAATATGAAAAGGCCATCCTGAAGTTTCCTTTTCATTGTAAGTTCGAGGAAATTTATTTTTCCCGAAGCACTGTTGAAACAGTAACTAAAAAGTAGGCAGAGAACGTTGATTTGGACTTGATATATTTACTAATTGCCAGTGTGACACCTGGGAAATTTAATTTTCCTCCCATGCTCCATCACTCCCAATTTCAGCTTGGCTTTTATTGCAGGAAACACTTGTAGTAATCCTGCACCATTAACTGCCTTCAATGGGTGCAAAATAAACTCGAAGCAAAACTCTTGTACAAAGTGTAGGCCTGCCCACAGAATGTTAATCTCTGGTTTTCCTTTCAGCAGGACGCTGCTTTTCTCCTTTTATACAAAATTTGCATTTGAAGCCCCTCAATTTGCATTTCCCCCAATCCAGGATTAAATTAGTTACCTCCCCCCATCCCCCCCAGTGAAATAAGTCTGGCTTTAATTTAAATTGCTGTGTGAATACAATTTTCCAGGCAGGTAAACACAAAATCATTTTCACAGCGTGTTCTTTCTCAGGGTCTTTGACGTGTAGATGTTGTGAGAAAAGTTGGTAATAAATTTGAATTTCAGAAGGAGTGAAAGAGAATCTCCTTTAACTATTCAGCTCCAAACGTGATGCCACAGCTGAGAACACGATGGGGGCTGTAATTGTGGCCCGTTCTGAGCAGACAGGCTCCTCTCAGAGCAGTTTATTTTTCCATAATTAAAATTGTGGATTTGGAAATTAGCCCTCTGTGTCAATAGGATTTAGTCAGCCAGGCTTGTGGCTGCTCCAGTTCCTCTCAAAGGCTCACCTTAAAATCAGAAATATATTTGAAGGTCTGTCCAGGATAGAGTTGGTCATTCATCATGGACATCTCCATGTGGTGGAGCTCTGCTTGTTCAGTTTTCAGTAGCTTTTATTTGAAGATTAATTTATTGCATCTTAATGAACTTGCAGCGTGGCATAAAGAAAACTCAAACATTAGTTGATGCAAAAAACTCTGCCCAGCTTGTGCTTTGTGAGGAATCCACCTACAAAGAGCAGCTTGGGCAACACTTTGCCTTGGATGTGACATTTTGTTGCTTCAAACTTGACTTCCAAGGTATTCTAAGGAACTGGGAGTTATTTTTGGTCAAGTAGTTTGTCAGAGAAATGTAAAAAGGGAAATAAGGAGAAGGTTGTCTCCATGAGGAGTTGGAGGCAAGCAAAGCAAACAAAAAGAGAAAAGATTTTTTTTTTTTAATGGCAAAGCATTTGCTTTGGTTGTTCTGAGTTTCTAAGAATGGAGACTGTAAGTGAAAAGTTTAAAATATGCCTGGACTGGAGATGTTTCAATTAATCCAGGCATGAAACAGAACGTTTTATTTTGTGTAGGGCAAAGGCCAAGAGAAATAGTTAAGCCAATACAAAATTCTTCAGGTTTTCCTTTTTGCTGAAAAGACAGAAAACACGGTATTTTTATTTGCTGTTCTTTTTCTGTTCTGTTCTGCTATTTGGCTTCAGAGTTGAAACCTCTTCACTGAGAGGGATTTTCAGGTGCTGGTACACAAAATAAACCCGAGTTTCGGTGGGGCTGCCTTTGCCATGTGGGTGCAGTTCTGTTCCTGTGGCTGCTCCCCTGTGCTCACCTGGCCTGTTTTTTCCCTCCCTTTGTGAAGCTGGGAACGAGGCACATCCTGGAGAGCATGGAGGCTGCAGGCCATGCCATCAGCACTCTGTTCCTCTGCGGGGGGCTGAGCAAGAACCCGCTCTTCGTGCAGATGCACGCGGACATCACCGGTGAGTGGGCAGGGCAAGGGCTGGGAAAGGCTTTATTTGAGGGGTCCAAGTACTTCTTCTGTGGAAAAATAAAGACTTCCTTTATATAGAGCTGTATTTGGCCAAAAGGCATGTAATGAAATGTTACTTTATGAGCTCCATCCTATTTGACTTGTGCCGCTTCCTGCTCTTGCTGGGCGTTGTGTCCATTAAAGGGGACAATTCTTTCCTGAATTGCTTCCTTCTCTGTACCCCTGATGGGGTTTAGGGAACAGTTTCTGAACCTTTTCTCCTGTATGGTGTTGCACTTAGAATCATAGAATGGATTGGGTTGGAAAAGACCTCTGAGATCAGCAAGTCCAACCCTTGATCCAACCCCACTGTGAT
>JAWWEV010000004.1:2926869-2936925 GCA_035583235.1 Hafferia zeledoni | reverse complement strand
GCCCCCTTGTCCTATTGCTGAGTGCCTGGGAGAAGAGACCAACCCCCACCTGGCTGGAACTTCCCTTCAGGCAGTTCTAGACAGTGATAAGATATTCCTTCATATTGAGGAACATTAAACATGAGCACCATAACACCATTTATACAGAAAAAATAACACACCTCTAGTTCTTGTCTTGCCCACAGTGAATGCAGAGTTAATAATGAGGATGGAACTTCATGTTTATTCCTGTTATTTCAATCCACTAACAGTGCAGAAGTAGCAGTAAGGCTTTAATTCCATTGGATCAGCCAGAGCATGACTGAGCTGCATTTACACAAACAACAGGAGTTTACACAAACCTGAGGAAGGGTCTGAAAGCCCCAGACCACTCCAGTTTGCCCACCTGGAAATCCCAGCAGTGTAAGAGGTTTCTCCTCATGCTGCACACGGGCACCAAACACCACCCTGCATTCAGACAGACTCATTTATCAGGATGGGCCCTAATGCATTTTATACATTTTTCTTTATAACATCAGGCCCAGACACTTGTAGATGAAATTTTGCACAAAAGCTTATCTGGATCTATTTGCTGAATAGCAAGTTCAGCTTCTTGACCTTGTTAAATTGATGCAGTTCCACTGGAATCAATAAACAGCTCACCATAAGCTGAGGAGCTGGGCTGGGCTTGGCATTTCTCCAAATGGGAATATTCTACAGTGCTGTGTGGCTTAGCAGGAAGGGCAGTTTCCTTTCACAAGGATTTTTCCATTAAAATGAATCCCATTGCAAAAAATATATAGTTTTATATATATAGTTATATATATATGTGTATGTAATAGTTCTAGTGCTCGTAAGGAGAACTTGTTTTAATAACTGTAATTTCAGTAGCAACTTTTGGTGACAGAATTTCCTATTTATTTCTTACTCTTCTGTTAATCTTCCACCTTCAAGTACATATTTCATTCCAAGTCTGTGATGTTTTCCACTACTATGCAGTAACTGAACATCTCAAAACTGATTTTATTAAGCCTGGTTTTATCACCATTAGAAAACTCTAATGCTGTGAAGTTTTCTGTGATGTGTTCTTATATAATTTTGATGTATTCACTTTCGGTTTTCAACATTGTCCTTACATACAGAAATATTTCAGAAGCATATCCAGTAATGTCAGAACAGATACATATATTTTATCCATGTATTTATATATGTCAGTGTTCATAACACCCCTTCAGATGTCTTTTTCAGTGAAACTTTGAACCAGCCATATCCCAGATATTTAATTGCAATATGTTAGATTATGTAAACATATTTTTTAAAAGAATTTCGCCACATGGGATCAAGAAATGAGAAACTGAATAAGTTTATTTTGGGGACAGGGAGGTGTAAATGCATATCTGGCACTGCAGTTCAGCAACATTTCTTACATTTATTTTTGTAACACTTGTTCCAAACCAGCCCTCTCTTGGAGGTGCTGCTGCAAATGTTCAGCATCACTGCAGACTTTGCAAATGATAGAGGTTATTACCTCTCCTCTAATAGATGGTTTGTACTTAATTACTGTGCTTTCCAGAGCTCTTTGTTTGCTGAGTCTAATAGTAAAGGAGAAAATTGTGGGTTTTTTACAATAACCTCCCTCCTTATGGTTTTTTTTGGAGGGGATTTTTTGCTGTAGCTTTCCCAGTCACTGCTCACATTTCTCAGAATGATTTCTGGACATTTCCACTCAGTGTCAAAATCAAAATGCTTAAAAGCTCTCTGGGTTTTATGGGTTGGCTCTTCTCCATTTTCTATATCTCAAACCTTTTTAGGACAGCTTGGAAGTAGCACCCAAAGCCAGGATCCCTCAAAATCCTTCTGACACCTTAGTCCTGCTCTACCCAAGGAGTGGCTGCTGAGCCAGCAGTGGGACCCACTGGGATGGGGCTGAAAATGCACCTTGAGCTCCCCTGCTCATGGCCTGGAGTGGCTGCAGCACTAAAGAGCTTTTCTGATACCCCTAAATAAGTTTATTCTCACAAAGAAACCAGCACTGCCCTACCTCCTGTCTTTTCCCTTTCCACACCACAGCAGCGACTCTTTGCTGTTTGGCTGGTTTGTTCTAATTCTTAATTTTCATCTATTTGATTTGGGTAAAGGTTCTCGTTCTTTCTACTGACCACATCTGTATTAGCCCCAACGTTCCCAGGATGCTGAGCCTTGACAAAGAAGCCTTGGAAATGAAGGGCAGTGCAGAATTTGTGGCCATACAGGTTAATTTGCAAGCTCCTAGTGTGGATTTAAAAGTTCAAGCCCCTTGAAGCTGCAATTTCATCTTTAGGTAATTCTATCAAGGGAAGATTTATAACCTCCATCTCTCGGGCCTGGTCACCACATGTTGATGCTTCAAAGAATGTTGATTTCCCTGTTTTCCTCTTCATTTACTCTCCCTGCATTTTTCTGCTCTGTGGTAAAACAATTGGTGCATCCAAAAAGGGAGAAAGAACACGCAGTGTGGTGAGTCCTTCCCCATTTCATCTCTTGCTTGTTTAGTTTCTAGAAACTCCAGAAAGGGCAGAAAATCCTTCTTGGTTTCATCTTTTAATTTGTCCCTGCAGATGCTCCAGCCTTTTTCTGTGAGTGGTTTTGTGGTTCCTGTGAGTTCTAACCCAGCCAGGGCTGTGTAAAACCCTGGGACACAAAGATTTTTGAAATACAGACTGTATTTTTGAGGGGGTGGGTTGGATTTTTGAAATATGTGCTGCACTGAATGAAATAACCCTCCCATTGCTGGCTTAGATGGGTCAATTTATTGGTTCTGGCCATTGCTTTCACCCTGGTTTTCTGGGGGATTGTTTCTGTAGTAAAAATATAGTTTCCTGTTCAGCAAGCCAGCAATCCCTTCTCAGTGAAAATTCAATAAATAAATGTCAGAGTTTCCAGTATATCCTTGTTGCTCTGCCTCACTCATATGTAATTGAAAATGGGAAGAAGGTGCTGTTTGGTTTGGCAGTTATCCAGCCCTTTTTTTCTTTGAATATCCCACTCTTTGGGACAAAGCTGTACACCAGGGACTGGGATTATTGCCTTATAAAATCCTGCAGCCCACTGACTATTCTTTAATTGCATATTAAAGCAATTAATAAAATTACCTGTATGAAACCAGATTACCAGATTTATTTTGGATATTCTGCATTCCCGTGGGACATTGTTACTGGCAGAGAAAAAATTCTCATTTTCTGGAATGAATTTCGTTGGTACCTCTCTGTGATGAGCTTTCTGCAGTCATTTTTGGAGTCAAACGTTGAGATAGAAATTAGAATCTACAAGATGTTTCAGGTATAAATTGACTTTTAAGGGAGGAACAGTCTTTGCTTTGTTAGTTGTGGTTGCTGTGCAAGTTGCAAGGAGAGGGAAAAGCTTGTGCATTGTTTTTATAAAGCAGATTGGAGGTGTATAAAAATGAGCTGGATCCTATAAAAAGAGCTGTTAGGTCATTATCTAATGGGGATTCCCTGAATTATTTATTTGGCAGCTGAGCAGGTGAAATACCCTTTGGGTGCAATCTGGGAGCAGCCCTGGGAGTTTGTGGGTTGGGGTCACCTGGCTCAGGTGTCCTTAACTCTGGACTGTGTTGCAGGTGGGCCTTGAAATTGTGGGGCTGCAGGAGAAATGATTCATTTCAACTCTGCTAAAGTTGCTCAGCAGAGTTTTGGTTGTGCCCTGCTGGTTTTGCTGGATTTAGTGGACGTCTCTCAGGGTGTTGTTGGGTGGTGGAGCAGAAAATCAAGTATCAGACTGACAGAGAACACCAGGTTCATAAAGATCAGCCAGAAGAAGGTGTGATACCCAATGCATTTGCCTTTTAACAATTAAAATGTTCAGACTATAAAATGTTGCTCAGTACAACAGTTGGTCCCAGCCTTGGGAATGGCCCAGCTGGCACTGGGAACAGCAGCATTTCCTAAGGACACCCAGAAATAGTCCTGGGCCACATTCACCTCTTCTGCTGACAGAGCTGGAGGGGATTGGGCCATTCCCATGTCTGGATCAGGCAGTTTCTGGCATAATTTTGTTCCCTTTATTTCCATGGATGTGCTTCAGTGGATGACCTGATCCTCTATTCCTCTTCCAAAGCATTACCTGTCAGCTCATGGGTTGAAATTAATACCAGCTCCTGTTGATTTCCATATTTTCCAAAGGAAGAACCGAGCAGAACATCAGGGAGGGGACAGGGTTTTTCCTTAGAAATGGTAATAACTTGGGAAACCAAAGGAGGAAATAAAATGACTTCTCCCTGTTGAGTTAGGGAATGTTGCCTTCCCTCATCTCATTAAAAATTTAAAGCACTCTTGTTTTTGAGCAGGGTGAATTAGTAATTAAGTGCTATAATCAACTTGTGTAAACATAATATTGAAGGAGAACAGCAAATTAATCATTTTGTTGGCTTGCCTTCCCCAATTAATGCACCTTTTAGTAAAGGCCTTCCTGCCCTGTTGGGGTGGGGTTTTTTCTCCTGTTCCCTAAATCAGGAGCTGTGGAAAGGCAGAGGAAGAAGGTGGCAGTTCTTACTCACTGGGGTGAGCACGAGGTGCTGTGTGACCTTCCCTTGCTTTTCTTCCAAACCTCCAGATTGGGGCATGTAGAGTTTGAGCCCAAGGTTTAGCATAGGCAAAAGTAGAAAAGTTTTTTGGGGGGAAAAACCCAACAACTACAAGAACAAACAAAACCAAAACAAAACCAAAAAAACCCAAACAAAACAAAACAACCAAAAACCCTCCAAAAATATCTTGCTTTCCTAAACAGTGTGTTGTCTGGTATGGCCTTTTCTTCTAAGTGATTTTGAGAACCAAACTGTTTTCCATGTGAGATGTTGGATGGCTGTGGAGAACATTTACAGCTCACCAGGCCTGACTCAAGGCCCTGACTCGGCAGTTGCAGATCTCCCTCCCTTCACCTCCTTCCTTGGTGTTTGGACACTGAAATATGTCTTTCCCTAATTGAAAGTGGTTTCTTGCCTTGTGTAATAAAGTTAGATTCAGCATGGCAGGCATGAAACCACCAAGATACTGGCAATGCCTCTGGCTTTTGTAAAGAGTCAGCTGCCTCCTTACCAGAAATCTTTAGAGAAATATAGATGAGAGAGAAAAATGAAAAGGCAGTGATTCGATGGCCACTGTCCAGTTCCTTGTGGCCTCGTGTTTATGGTACAAAGAGTGCCTTTTTAGTTAGCATATTCTGGCCTTACTGTCAGAAGTCTTTGCAGTGAGGGTAAAAAGCAGATGAATCACAACTACTCTTTTGCCCTAAGGATGATCCTGCTGTATTAAAGCTGAGAAACATAAATGCTGGTTTGTCTCTGCCAAGCACAGAATGAGCTTTCAATCAGTTGGAGAGTGATTTTTTTTTTTCACTTTCCAAGCCACAAGAAATGTATAGAAACCTTTCTACTTTCTTTCAGCTGAGTGCAGTGGCCAGTGCTTCCCTGAGCCTGGAGATCCTCTCTGGGTGGAGTTCAATCTCACAGAGGGGCACCACCACTTGGAGTCACAGCCGAGATGTGGCTGGAGCTGATCACACACAAAAGTGCTTAGAAAAGTACCCTCTGTCTTGTTGCTGTTTACTGACATGTGATACTGGTTGACATCTGTTGCCCTTCTCATCTGAGGTCTGTTTGCTTTGCTAACTTTAACATTTCCACATTGCTGTGCTGCTGAAGTGCAGATACAGAACTCTCCTTACAGTCTCCAAGGTCCTTTCATGAGAAGCAGAGCTGCCATCATTTGATATCATCCTGCTGGCTGCCTTTCATGCTGGAGTGGAGAGAAATAATTCTGCTGCTGTGAAATGTGGAGTGCAATGTGTAGGGCTGTCTGTTGTCATGCATTTGATGTATTACCAGCCCAGAACACGCTCACAGCAGCCTTTAGTTCATTGTCACAGCACATGATTGGTGTTTGGTTTGCATCACTTGAAGTTATTACAGGTAAAAACTTGCCTAAGAAAATGTCAAAGTTTGTCAGAGCAGGCCACACAGCTACTGAAGTGACAGATGATCTTAGTGCATCCTCCTAATGCAGGATGGATTCTCAGTTGCTGTGAGTCAGCATTGCTGCAGGATTCCACAGCAGTGACCCCAGGTACTGCAGAGCCCCCATCCATTCCAGCACTCGGGTCCCTCCCTGCCTTTGGGCAGGAGCTCAGCTGAAGGTAAGCAGGGAAACACTTCCCTGGATCAGAGCCCAGACAGGAATCTGACACAGGTCTCTGGGAGATGACACATCCTGAGGTGATAAAGGCAATTAGAGCTCCGGCAATTGGTTTGTGTTGTTACACCTTCAGGGACAAGTTGTGGATGCCACAGGTGGTGGGGACAAAGGTGATGTCTTCTATTAAGTGCTGTCCTTTTGTGGAAAATGACCCTGCTGCGTTTTAGGTGCCATCCAGCACACCAATGTGTTGGGATTTCTCAGGAACTCTTTATGACAAGGAGGGGCAGCTGCAGTGGGTCAGAGCAGTGTGTGGGCTGTCACAGAACTGCCCCTTTACCCTGGCTGAGCATTTGTTCCAATATTGGAGGCAACACCCTCAGAACTGCAGTGCTTAGACACGTGGCCCTGTTATTTTCTGAAAGGAGGTGGTGTAGTGAAATCCCCCACGAGTGAAATCAAACATGGCCTGGCACTTGGGCACTGGCAGGAGGAGGCAGAGCACGGTGTGTCAGGACATCACTGGTTATTAATTCTGGCTGAGAGTGGTGACAAAGATTTTATTGCCTATTTTCCACATTAAGAGGATGGATTAAAAGGCAATCAAGACCTCTCAGAGGGAAGCATGAGAAAAGAAATCTCTTTAATCTGTCTTTATGCTGAAGGTGTAGCTGGCTTTGTGCACTGGCACAGAACTTCCCCCAAGTTCTGGATCTTGCATGCACAGCCCCAGTTACTGCATTAGGAACAACCACGTGGATGTAAATATAATCTCCTCTCCCTGTAGGATTAACACTGACATTGTCATGTCTTTTAGCTTTTTAAAAACTCACATCAGCTGATGTTGGCAAAGAATAAAATGTGTTGTTTTGTTAATCTGCAGAAGTTGAGGCTCTTCCTAAACCAGTGGTATTCTTCTCATCTGTCAGTAAGCCCAAGAGCTGGCAAGCAGGAGAGAAAATGCTGCCTGGAACAGTTCAGGTTCTGCTGCTGTATATTTTTGTAACAAACCATGAAGTGACCACGGTGGAGTTTGTCTAAGGAGATGTACAATTAGTAGATTTTTTTTTTCCAAGAAGAATGAGACTAAGATCAGCTTGTAGAAGTTTAATAATATCACAACTTACAGTTTTTCCAGCTTGCTGACCTTGTCTTTTCTTGAAGAAAACCATAAATATGAGGAAACCATAAATGTGTCTTTACAGTAGATAGATACTTTCTTTAAAATGCACTGTGATCCTTCTCCTTTCTATTTTAAGGACAGATTTTACCCACGTACTCAGAGACACAGCTGAAGTCATTCAGACCTTGGACTCCCCTTCTGTCCAGGCCATTTAAGCAGGGAGAAGTGTGAAAGCAATATTTCATGGGCAGGATGAGTACAAGGAAGGATACCATGGATGCTCTGTAACCATCAGTAGCCAAGAAGGTCCTTTTCAGAGCGTGTCTTGCTTAAATGATGTTCAGGATGTCAAACAAGTTACAGTCTCTCTGCCCTCACCTCTTCTGTAGCTGAGCAGAACAACCTTCAAGTTACTCCCTGGAGAACTGGAAACTCAATCTGGCTACGCTGTGAGATGAATTTTCCATCTGGGATTTGCAGTGCTGCTCTGGCAGCGCAGGGATCAGACTGTTCCGGGGCACAGCACGGCCCTGTGGAGCCACAGCACTGGCTGGGATGCTCCAGGGCTTTTCACAAGCAGCTTGCTGAAGGACATTCTGAGCACTGGGGTTTGCTGCCAGGAGCTCAGACCACCAGAACATACTTTTGCCACCCTATATTTGAAAAAGTTTTATGGTTTATATATAGTAGGTTGTCCTTTCTCCTAAAGATGTCCAGGGGAGTTTGTCCCTCAAAATTCACCCTGTCTATAGAGTTTAACAGGACTCTGTTTACCATCCAGGAGTTCCCAAGGATTTCATTCTGTTGTGGTTAACAGTAAAGACATTTTTCATATTTCCCTATATAATCATGGATCTGAAAGGTGGAGGAGAGATCCCATAACATTTGTTAGTTTTATTAGAAGGCAGTTGCTTTTTTAGCATGTTGGCTTTCCTCAGAATTGGAATCCCATTCTCATTTTCCTTCTTTGCTCAATCATATGTTCTTGTTTCCTTGGTTTCTCAGATATAACAACCATTCCCAGCCCTTGTTTTCTTGTTTTGAAGCAATTTTTCACACTTCCTGTGCTTGAACATTACTGAGACACAGTTTGAAATTGGACAGTGAGATGCAGAGAGAATCCATATGGAATTCCTCCATGGCTGTGTTTTGTTTTTATTGGGACAAGTGTCCACATAATGAGTAGCAAGACCCTAATTATGACTCTTGAGGGAAGTACAGGCAGCAAGGCTGACCACCAAGTGGGCACAGAAAAGCCCAAGTTGCACATTTTTTGCACAAAGATATTCCTCCAGATGAGGGTTGGAAAACACTGGAAAAACACAAATAAGGAGAACCACTGTCCCCATTTCCTGCTGTGCTTTATAAACACGTGCAAGCAGCAACAGTGAGTGGGGTTGTCATCTGAAGGATGATTTATAGGGCATGTCCTCCACGTGTGGCGCTCCTGGGGCTGCATTCCCCTGAGCATTACTGACCCTCAGCACAGAAATACACCCTGCCCCATGGGGGCCTGTTTGTGTGAGCACCTGCTTGTTTTCTGCACAGCTTCCAGAGTCCTTCTCCAGGCAGAAGTTTTAGGGAGGAGGATGGGTGGGGAAGCTCTTGGGGAGAGCACATTTTGGGCAAGGAACAGAGTCAAGTGATGTGGCAATGCACTCCTTGCTAAAGAGGGATGGTTAGGTCAGACCATGTCACTTCTCTTGGAGTTTAGGAGGCACAGGGGAGAGCACTCTGGAAAATAAACCAATTTCTAATCAATATTTTTGCCTTTGGAGAGTCTCTGCATGACAAGAATACTGGGGAGGGCTGTACTGTCACCCAGTCCAACCTCTCCCTCCCAGCCCCAAGGGTTGGATGATGACAATAAGTCACATTTGGAAGGTGCCTTCATTGCCCAGGGCTGTGGCACAGAACTGACTCAAACACCTTGGTTACATTCAGCAAAATATTGCTGGCTCCAGTACCCTTAGGTCAGATCCTTTTGCTTTCAGAATGTCTGGTAAGATTTGATTTTTGCCTAATTTCCCCAGCTTTGTGTTAACAGACATTTCTGTTAACTTAAGAGAAGTTTAGGCATTGAGTCCCAGCTTGGGCATCTTCCAGGGGATAAATGGGATATGTGGGAGGCTCAGGGTTGGGAGCTGGCACTTGGCTCAGGTGTAGGGGGTGAGTAATGGCCTGGGAGATGCTAAGCTGTGTGAAACCCTTCTGATAAATGGGGTCTTTGCTGATGAGCTATCCTCACATTCCTGGACTGGCTGGTATAAAAGCTTTGAATGTACAAGCACATTACTCATTATTTACTGGTTGTGGGTTGTTTAATTTTGCAATAGTCCCATCTAAGGGATGATTCTTGCATTGCATGAAAGGGAGACTAAGCAAGATTCACTTTTTTATTTGCTTTGTGGCTTTGCCCCTGTAGATGTTCAACACACTTGCCATAAGACACAAAATGCCAAACTAGCGGTTTGCTGGACATGGAAGTTCCACTCATCCCAGAGGAGAACCAGGCAGGGAAAGAGAATAAAAGAAAGCAGTGGAGGAGAATGGGGCTTTTCTCTTTTGGCAACTAAATCCCAGATATTTGTACCATCTCTCTCTCCCTGCTCCCATTCTGATGTTGTTTATTCTTTCCTCTTGTATTCTTGCCTTCTTATTTGTGTTTCTCTGATGGTTAATAATTTAGTCTCTTCTCTTCTCTTCTCTTCTCTTCTCTTCTCTTCTCTTCTCTTCTCTTCTCTTCTCTTCTCTTCTCTTCTCTTC